>CM034148.1:34845202-35306774 GCA_019776745.2 Taxus chinensis | reverse complement strand
CATCTATTAATTTGTTCTAATAGCTCATTGTGTGATGTTTTTCGTGAATTCTTCATGTTTGAAAGAGAGGGAGAACGAAGAAATGTGCGATGAAGAAATCAACCCATTGATTATGATCTTTGTTTTCGCTCAATCAAGTTTTAACAAGGCTATAAGGAGTAAGCTCAAACAAGCTACTCGGGATACAAGTGAGATATAACTTAAACAAGCTATGACGAATATGTTGATTGGTTTGGATTAAGCAAGCTTAATAGATGAAAATGTAAGGAGTACACTCAAACAAGGTACTCAATACAAGTGGGATGTAGCTCAAACAAGCTATGATGAATATGTTGATTGGTTTGGCTTTAACAAGCTCTGGATTTTTGATAGGAAGAGTAACTCAAACAAGTGACTCAACATAGTTGTGAACTCAAAATGAGTTTTGAAGGGATTTGTGTCGGATGGGATTTTGTGAACTCGACAGCTGATGAAATAATGAGTGAACTCAAACAAGTCACTCAATGTCATTTTGATATAGCTTGAAACAAGCTAGAAAGAATGTTCTGACAATTGATGAGATAAGGAGTGAATGCAAGTCACTCAATATCTATTGGATATAGCTGAAGACAAGCTATGACATATGTATTATTGGCTAAAGTGAGCTAATGAAATTGGTGTGATGTTTTGGTCTGTGTTGTTGGATTGTTTGGATGTTTTCGCTTGGTATTGAATTGGTCGAGAACTGATTTTTTTGTGGAACACAACTAGGGTCTGAAATTTTACAATGAACACATTGATATCAGCCAAGTTTTATGATAAAAAAAATGTTAAACTATTGTGTTTTCAAACAGCAAGCAGTCATGTGGATTCAATTGTTTCGGCTTATGAGGTAACTTCTTCAGGAATGATCATTATTTCATGCAATCATATAAGTATGCTGTGAAATGGTGGATGCAGGCTCTTATTACTCCAAGAAGATGCGTCCTCCGATATACCCTAGTCCTGATATACCTAATTCTGTACGGGACAGAATTGGTAGGGGAACCCTTAGAGCACTGGAGGAGACTCACCAATTCTTACTTGCCTGTTTCGGAGTGAATCACCACGTCTAGAACAAGTTTTGTGAAAAGGTGGAAGGTGATGGAGGGATGAATGTGTATGGTGTCCTTATAACTCCCCGAAGATTTACAGGGACGATGCCCAGGCTTCGTTGTTACAGCTATTTAGGCGTGACTCGCATGCGCTGCATGACAGCATTACCTGTAAGTGAAGAGCAGCGGTGAGGTAAATACCGAACGCTGTGATGAGACTAGGTCTCAAAGTGCAATGCAAATGCAAATGATGTTGGTGCGTGGTAGTCAAGTCCACGTCACCGGTGTAGCTTTGGTGGTGATGAAATCCACCTCGTCTACGTGCAAAAACAATATGATAAAGTGATTAAACGCAGGGTTCTTTCCAACTTGAAATAAATCACTAGCAGAAAATAATTGCGTACCTGAGCATCCTTTTTTTTTAGTTTCAGCAATTGTCTTTAAATGGTGGTATTTTTGCGGGATTTTTGTTGTTTTTTTGTTTTTGTTTTTGACAATATTCCAGCAACGCGGTTCTACAGAAAACAAATTAGTAGTTATCCTGCAAATGAAATGTTAGAAAAGTGATCATGGTTGTTTTTGATTTGCCAGATCGCTCTAAAGTTCCTTCAGGAAAAGTGCATATTCTCCTTAATTTTTTTTGTTCATTGACCATGTTCAAATTGGTTAAGAATCATTCTTTCTCCCTCTTATTTTTCGTCTTTCTCATGTTGAAAAACAAAGCTAGGGGATTCTTCATTGTTAGAACATGAAACTCAAAACAACCCCTGTAGACCGCATTCAACAAATTCTTAAATCGCTTTCCAACTCTTCAAGAAAAGAGCATACGCGGATACAATTGAAATTTTTTTTAAAAAAAAAATATTAATAATTATTGCAATTAATCATGATTGTGAAATAACGATAATGATTATGTTCACAAAAAAGAAAAATGATGAAAGAAGAGGGTGAAAACGTTACCGAGAAGTGTTTTCGCGGAAAATTTAAATGTAAGGCAAAAAATTAAAAATAAAAATTATTTTCTAAAGCTTGAGTGGCCTCACGTTTCTGATTTCCAAGATCACTTTTGAAGTGCGAGGAAAGAGCATACGTGTGAGGATGTTTCGTGAAATAAAAATTAAAAAATAAAAATAAATAAAATTATAATTTTGTTGTTTTTTTGCAAAAAAGACAGGTGTTAGAAGAAATGAAACCAAAATTTTTCTGTAAGTCTCAATCTAAAAATTATTTTTGCATTGCATAGATCTTTTCAATACCTTTCTGTTAAAAAAAAATGAAGTCATTCCGAGTTCGGGAGCAAAAGTTATGGCTTCCGGAAGATGGGCTACGAGAACGCGTTGAATGAAAATTTTAAACGTGAGAAAAACGTCCCGGGAGCTGGTTTTTTTTATTTTCTGACTTCTATACTTCACCTGAGAAGCTAAAATTTGGACAACAAGGTTAAAAAATAAAAATAAACAGAAAGAAAGTGTTAGATCATAAAATGATTGACTAAAATAAAAGAAAGAAAAAAATAGTAAATGATTAACTTCTTACAAAACAGTTATTTTAGCAAAAATAAATAAATAAATGCATTTTCCGGATTGGTTGTCCCATGACAGTAAGATGATAAACTAATGGCTAGTTCATGTGTTTCTACAGATGATGAGTAAATAACAAAATCAAAACTGGGAACTAAGCACCAAGCGCCGAGGAGATCAAAGACAGAATGAGCTTCAGAGTTTCATTGTTGCTATAACCTGCAGATACACCACAAGACACCACACAACAAAAACACTATCCAAAGCGTGAAGGTTAACCAAAGAAGACCATAAGGAATAGAAAATGAAATAATAATGAACAATAATAAACAAAGAACAGATAAAACCACTAATTGGGAAATTAATGGTAATAGATCGAAAGTAACCGGGCGTGCCAGAATGTAAGCTATGAAAAATACACTACTAATAAGGAAGTAAAATACCAATAATCATACCTCCTCCTTCGCGTTCCGTAGCAAACCTCAGAATGGGCTAGGAAACTTGGATTGAGCCCTGATTTTGTGATATGTAGGTGCTTTTCTTCAAGACGGAGCAAGACCTTCCTGCAACAACGATCTTCTTACTTTGCACTAGATGGGAAAAAGGATTATGAGGCTATTTTGGCATTAGGACGAGGCAAAATGATGTTCTTTGCTCAAAGGATGCAAGAACTTAGATATGGCATGAAAGCTTATTCTCCGTGTGTTTAGAGGGGAGGGGTAAGGTTGTATTTATAGCCTGAGGGAGTGATTAGCTTAAATTAATTTAAGTAATCATGGTTTGAAAATGTGGGCAAGATTAAATGGGTGGTTTGAAAATGTGGGCAAGATTAGGTGGATGGTTTGAAAATGTGGGCAAGATTAGGTGGATGGTTTGAAAATGTGGGCAAGATTAGGTGGATGGTTTGAAAATGTGGGCAATATTAGGTGAGTGGGGGCCACGAAGAATGGGTGAGGATTTGAATTATATTTTTAATTCATAAGTGGAGGATTTTAGGTGAGTGGGGACCACGAATGGTGGGTGAGGATTTGAATTTGAATTTTTAATTCAATAGTGGAAAAACATGGAGAATAATGACATGTTGTGAGGATTAGATTATTTTTAGATTTGGAAATGGATAATTAATCAAATTATATTTGATTAATTCGAAGTGTATTTTTGTGGGAAATGAGGAAGGGAAATTAATTGATTTAGGATAGATGTGAAATTGGGGTGTCTACAACAACAATCAAGTTATTTCCATTAACAACGTCCCTCCTTCACCTCCCTTATCGGCGCCTTCTAGTATTGTTTCTTGTGATCCTCTCCTCTTCCTCACACGGATCCTATGGTGTTTCCTACAATACATTCTACTCCTACTTCACCTCCTCGACTAGCCTCTATGCTACCACTCCACTCCATTAGTCCTACACACCATCATAGGACTATTCCTAGGACTATCACTACGTCCTGCCACCGATCACCGCCTCTTTTTATTTCACGTGAATCATCCTCCCCTTTTTACATGACATTACCTAGATCTCCATCACCCACACACTTTACTATGCCATGATATTCATCTTATTTCCACCCATCACATACATATCGGATTCATTCCCCCCGCAACATTTGTCTACCATACCACCATTACTCGAGCATGGTCCTACGATTTCATCATCCCAAGTATTGGTTGATAGACCTTTGTCCCTCGACCTTATCAGTTGATTTCTCCTTCATGAACTCTTAGGGGTATAGCCATTATACAATCACCCCTTTCTCATACTAGCATAGGTGCATCTTTCATCTTTTCCTCTTCATACATTCATCTCTTTGCATACGCATACACATTACATGTTCTAACACCCTCATTACCAAATGATGCACTCTTGTGCTTCGGTTCACACTTGATTATTGAGGGATTACCATTAAACTAAACCCCACACACTGCACCATAGGCACTACATCCTACATTGCACACCATACACCATTAATTCTACATTATACTAATCCTCATCTACACATTACATTTATTATGCTACGTACAAACTTAGTCACCTTATACACTGCACATTATCATATCATACATTATCCATATACTACACTAGTAGTCATTACATATGAGTCTATTTTACATTACATCCCTCTGTTCGACATTTATGCCAGGTTACATTATATATAGGTCTAGCTTTTTATTTTCCTACTACATGTTCTATTTACACCTATCACCACATCTTACATAGTCTACACACCCTACACACCCTACATTGCATTATTCATACAACGCATCCATACATCATCTATATTCTACATACTACACTAGATCCCATTATACATGGGTCTAGTTCTACTTATCATCATTACATATTCCATTTCTATATACACTTGTTATTACATTGCCCACATTGCGCATTTACATACCATATTCCTCACTTGTTCGTTTATCATGCATTGTTTTCTACGTGTTGTCATTAGCACCCTATGAGGCACTTTAGTACCTTGGTCCATACTCAACTTCTGAGGGTTTACTAATCAAATGGACCTTATATTCACCATGTGACATTTTCTCGTGTGATTCCTCATACGACATTTTTTGGGAATTTGGGACTGCGGAATAGTGCTATGATTTAACAACAAACAAAATTATGCACACATGATCTTAACAATTCCCCAAAATCTACTGCAGTGGAAGTATAAACTAGAATAATCCAAATCAAGACAAAGTACACACACATAACACAACATGTACCATGGTTCACCCAATGTGGGCTACATCCACCAAAGATAGAGATCTCATATATATAATACAACAAGAGTACAAACCAACTCATTAATACAAGAGTACAATGCATCTCTCCAAGAGTATCTCCTCTGCAAGATCTCTAAATGGATCTACATAAGTGCACTAAAAACGTGCCTCTAAACACCACCAGGAGATCTCACATAACCCGGAACTACTGCATCTCTGAACTGCTACCAAGTTCTTTGTGGATCTACAACAAGACCTCTCACATGGGTCTACCATATGTGCAACTATAACTATGCACCAAGAGGTAAGTTTGTCTCACCATCACTACATAACCTATGTAAACATGAAAAAAACCTCCTCTACAATATCTAGATCTACATGGATCAACAATACAATATGATCTCATGGATCTACAATACAAGACTAAATCTACATAAATCTATAATACAAGATCTCACCAACATGTGGATCTACAAGAATAAACTCTATGTGCTTTGCATACTATGCAAGCCATTACAATGAGACAATAACTATATAAAGGAAATACAGTAGAAGATGTTATCCTCTTCTCACCATTCAGATGTACTTGTTATTTCCTTGTGTTCATATCCTCTCCATGGAGACTTTTTCTTCATGTAACCTGTTCTTTCTTTCTCTTCTTCTTCATCCTCTCAATCTAGGAGAATCAAGGATCTAATTCAATCCTTCTCTTAATTCACCTTCTAACCCTAGCTTTCATGCTTATATAGGCACATACAAACTTAGGGCACAATATCCATACAATTACATCCTTTAAATCTGCTTTAAAACAAAATCTAATTAAATTCCCATGAGTTAAATATAAACTTTCATGCACATGTAATCGATGACAGTTACCTTGACTGATGGCGGTTCATCTGCTAACCAATGATGGTTCTTATGCTGACCGATGTCGATTACTGTGTAAAATGGCAAGGTGTAAGACAAGCTATTTGTGAAGTAATTCAACTCCAAAATCCTAACAACATTTTCTCATGTGACACTTTTCTCGTGTGGCCTTTCAAGTGTTCATGACATACACCTTAGGTTAAATCGTCACCCATTCTATCCTCTTGTAGTGGTATACACCTTAGGTTACATCACCACTACCTCCTTTCATCTTGTAGTGACATATGCTCTAGGATAAATCGTTACCCATCTCCATCCACTCATTCTATAGTGATGAACACTTTAGGCTCAATCGTCACCTATTCTACCATCTTGTAGTGGTATACGCTTTACGCTAAATCACCACCCCCATTATCATCTTGTAGTGGTATACACCTTAGGTCACATCACCACAGAGCCCTTATTATTCATCTCATAGTGATATACACCTTGGGTTAAATTGTCACCCATTTTATCATTTTGTAGTGGTATACACCTTAGGTCACATCACCACTCCCTCCTTTCATCTTGTAGTGGCATACACTTTAGGCTAAATCATCACTCATCCATTCAACAAGTCATGATATACACTTTGGCTATAGGGTTCATGCAAATCTCTCCACATGTCGCATTTCATCACCATTACACATACACACTCACCACAGTATGCTAGAAACAACCAATACTACTCGACCATTTCCCGATGACGCACTCTCGTTTACGGTTCATTCTTGACTACTAAGGAGGAAAACAAAATGAACCTCATTATATACACTTCCATCCACTAAAGGGGCACGTTGCTCATATCATTCCATCCATCCACAACATATTGCATTGTCTTGGGGGCATTTACTCTTGTTTACAAGTGTTTTGCATGACCAATTTACTACACATGTTAGACTACTTTATTATATGTCATTATCATCCACACATGCGTGTTCATGCCTTTATTTAATGTGATCACAGATACAAGATTCTACATGTAACATGGATGCTTGCCTTCTACCCTTCCTATACTAGTTGTTGGGGGAATCCATATTCATCTTATCCAAGTGTTATTGTTTCATTTTAGCATCTTATATTTACTTTCTTATACACGCTTTGAAATATTGGTTATCACTCTAACATGCTAATGGGTGTTCCATGTGTAGCACTTGTTTTACATGATTAAATGTTTCCATGAATACTTGTTTGTTTCTACTTGTCTACTTTGTTTGCCATTGTATGCGGGCTTTTCCCTTTTCTTGTGTGCACACTTGTATGTTGTTTGCGGCCATAACAGCCTTGTGTGTTATGTGACATCATGAGTGATGTCCCATGTTTGCAACCTAATTTTTGCGGACTACTTGTTTTCTTGTGTGTTTACACTACTGTGCTTGGTAGTTTTTACATTGTCTACATATTTTTACACTTGTCTTCTTGCATGCATGTGTTTTCGGAATAACACTTGTTTTGGCTAGTCATCCCCTTTTGTGTGCGCCTTGGTATCTACCAAGTGTTTTCCCTTTCCCCATGCAAGGAAGATTTCTACAGGTTAGAGTGCGGTTGGTCCTCTTTTGGGGCCGCATTATCCTTTCAACGACGTCGTATGTGCCCCCAAAGAGGGGGCATCATTGAGGGTTTCAACTAACACAACATATTTACACAGGTTCAGTACAATGCACTTTCTACCCTTGGCATTGTGGGTTTACATACATCGAGTGAATTCAGACCATTCTACGAACTCCATACACAACGATCTATACAGGACATGGTGTCCTTCAAAAATTATGTGGAGCAGTTACATGCTTAGAGGTTACAGTGGGTATGCCTCTCTACACTACTTCGTCCAGTAGTGTCGGATCGCCCAAAAAACTAGGACAGTACAGAGATCTCTTCACACATTTCAGCAAAAGTGGTTAAAGGTTGGAGGATACAGAGCATTTCCTCCCTATACTTCTTTAGCCAGGGTGGCGTGAGATCGCCCAAAAAACTCGTGACGGTACAAGATATCTTTCTACATCCTTTTTCTCAACATGGATCAGGTGCACATGTTCCATTTACACTTTTATTTTCATGTATTTTACATTTGCGTAATTTACACATTTCTATACACGTGTATTTTACACAGCATTTTTACATACATATATATTTGACTACTTGATCATTTTCTCCTTACAGGTCTGACTCTATGAGAAACAAACAGTCAAATTGGGGGCAACAACAACAATAATAGTGACAGCGACAACACGTCGTGATAAGAACTTGCCTTTACTGACCATGTAGGTACACTACATACAATAAGAGCTACACATGCGTTCCACCCTAGATTCACTCTCATCACTTTTTATGCGCATTTTTCATCTTTAGAATCCACACTCCTCCAAATTTTTCTTTTTCTCATTCCACGCCTAAGTCTAGTCCTTCGATACGTCTTCTTCTACACTCTACATGGACATCACGTACGCATCTCTATCTACTTTGTGTTACCGAGTGTTCCACTCACCAACATAAAGAGGGGGCAAAATGTAGACACAAAATCATGCACTTTAGGAATTATTTAGCCCAACCTTATACTACTATTTAGAGGGTTCTCAAGTGAATAAAGTACTAATTAATCCCACCTTTTGGCCACCTTTATTTTATGTTTTATTTCACCATTCCCACACATTTCCTCCCACATATCCACTTTTTTCACAATTGTCCCGACATTTTAGTCTAAACCCGGGTGCCCAAGCATGTACTGGGGCACCCTGGTCCCACTTGTGGCACCCCAATTCATGTTCCACTTTCCATATTGAAACAGTGGATTGGGATGACCCATAAAGTGTAGAGGCATAAAAAAATACTTTGATAGATACATTTTTGCAATGAACCCTCGATGCGTCAACCAACGGTTGCATTATATACACCGAACCATACATGATGATCCTTTTCTCTTAGACATAACAAAAATACTTCCCTCCAATCCTCTCTCTAATCTTGAAGAGCTTCTCAATCATGTTCATCAACACACTAAATGCTCAGAACAAACATATTTGAGGAAAAAAATGCAAGTTTCATTGTCGTTATAATTCCCCCTAGGAGATCCACAAAGAATCTACACTTTTCCGTGAGGCAGACGGGAAAGTAAAGTACCTTCCTTTTGGAAATTGTGGCAAGTTAAAAATCCATAACCAAACGATGTTATCCATATGGAGAGCCAATGTTGAATGTCAACCAGTGCTCTATCGCTATGTAGTTCTAAAGTACGTGGAAAAATATGCTTCCAAAGCAAATTGACACTCTAAAACATACCATCAAATGTTGTCTAGGATCTGCAACAATGTTAATGATGACCGACTGAAACTTTTTACCTTTCGTAAAATGATTATTGAAAGTGTTTTCAACCATGATATCGGTGCACAAGAAATTTGCCACATGATCCTCAAATTTCCTCTTGTTCTTTGCAGCCACTCATTTGTTTCCTTAAATGTTGGAAAGAAAGTATTACAGAGGCTCAACCAATCTGACACTGACTCTTTAGATCCATCTCATCTCCTTTATGCCTATAAGGTACAACCTGCAATAGTGGAATACATGCCACTCATAGAAATAGCTCGAACTTGGTCTTACAACAAGTTACGAAAGGCGGAAAAATGGAGGTTGCGTATAATGCCCACAAGTTTTCGTGTCTTCCATATATTTTTTAAGATCCCTACCCACGAGTCATCACATTTTGAAACGTTTTTTTGAAATTAGCTCCTTCTACACAAACCTTTTTACCAAATTGCAACGGACATAGGCGCCTCTCCAGAGAAAATAATTTCAAACTAGGAATTGTTTCAAAATAATTTTCATCCTTGGCATGTGAGTCGTAATCCTTTGGATTCTGAACACCCTTCAAGTGAAGAAACTTCCAGTCATGAAGAAAATACAAAGCTACGTAATCAGTTGGATGAATGGGAGTTATTGTCACATATCCATCCCACTAACATCATGGACGTTGATAACCTTGATATATTGGGACATCATGCATTCGACATCAACCACAATTGGGATGAAAATTCACTACTTCCAACTTTGCAGGATACTGTTGTTTCCTTCATTACAAAAAATAGAGTTGCATGCAACATCTCTAGTAATTGCATTCCACAAGCCCTACCTAATTCAACTTTCTCTCCTGAAAAAATCTTGATTTTGATGTTGTACTTCACCCTTTCATGCAAAGAGACCAACTACCTCCTCTCAAATTAATAATTAAAGAAACTATTGGAACATGGAAGTTGTATCTCGTTAATGCAATTAGATTAAAACTCTCTCCCACAAACAACAAAACAAAATCAACACTTCTATTGCTTGCACCAACAGGTGTCACAACCTTCAATATTTCAGCATCTAATGTGCATATTGCTTTGCGCATACATATCAAAGAAATAAAACCATTGGAGGGACAAGCTTTTTCAAACTTTTAGGAATCCATGCAACATGCTCAATATATACTAATTGATGAAATGAGTTTCATTAGCCCTAAGCTACTTTCTTCTATTGACTATTGCCTCCGTGAGGCTTTCCCTCATTTCAAAACAACACCTTTCAATAATAGATCTCTAATTCTTGTTGGTGACCTTGGCCAATTGCCTCATGTCATAGACATTCCTTTGTATTCTGGTCACTCATATGGAGCCAACCTTTTGGAGAAGATTTCCTACAAATATCACACTAAAAACAATATTTCGGTAGCAAGGTGCTGACTCTGTATAGATTCAGTTTCGTGAACTTCTACTTCATGTTCACAATGCTTCTCCACGTATTGAATTCTGGCGAAGCCTAATGTCACGGACTGATAAACACCTTTCAGAAGAAGAGCTTCAGGGTTTCACTTCAACAACACATCTATTCGCAAAAAATGAACTAGTTGACCACCACAACCTTATGATACTCAAATCTTTAAACCTTCTTGTGGCGCGGTGTATAGCTAATGTCACTAGGCATAACATTTTGGGTGACGTCGATGATGACCAACTTAAACATAAATTTCTTCTTTGCAAAAATCAGAAAATTATGCTTGCAACCAATTTGTGAGTTGAATATGGACTGATCAATGGTGCAATCGGTAAAATTTTTGACATCATCTACAGAAACTCCTCGTCCCCACCAGAGCTTCCATTTTTTCATTGTGGTCCATTTCAACAAATACATTGGTCCTTCTTGGGACATTAACAACCCTTCACATGTTCCAATACTTCCTATTTTAAGAGGAAACTGCAAACAACTTCCTCTCAAAAGGGTTTGGGCTCTAACAATACACAAATCACAAGGTCTTACTTTGGATAAGGCAATAGTTAACATCGCAGACATTGAAAGACAAAGGGCTTACATTCACTACTATCTCTAGGGTTCCATCCCTTCATGACCTTTGCATATGCCCCCCTTTCTCTTTCTCTCGCTTCTCTAAAATGGTGGTCAGACCTTATGTAAATTGTAGGAGAATT
Organism: Taxus chinensis; assembly: GCA_019776745.2. NCBI lineage: Eukaryota > Viridiplantae > Streptophyta > Pinopsida > Cupressales > Taxaceae > Taxus > Taxus chinensis. The sequence continues at coordinate 35,295,097 of CM034148.1, read as the reverse complement.
GAAGAGGCTAGGCTTGCTTCTCTCTCCCTTTTCAATTCTAGTTAAATCAATGTAATTTCTATTTCTACTTTTTCTTTGCTCACTACATTTTACCTCTGGTTTTTACCCTTTAACTTACATCCACCTTGTCCCTTTTAACATTCATATCACACGTGTGATTGCGAGTAACAACCTTGCCCAATATATTATTAGCTAGCGAACCCAACAAAATATTCCTATCCATCAACCAAGGATTGCCAACACCCATGAATGTGTGTTGTCTTCCTATTTATACATTTTATAGCAAACAATTACATCATTTTCCCACCCAAAGTAGATAGATTGCCATTATTGTAGTGGTTGAGGATTCCATTAGTGTTGGTAGTTGGGAACATCATCAATGCAAGTTCGATGTCTGGTATCTTCTTGAGCTTGAGGAAGGGATTAAACGCCAAATATCATGATCTACATTGACATAATAGGTGAGGGTTGTACTCCCCAAAAAATGCACCACATACATCCTAGTGACCATACGAACCATCATGCTACCCACGACGTCATCTGGAGCCACATAGCACAACAATTAGGAATTAGTTTTTTTTTGGGTGAAAAACACTGTGTGTTTTTCAGTAGCACGTAGAGAGACCTAATTGGGGTCAAACCAATGACCTATGAGTTTCAAACACATGTTCCCCACTAGCCTGCCTACCACCTACCACATACTGCATTCTAATTGCATTGCACTTTGTTAAAAAAAACACGAAAACAATGACATGACCGCTGACGTGCGGGTCCCACCAAAGCATGTACATGCATGTGCATGGTCTTTTTTTATGGGTCGCTAGGATGCATGTGGTGCATTCTTTGGGGAGGATAGCCGCGGGTGATAGAATAAGAGATCTAACAAATACATCCAACTATCATTCCTTTTTTCGCATGGCGCCACCCTTCTTGTAGCTATTGTCTTTTGGTCCTTTTTTACCTTTGATGTTTCTGTTGACTTCACCTGGTGTGCCTGCCACTTGACATTCTTCCATTTCTTCTACCTCTTGTTCACGCCTTAAGCACTCAATCCTTATAAACTCTTATCTATTCATGACCCTTCGACAACTAGTGCACATGCTTCATCATATTGGGCTTGTGCGCACCTATTGCAACACTTATGCTCAAGCTACTTCCAAAATTAATGGGCCAACAAAGAGTAATAAACATGGGTGGCAACAAGAACTTTAGAGCATATTTGGAACTTACCCTCTAAAGAGAGAGACTCCGTGAGCCAATAAAAGAGTTTTTGTCACTTGTTTCCTATAAGAGTCTTACCAAATTTAAAAATAGCATTAGCTAGAAAGAAATAACTCAACCATCCTAAGTTAAAAGAGTTCTCTTTTATTTTGAATTGAAGATTAGAAACAATTAGATACCTTGGTATCAATGTACAAATAACCGACCTTCTTTGATTTAGTGTTAAAGATTGACAAGTATTTATTCCATTAAATTTACTTGGGACTCAACCTTTTTCGACTTAATGTCTAGGACTTAGAGGTATCCATTCTATTGAATTTCCCTAGGACTTGACCTTCTTCGACCTAATGCTAAACATTGAGGGATATCCATTCCATCAAATACACATGGGACTCAAACCTAGCATTAACCCTTTTTAAGTAGCCTAAAATTTATACCTTAATGGATAGTGAAACAACACCCTTTATACCATCATCTACGTTATTAAACTAAATCCAATATGATAAAAGAATTATCTTTTCCTCTCAAGTACATGTAAATCTTATGATTTTAAAAAATAATAATTTACTCTCAATGTACATGAATCATATGCCTTTCACCTATATAACAATCTCATGTTAATTCTTGTAAATGGGTAAATTCTACCATTTGGTGTCCCTATTAAATTATTATTATTTTTAATCAAGCTCATGTTTAAATAAAGAGTTAGTTTTACATGGAATTTTGTAAAACTAGGGAACCCAATAGATGGAAAGTGGTTAACACGAATAAAAAGCATGTTAGAATTTCTTGTTAAGAAATTGGTTCGAGTTGAAATATTAAAAGTATTACTCAAAATATTAAAGAGATTCGAAATATTATTTGAGGTTATTTTAAAGAAGATGGATTAGTACATCTCCATGTATCAAATTAATTTATAACAATTTAGTTTGTATAAGGGAGAATAGTACATTAAGCTTACAAATTGGGCGATTATTTGTATATATTCTAAATATATAATGAAATATTCAAACTAATGCTTATGGTTTTAGACCATTTTTATTTCATTAAGCAACCAAAAATAAATGAAATAGATTAATTAGAATGTAAACTCTGGATCAATAAACACATACGAGTAATGAATTGCCAAGAGTTCATGAGCATTTAAGTGTGTCCTTGAATGGTTCCTCGTCAATTTATAAAGGGGTTTGAATTCCAAACTTAAATGATTAGCTTAAACACAACCTTCCCGTTAGAGTTTTTTCACACCAAATTTCTCCATAGTAAAATATGGTGTCTATTCAAAGTTCTCATTGTTGGTCTTATTTTTTCTGTAAGAAATGTTTTAGCAGTTGTAATCAACATGTATTCAATTTTCGTCAATTTTTAGCATTATCCTTAAAAGTATAATAACAATATTTTATCCTCAATTGTCATTTAAGTATATGATTGGTGTTGGTGGATTGTTCGTTGGCATATATATATTTTTATTGGATATATTTTTATTGGATACATAATAATCTTATGATTTTGTAAGCCTAATTATTATTATTATTATTATTATTTTCAATAGTTCTTTGAACTTTAGGATTCCAATTTATCTTGATAGTGTTTCGTAGTTATCCAAAATTACTAATTATAATTCTCATTGCATGAAACCAAAAACAATTTTACAAATTGCTAGTTGTTTAAGAGCAAACATAGAAAACATTATTCATGTAAAATTAGCAACCATGGATGATATTTGACAGTTGACCCATGATTGTCAAAAACGAATTCAGGATGAGGAGACACCTTTTGGAGACTATCATCTTACCTTCACAAAATATTTGATTTCATAAAATCTAAGTACAAAAGAAACTTATACACCAACATTGATATATATTATTTCACGACATATTTGATCACATAAGATCAGAAGTACAAACTAAATTTATACAACAATATTGACATATAGTATGCCAATTCAATTAAATTCAGGCAAGATTCCTTCAATTTCTATTAAAATTATTGTTGTTTGTGCTCTATAGAAGAATAATCTAAAATTAGCAACCATGTAAAATTAGCAACCATGGATGATATTCACTTTAATTAACAAGTCGGTATCATCTGTCTAACACTAGTATAGATATCTTAAATACACCTAAAATACGCTTCAAGACATCAATTTTAAGGCAGTTATCTATATTTGTGTAATTTAAGTATACTAAGTAATAAAAATAAAGATAAAAATTGATTTATAATTTACCTGCAACATGTGAAGTGGGACATTTATACACTGTTCCAAAAGTTGATCAATGGCACTCACCTTGTGTTAGAGTCTCACTTTTTGAAGCTTTGAGTCGCTGGGTATTTAATCTCTCTGGATTACCAAACAAATAATAATAATAATAGAAAATAAAAAGTAAAAATAATACAATAAATATATCTATATGAAATAGATAGATATTAATTTCAATGTTCATAGCTTAAGATTTTTCGCATACAATAATAATCAATAACTTCATTAAATTTTCTATTTAATTTCCCATAGATTTGTGACAAATGGAATCAATTTAGTTGCACCGTTGTGTGGTCTAAAAAAAAATCTATTCAAGAAACAAGGGCCCAATCATTACCATATGTCCAAGATATTACTATTTTTTTATTGACTTCTCCAAGAAAAAAGGGAAAAAAACATTTAAATGACAATCCAATGAAAGTCAAATTTATGGATAAATTGTCACATGACGGTCAAATGGACGTCAAATTTATTGTCAGGAATAAAAATGAACAACCTCATTGCCATTTAAGGAATGCCTCTCGGCATAAATTTTTTTTTTCTAAAAGCAAGTAATTTAAATCCATCACCAAATCAATTTGGAGAAACACATACAAATACTCTAGTGGAAACCCACAATAGAATTATTTTTCTGTGTACCTTATATATTGTTGAACAAGGTGTACAACCATATCCACCTTCCGATTCAAACCACCTATCCCCTCTTCTATAGAGCACAAACACCTCACTATCAGGTCCACTCAGCTTCAAAACTGTTCCCATGATTTGAGTCTTTCCCATACACGATTATGCAGAGAACTAATCTTTTGAAAATATAACAAGTTTGCATGGAGTAAATAAAGTATACATGATGACTTTTCATTCACATGGACCCTAATTAGCAGTTGAAAGATCCCCAAAGGGTCTCCCTTATGCTCCAATGAAATTTTAAATTAAATAAAAACAATAAATACAGATTTATGACAAATTCCAAATGCAGATATGAAAAATGCGACAAGGGTTTAGGAGAGATCTTAATGCAAATGACACCCAAAAATAGAGTTTTCGATTTCAAATGACTAACCAAATATTTAAAGATGGAATCATGCCAAAAACTAACTTTATTGCAGCCAATACAACCCAGAAAATCAGATATGAAGTCTGCTAATAATTTGCCTGAAAACCCTCAAAATACACTTTAGAATATGATGCAAATGCAGCGATTTGTTTTACAATATTACAGAGAATATTTGTCAACTATTTTTTAGGATAAATACCTCTGGAATCGCTGCCAAATAGTCCACACTAGATCGGCCCAGCTGTTGATCAAAAACACTGAAAATACCTTCAAACCCTTCCACCTACACTGCTGAAATGAACCCGGAAATCTGATTAACCACGCTGGAAATTTCTGAGTGAAATCTCCTCTCAATCCCTTGGGGTTTTCGTCCACAAGAGATGAATCCACAAGGGTTTTCCTCCTTGGAATCCCTGATAAAAGCAAGAGCTCTTAACAATGCAAACGCTGATAATATAAATCTGGAATACCTCCTAAGCAAGTCGAATTGCTCTTATAAAGGGAAAACAACCCATAGACACCTCCACACTTAGCCAATCACGTTATTTCATTCCCCTAGGCTGGTCGCACTTTTCCTTTTTGGGCCTAATGACACTTTTCCCTATTTAGGGTCCCAAAAGCTAGTCGCACTTTTTTCTTTTTTCATACAATTAATTTTTAATTGTATTTTGACATTGTCCTTTCATTTTATTAATAAACTTTATTATTTATTATATGTGCTTTTCATAATTTATTTTTGTTAAAACAATAGCACAATATAATAAAATAATAAAACTTAGTCACCCTAGAAACCCCCCTTGGCTGTCAGGTAGACAAAAAGGGCCATAGGTCTTCGTCCTAGCTTATTCGGAAAGAGGGGACATTACAGTCCTCCCTCCCGGAGTTGCTTGCCCACAAACAACTGTAGTAACGCGGGGTGCTGAAGAATAAACTCACCCTCCTAAGTGGCATCCTCCAAAGGTAAGTCTTTCCAACGAACCAGGTACTCACGTATTACCTTGTTTCGCAATCTTCTCTCCCTCCAATCTAGAAGCTCCTCAGGAACTAAATCCAATCTTCCCTCATCATCCAAGGGTGGTAACTCTACTAAAGAAGTCACATGCTGCCCCAATGCCTTCTTTAAGCAAGACACATGAAAAACATTGTGTATCTTACTTTCAGAAGGTAACTCCAACTCATATGCTACCTATCCAACTCTCCTCACAACCCTGTATGGACCATAGAAACGAGGCTTCAGCTTCTCCACTCCACTCTTAAGAGTACTCTGTCTGTAAGGCTGGAGTCGTAGAAAGACCATATCCCCCACCTCAAATGACCGCTCAATCTTGTGCCTGTCTGCATACACCTTTTGTTGGTTTTGGGCCTGCTGCATATTATCCTTAAGGGTCTTAAGGATATCTTGGCTGTCCTGTAAGCACTCTCGAGCCTTAGGAGCTCTACTATCTCCAAATGCCATATCCATGAAGGATCTCGCATCATAACCGTACAAATCTCGAAAAGGGGTCATATCGATGGACATATGGTACATGGTATTGTAACAATACTCACACAGATAAAGTTGTTTAACCCATGCCCTCTGCTGTCTTGAAACATAATTGCGTAGGTAACCCTCAATCCACTTATTCACAATTTCTGTCTACCCATCAGTCTGCGGATGACAGCTAGTACTCGGAGTCAACTCAGTGCCTGCTAACCTGAAGAGTTCCTGCCAAAATGTGCTCATAAACATGTTGTCCCTATCGCTGAAAATATTCTTCGGGAGCCCATGCATCCTGAATACCTCCCTAAAACATAAATCAGCCACCTGTGGTGCCTTAAAACTCGTGGCAATGGCAAATAAATGCCCATACTTAGTCAACCTACCAACTATCACATAAATGCGATCATAGCCCTGCACAACTGGTAGTCTTGTAATGAAATCCATAGATATACTCTCCCACCTTTGCTCTGGAATAGGTAAGGGCTGTAATAAACCTACAGGGAAAGTATGTTCGGACTTGTTTTATTGACAAGTCACACACTCTTGAATATACTGTAGAACATCATCCTGGAGACCCTTCCAAGAGAATCTCTCTCTAACCTGTTTGTATGTCTTGAAATAACCTGGATGTCCTGTTAATGGTGCATCATGGAGTGCATGTAGAATCTTTCCCTTAAGCTTAGATTCAGGTACCAAATAAATTCTACCTGTATAATAAATCAAATCAGAGATTACCTGGTAGCGCTCATCTTGAATTTTGCCATCCATGATCTCACATGCCAAGATGTTCTTTGAATATTCGACCACCAACTGAGACTTCCAATTTGAAGAAATCTCAGTCACGGAATATAGGGCAGCAATATGGGGTTTCCTCGACAGTGAATCAGCCACAACATTCTTCTTCCCTTTGACATACTTGATGTCAAAATCATATGCCTAGATCCTGCTAACCCACTTCTGCTGCCTCTCATTGAGTTCCTTCTGTTCCAAGAAGTACCTCAAGCTGTTATGGTCGGTTCTCACCATGAACTTCCCTCCCACCAAATACTATCTGAACTTCGCCAACGCATGCATGATGGCGACCATCTCTTTGTCATAGGTGGAATACAACCTCTTGTTCTCCCTCAACTTCTTACTCTCATAGGCAATGGGATGACGGTCCTGCATCAAAATTGCACCAATACCTGAACCTGAAGCATCACACTCTAAAATGAATGGCTTAGATAAATCCAGAAGAGCAAGGACTAGATATGTGCTCATCACCACCTTGATCTCATCAAATACCATCTGTGCCTCATCTGTCCATCTGAATGCCCCCTTCCTTGTGAGATCTGTCAATGGTGTAGCAATATCTGAATTACCCCTCACAAATCTCATATAATATCTGCATAGACCTAGGAATCCCCGCAACTCTTATATGTTCCTAGGTGAAGGCCAATCCTGCATAGCCTGTATCTTTTCCTGATGGATTTTGACCCCATTGGCCCCAATGACATGCCCCAGAAACAATATCTCAGTAAGTCCAAACTCGCATTTGGACATCTTAGAGATTAAACCTCTATAATGCCAAGTACCTCATCTAAATGCCTCAAATGATCCTCCCATGTCCTGTTATAGATCAAAATATCATCAAAGAAAACTAGCACAAACTTCCTCAACTATTTGTTGAAGAGATGGTTCATGCATGACTGGAAAGTGGTAGGTGCATTAGTGAGACCAAATGGCATCACCAAGAACTCATAATGCCCGTAGTGACATCTGAATGTTGTCTTGAGGATGTCCTCTCGAACACGAATCTGATGGTTTCCTGATCGAAGATCAATATTTGAAAAGTAAATAGCCCCATGCAATTCATCCAAAAGCTCATCAATAGGAGGGATGGGATACCTGTTCTTGATTGGCTTCTTGTTGAGGGCTCGGTAGTCAATACACATTCTCATTGTCATGTCCTTCTTCACCAACACCGCCGAAGAAGTGAATGGGCTAGAACTAGGACGGATATGCCCCCTATCAAGAAGCTCCATGATGGTCCTCTCTATCTCATCCTTAAATTTCTAAGGATGACGATAGGGTGTAGTGATCACTGGCTTGGCACCCTCCTCCAACTATATGACATGCTCAAACCCTCTGTCTGGCGGTCTTGTTGGAGGAATATCACCAAAATACTGTCCATGCCTATCTATTATGCTCTGAATATCTGTATGAAACTGTTGTCCACCATCTGAAGAAGATTTGGATGAAATGAAGCATTGGGCTGCCCATGCAACCTCTCCATGACTGATGATAGACTCCATCCGATGTGCTGAAACAACTCTAGGCCCACCATCTAAAATAGCTCGTAGCACAATCTTCTACCCATATGACAAACTCTAGCTCCATCCGTCTGATTTCCTGCACATATCTCCCCAAAGACTGAAGCCATTGAATTCTCAAAATTTCATCTATCTCCCCAAGTCCAACTATGTAAAAATCATCTGTCAATGTGTAGTCCCCTAGCTGGATACTAAGCTGTGAAACCCGTCTAATGCAGCTCAGAGCAAAGCCATCTGCCACTCGTACACTAAATCCTTCAAACTCCTCAACCTGTAAACCCCGATTCATCACAAATCCTTCATCAAGGAAATTGTGTGTAGTGCCACTATCAATCAGGGAGACAACTCGTTGCCCCTTAAGTACTCCTTTAAAACAAAAGAGGTGATACCTAGGGACTCCAGAAAGTGAAGCAATAGTACCTGAGCCTGATGCCTCTCCCTCTTCTAACTGAGGCTGCTCCTTATGTGCATCGTGATCATCATTGATGTCCTCTGTATCTGTATCTGGTTAAGACTCTGCCTCTATATCTGAAATGACCTCAATAAGATGCACATTGCCTTTCCCAAGGCAGTTGTGTAGAGGCTCCCAGTGGTCCTTGCAATGAAAACAAAGTTTCTTCCTCCTTAACTCATTCTGAGTCTCCTGATCCATCCTAGGAGGGGGAACACTTGTCTGTTGAGTAGTGGAACGTTGAATCAGTTTGGAGCTTGTGAAGGGCTTCTTACTAGGCTGGTAAGAAGTGGGAGTTGTCTCCAAATCTAATGATGTATGGATAGCATCATGTAATGTACTAGGCCTAAGGGCCTTGACCAACCCTCTTAACCTGTCATGCAGACCCTTAATGAAAAGCATTACCACACGTCTCTCGGGCATCTCGGGTACCATTACTGCAATCTGCTGAAATTCATTGATGTAAGAATCAACGTCCCCACTCTATCGTAACTGTGCAAAATCTCTGTAATAAAGTTCCACATCTTTGCGGTCAAATCTCGCAATCAACTTCTCACTGAACTCTCTATATGACCGTAGTAGGTCATGTCTCTGTGTGATAAGCCCATGGTGCCACCAATCGTATGCCACTCCCTCCAAGTGTAGAGTAGCAAATGGAATAGCCTCGTGTTCCTGCATGGGTTTGAGAGTGAGGTATGTATCAAGCTTGTGAATCCATGCCCTGGCACTAATCTTTCCACTACCATCAAAAGTGGAAAGGGTCACCTTACTGGTAACCTGCTTCAACTCCCTGTTTTGCTGGGTCCTAGGTCTATGTGCTTGCCTAGCTCTCAAGCTCTCCCTTTTCTGCATACAATACTGGTGAAGGGGAAAGGCGTTCCGTACCTCTTCCAGTAATGCTCTCCACTCATCATGAGCTACCATTACATTATCCTGAAAGGCTATGTCTTTAAGTGGGTCCTCAACTAATGGCGGCTCCTCCCTTTGTAGGAATCTAGGATGCATAGGTCAATCCGCAATCCTCATGGGTCTCCTTTCCTCTGTATATCTCCTATCACGTGGAGGGGAACCTCTCACGCTACCCATCTCTGTAGGTACCCTATTGTGCCTTCTATGGTTGCTGGCTATGGAAGCAGATCTTTTCCTTCTATCATGTCTATTTCTTGTCCTATCCACAGTCAAATTCTTCATCAGCTGTCTAATGGTATGAATCATTTCCTGATGGGAATTGATCATTCCGCCGAAAAGAACATCTAGGTCAACTCGCTCACGTCGTGGAGGAGTGTGTGATCACTCTCTTCTGGCCATGATTTCAGAACTAATCTCTGTACCCAAGTCGGCCAGAATGCGAGCCTGCCTCCGTGTGTGGTACCTGTGTGGCCCAACTTCCCTAGGCTGCATCAAACAAAACCCTCCAGGGGGGAGGATTGCTGCCCTGATACCACTAAAAGATCCCCGAAGAAGCAAATGGGCTAGAACTAGGACGGATATGCCCCATAACAAGAACCTCCTTGATGGTCCTCTCTATCTCATCCTTAAATTTCTTAGGATGATGATAGGGTGTAGTGATCACTGGCTTGGCACCCTCCTCCAACTCTATGACATGCTCAAACCCTCTGTCTGGGGGTCTTCCTGGAGGAATATAACCAAAAACCCGCCCATGCCTCTTTATTATTGTCTGAATATCTGTATGCAACTGTTGTCCACCATCTGAAGAAGATTTGGATGAAATGAAGCATTGGGCTGCCCATGCAACCTCTCCATGACTGATGATAGACTCCATCTGATGTGCTGAAACAACTCTAGGCCCACCATCTAAAATAGCTCGTAGCACAATCTTCTTCCCATCTGAAAAACTTTAGCTCTATTCGTCTGAAATCCTGCACATATCTCCGCAGAGACTGAAGCCACTAAATTCCCAAAATTGCATCTATCTCCCCAAGTCCAACTATGTAAAAATCATCTGTCAATGTGTAGTCCCCTAGCTAGATACTAAGCTGTGAAATCCGTCTAGTGCAGCTCAGAGCAAAGCCATCTGCCACTCGTACACTAAATCCTTCAAACTCCTCAACCTGTAAACCCGGATTCATCACAAATCCTTCATCAAGGAAATTGTGTGTAGCGCCACTATCAATCAAGCAGACAACTCACTGCCCCTTAAGTACTCCTTTCAAACAAAAGGGATGGTACCTAGGGACTCCAGAAAGTGAAGCAATAGTACCTGAGCCTGATGCCTCTCCCTCTTCTAACTGAGGCTGCTCCTTATGTGCATCGTGATCATCATTGATGTCCTCTATATCTGTATCTGGTTAAGACTTTGCCTCTATATCTGAAATGACCTCAATAAGATGCACATTGCCTTTCCCAAGGTAGTTGTGTACAGGCTCCCAGTGGTCCTTGCAATGAAAACAAAGTTTCTTCCTCCTTAACTCATTCTGAGTCTCCTGATCCATCCTAGGAGGGGGAACACTCTTCTGTTGAGTAGTGGAACGTTGAATCAGTTTGGAGCTTATGAAGGGCTTCTTACTAGGCTGGTAAGAAGTGGGAGTTGTCTCCAAATCTAATGATGTATGGATAGCATCATGTAATGTACTAGGCCTAAGGGCCTTGACCAACCCTCTTAACCTGTCATGCAGACCCTTAATGAAAAGCATTACCACACGTCTCTCGGGCATCTCGGGTACCATTACTACAATCCGTTGAAATTCATTGATGTAAGAATCAACATCCCCACTCTCTCATAACTGTGCAAAATCTCTGTAATAAAGTTCCACATCTTTGCGGTCAAATCTCGCAATCAACTTCTCACTGAACTCTCTATATGACCGTAGTAGGTCATGTCTCTGTGTGATAAGCCCATGGTGCCACCAATCGTATGCCACTCCCTCCAAGTGTAGAGTAGCAAATGGAATAGCCTCGTGTTCCTGCATGGGTTTGAGAGTGAGGTATGTATCAAGCTTGTGAATCCATGCCCTGGCACTAATCTTTCCACTACCATCAAAAGTGGAAAGGGTCACCTTACTGGTAACCTGCTTCAACTCCCTGTTTTGCTGGGTCCTAGGTCTATGTGCTTGCCTAGCTCTCAAGCTCTCCCTTTTTTGCATACAATACTGGTGAAGGGGAAAGGCGTTCCGTACCTCTTCTGGTAATGCTCTCCACTCATCATGAGCTACCATTACATTATCCTGAAAGGCTATGTATTTAAGTGGGTCCTCAACTAATGGCGGCTCCTCCCTTTGTAGGAATCTAGGCTGTATAGGTCGATCCACAGTCCTCATGGGTCTCCTTTCCTCTGTATATCTCCTATCACGTGGAGGGGAACCTCTCCCGCTACCCACCTCTGTAGGTACCCTGTTGTGCCTTCTGTGGTTGCTGGCTATGGATGCAGATATTTCCCTTCTATCATGCCGATTTCTTGTCCTATCCACAGTCAAATTCTTCATCAGTTGTCTCATGGTCTGAATCATTTCCTGATGGGAATCGATCATTCCGTTGAAAAGAACATCTAGGTCAACTCACTCATGTCGTGAAGGAGTGTGTGATCCCTCTCTTCTGGCCATGATTTCAGAAATAGTCTCTTTACCCAAATCGGCTAGAATGCGAGCCTGCCTCCGTGTGTGGTACCTGTGTGGCCCAACTTCCCTAGGATGCATCAAACAAAACCCTCCAGGTGGGAGGATTGCTGCTCTGATACCACTGAAAGATCCCCGAAAGGTCTTCCTTATAATCCAATGAAATTTTAAATTAAATAAAAACAATAAATGCATATTTATGAGAAATTCCAAATGCAGATCTGAAAAATGCGACTAGGGTTTATGAGAGATCTTAATGCAAATGACACCCAAAAATAGAGTTTTCGATTTCAAATGATTAACCAAATATTTAAAGACGGAATCATGCCAAAAACTGACTTTATTGTAGCCAATACAACCCAAAAAATTAGATATGAAGTCTACTAATAATATGCCTGAAAACCCTCAAAATACACTTCAGAATATGATGCAAATGCAGCGATTTGTTTTACAATATTACAGAGAATATTTTTCAAATATTTTTGAGGATAAATACCTGTGGAATCGCTTCCAAACAGTCCACACTAGATCGAACCAACTGCTAATCAAAAACACTGAAAATACCTTCAAACCCTTCCACCTACACTGCTGAAATGAACCCGGAAATCTGATTAACCACGCTGGAAATTTCTGAGTGAAATCTCCTCTCAATCCCTTTAGGTTTTCATCCACAAGGGTTTTCCTCCTTGGAATCCCTGATAAAAGTAAGAGCTCTTAACAATGCAAACGCTGATAATATAAATCTGGAATACCTCCTAAGTAAGTTGACTTGCTCTATAAAGGGAAAACAACCCATAGACACCTCCACACTCAGCCAATCACGTTATTTCTTTCCCCTAGGCTGGTCACACTTTTCCTTTTTGGGCCTAATGACACTTTTCCCTATTTAGGGTCCCAAAAGCTAGTCGCACTTTTTTCTTTTTTCATACAATTAGTTTTTAATTGTATTTTGACACTGTCCTTTCATTTTATTAATAAAGTTTATTATTTATTATATGCACTTTTCATAATTTTTTTTAAAAAAAATGATAGCACAATATAATAAAATAATAAAGCTTAGTCACCCTAAAAACCCCCCTTGGCCGTCGGGTAGACAAAAAGGGCCAAAGGTCTTCGTCCTAGCTTATTCAGAAAGAGGGGACATTACAGTACTCCCTCCTCGGAGTTGCTTGCCGACAAGCAACTGCAGTAATGCGGGGTGCTGAAGAATAGACTCACCCTCCTAAGTGGCATCCTGCAAAGGTAAGTCTTTCCAACGAACCAGGTACTCCCGTATTACCTTGTTTCGCAATCTTCTCTCCCTCCAATCCAGAAGCTCCTCAGGAACTAAATCCAATCTTCCCTCATCATCTAAGGGTTGTAACTGTACTGAAGAAGTCACATACTACCCCAACGCCTTCTTTAAGCAAGACACATGAAAAACATTGTGTATCTTACTTTCCGAAGGTAACTCCAACTCATATGCTACCTATCCAACTCTCCTCACCACCCTGTATGGAGCATATAAACGAGGCTTAAGCTTCTCTGCTCCACTCTTCGTAAAAGTACTTTGTCTATAAGGCTGGAGTCGTAAAAAGACCATATCTCCCACCTCAAATGATTGCTTAATCCTGTGCCTATCTGCATACACCTTTTGTTGGTTTTGGGCCTGCTGCATATTATCCTTAAGGGTCTTAAGGATATCTTGGCTGTCCTGTAAGCACTCTCGAGCCTTAGGAGCTCTACTATCTCCAAATGCCATATCCACGAAGGATCTCGCATCATAACCGTACAAAGCTCGAAAAGGGGTCATATCGATGGACATATGGTACGTGGTATTGTAACAATACTCACATAGATAAAGTTGCTTAACCCATGCCCTCTGCTGTCCTGAAACATAATTGCGTAGGTACCCCTCAATCCACTTATTCACAATTTCTGTCTGCCCATCAGTTTGCGGATGATAGCTAGTACTCGGAGTCAACTTAGTGCCTGCCAACCTGAAGAGTTCCTGCCAAAATGTGCTCATAAACCTGTTGTCCCTATTGCTGACAATATTCTTCAGGAGCCCATGCAACCTGAATACCTCCCTAAAAAATAAATCAGCCACCTGTGGTGCCTTAAAACTCGTGGGAATGGCAAAGAAATGCCCATACTTAGTCAACCTACCAACTATCGCATAAATGTGATCATAGCCCTGCACAACTGGTAGTCTTGTAATGAAATCCATAGATATACTCTCCCACCTCTGCTCTGGAATAGGTAAGGGTTGTAATAAACCTGCAGGGAAAGTATGCTCGAACTTGTTTTGCTGACAAGTCACACACTCTCGAATATACTGTAGAACATCCTCCTTGAGACCCTTCCAAGAGAATCTCTCTCTAACCTGTCTGTATGTCTTGAAATAACCTGGATGTCTTTTTAATGGTGCATCATGGAGTGCATGTAGAATATTTCCCTTAAGCTTAGATTCAGGTACCAAATAAATTCTACCCTTATAATAAATCAAATCAGAGATTACCTGGTAGCGCTCATCTTGAATTTTGCCATCCATGATCTCACATGTCAAGGTGTTCTTTGAATACTCGACCACCAATTGAGACTTCCAATCTACAAAAATATCACTCACGGAATATAGGGCAGCAATATGGGGTTTCCTCGACAGTGCATCAGCGACAACATTCTTCTTCTCTTTGACATACTCGATGTCAAAATCATATGCCTAGATCCTGCTAACCCACTTCTGCTGCCTCTCATTGAGTTCCTTCTGTTCCAAGAAGTACCTCAAGCTATTATGGTTGGTTCTCACCACGAACTTCCCTCCCACCAAATACTGTCTGAACTTCGCCAACGCATGCATGATGGCGAGCATCTCTTTGTCATAGGTGGAATACAACCTATCGTTTTCCCTTAACTTCCTACTCTCATAGGCAATGGGATGACAGTGCTGCATCAAAACTGCACCAATACCTGAACTTGAAGCATCACACTCTAAAATGAATGGCTTAGAGAAATCGAGAAGAGAAAGGACTAAACATGTGCTCATCACCACCTTGAGCTCATCAAATACCATTTGTGCCTCATCTGTCCATCTGAATGCCCCCTTCCTTGTGAGATCTGTCAATGGTGTAGCAATATTTCAATAACCCCTCACAAATCTCTAATAATATCCGCATAGCCCTAGGAATCCCCGCAACTCTTATATGTTCCTAGGTGAAGGCCAATCCTGCATAGCCTGTATCTTTTCCTGATGGACTTTGACCCCATTGGCCCCAATGACATGCCCGAGATACAGTATCTCAGTAAGTCCAAACTCACATTTGGACATCTTAGCAAACAGAGACTGAACCTCCATAATGCCAAGTACCTCATCTAAATGCCTCAAATGATCCTCCCATGTCCTGTTGTAGATCAAAATATCATCAAAAAAAACTAGCACGAACTTCCTCAACTGTTTGTTGAAGAGATGGTTCATGCATGACTGGAAAGTTGCAGGTGCATTAGTGAGACCAAATGGCATCACCAAGAACTCATAATGTCTGTAGTGACATCTGAATGCTATCTTGAGGATGTCCTCCTCTCGAACACGAATTTGATGGTATCCTGATCGAAGATCAATCTTTGAAAAGTAAATAGCCCCATGCAATTCATCCAAAAGCTCATCAATACGAGGGATGGGATACCTGTTCTTGATTGTCTTCTTGTTGAGGGCTCGGTAGTCAATACACATTCTCATCGTCATGTCCTTCTTCACCAACACCGCCGAAGAAGCGAATGGGCTAGAACTAGGACGGATATGCCCCCTATTAAGAAGCTCCATGATGGTCCTCTCTATCTCATCCTTAAATTTCTAAGGATGACAATAGGGTGTAGTGATCATTGGCTTGGCACCCTCCTCCAATTATATGACATGCTCAAACCCTCTGTCTGGCGGTCTTGTTGGAGGAATATCACCAAAAAACTGCCCATGCCTATCTATTATGGTCTGAATATCTGTATGCAACTGTTGTCCACCATCTGAAGAAGATTTGGATGAAATGAACCATTGGGCTGCCCATGCAACCTCTCCATGACTGATGATAGACTCCATCCGATGTGCTAAAACAACTCTAGGCCCACCATCTAAAAGAGCTCGTAGCACAATCTTCTTCCCATCTGACAAACTCTAGCTCCATCCGTTTGAAATCCTGCGCATATCTCCCCAAAGACTGAAGCCATTGAATTCTCAAAATTGCATCTATCTCCCCAAGTCCAACTATGTAAAAATCATCTGTCAATGTGTAGTCCCCTAGCTAGATACTAAGCTGTGAAATCCGTCTAGTGCAGCTCAGAGCAAAGCCATCTGCCACTCGTACACTAAATCCTTCAAACTCCTCAACCTGTAAACCCGGATTCATCACAAATCCTTCATCAAGGAAATTGTGTGTAGCGCCACTATCAATCAAGCAGACAACTCACTGCCCCTTAAGTACTCCTTTCAAACAAAAGGGATGGTACCTAGGGACTCCAGAAAGTGAAGCAATAGTACCTGAGCCTGATGCCTCTCCCTCTTCTAACTGAGGCTACTCCTTATGTGCATCGTGATCATCATCGATGTCCTTTGTATCTGTATCTGGTTAAGACTCTGCCTCTATATCTGAAATGACCTCAATAAGATGCACCTTGCCTTTCCCAAGGCAGTTGTGTCCAGGCTCCCAGTGGTCCTTACAATGAAAACAAAGTTTCTTTCTCCTTAACTCATTCTGAGTCTCCTGATCCATCCTAGGAGGGGGAACACTCCTCTGTTGAGTAGTGGAATGTTGAATCAGTTTGGAGCTTGTGAAGGGCTTCTTACTAGGCTGGTAAGAAGTGGGAGTTGTCTCCAAATCTAATGATGTCTGGATAACATCATGTAATGTACTAGGCCTAAGGGCCTTGACCAACCCTCTTAACCTGTCATGCAGACCTTAATGAAAAGCATTACCACACGTCTCTCGGGCATCTCGGGTACCATTACTACAATCTGCTGAAATTCATTGATGTAAGAATCAACGTCCCCACTCTATCGTAACTGTGCAAAATCTCTGTAATAAAGTTCCACATCTTTGCGGTCAAATCTCGCAATCAACTTCTCACTGAACTCTCTATATGACCGTAATAGGTCATGTCTCTGTGTGATAAGCCCATGGTGCCACCAATCGTATGCCACTCCCTCCAAGTGTAGAGTAGCAAATTGAATAGCCTCCTATTCCTGCAACGGTTTGAGAGTGAGGTATGTATCAAGCTTATGAATCCATGCCCTGGCACTAATCTTTCCACTGCCATCAAAAGTGGGAAGGGTCACCTTACTGGTAACCTGCTTCAACTCCCTGTTTTCCACTCATCATGAGCTACCATTACATTATCCTGAAAGGCTATGTCTTTACGTGAGTCTTCAACTAATGGCGGCTCCTCCCTTTGTAGGAATCTAGGCTGCATAGGTCGATCCACAGTCCTCGTGGGTCTCCTTTCCTCTGTATATCTCCTATCACGTGGAGGGGAACCTCTCACACTACCCATCTCTGCAGGTACCCTGTTGTGCCTTCTGTGGTTGCTAGCTATGGATGCAGATCTTTCCCTTCTATCATGCCGATTTCTTGTCCTATCCACAGTCAAATTCTTCATCAGCTGTCTCATGGTCTGAATCATTTCCTGATGGGAATCGATCATTCCGCTGAAAAGAACATCTGGGTCAACTCGCTCACCTCGTGGAGGAGTGTGTGATCACTCTCTTTTGACCATGATTTCAGAACTAGTCTCTGTACCCAAATTGGCTAGAATGCGACCCTGCCTCTGTGTGTGGTACCTGTGTGGCCCAACTTCCCTAGGCTGCATCAAACAAAACCCTCTAGGGGGGAGGATTGCTGCTCTGATACCACTAAAAGATCCCCGAAGGGTCTCCCTTATGCTCCAATGAAATTTTAAATTAAATAAAAACAATAAATGCAGATTTATGAGAAATTCCAAATGCAGATCTGAAAAATACGACTAGGGTTTATCAGAGATCTTAATGCAAATGACACCCAAAAATAGAGTTTTCGATTTCAAATGATTAACCAAATATTTAAAGACAAAATCATGCCAAAAAATGACTTTATTGCAGCCAATACAACCCAGAAAATCAAATCTGAAGTTTGCTAATAATTTGCCTGAAAACTCTCAAAATACACTTTAGAATATAATGCAAATGCAGCGATTTATTTTACAATATTACGGAGAATATTTGTCAAATATTTTTGAGGATAAATACCTCTGGAATCGCTACCAAATAGTCCGCACTAGATCGGCCCAACTGTTAATCAAAAACACTGAAAATACCTTCAAACCCTTCCACCTACACTGCTGAAATGAACCCAGAAATTTGATTAACCACGCTGGAAATTTCTGAGTGAAATCTCCTCTCAATCCCTTGGGGTCTTCGTCCACAAGAGATGAATCCACAAGGGTTTTCCTCCTTGGAATCCCTAATAAAAGCAAGAGCTCTTAACAATGCAAACGCTGATAGTATAAATCTGGAATACCTCCTAAGCAAGTTGACTTGCTCTTATAAAGGGAAAACAGCCCATAGACACCTCCACACTCAGCCAATCACGTTATTTCGTTCCCCTAGGCTGGTCGCACTTTTCCTTTTTGGGCCTAATGACACTTTCCCTATTTAGGGTCCCAAAAGCTAGTCGCACTTTTTTCTTTTTTCATAAAATTAATTTTTAATTGTATTTTGACATTGTCCTTTCATTTTATTAATAAACTTTATTATTTATTATATGTGATTTTCATAATATATATTTTTTTTAAAACAATAGCACAATATAATAAAATAATAAAGCTTAGTCACCCTAGAAACCCCCCTTGGCTGTCGGGTAGACAAAAAGGGCCAAAGGTCTTCGTCCTAGCTTATTCGGAAAGAGGAGACATTACAGTAGTTAACTAATCTTTTGAAATTACACCGATATTAGTTATTTGTCCTCAAATTGGTTCCAATTGGCGATGTCAATGGAGATTGGAAGTGAGCCAAAATTAACATTGCCATCATTTTTTTTTGATGGACCGTTCAATGGGTACATGGACATGCATGTCTTGAAAAAATCTAATTTGTAAGGTCTATTAATTTTGAATACAAACATTCTGTAGATCCCTCTCATAGCAAAGCAGTAGCTAAGTCCTAGAAGCATGTGGAGGAAGCAATTATTATCCATTCATACAATGCTCTTCAAGAATATTTTTGTATATCAAGCTTTTGTTCTGATGATTTATTATAGTCGAAGTTTAACCCAAAAAAAACTCTATACAATCAATCCGTTGTAATTCCGTTCTATGCACCCTAGCACCCAAAGGAGGTCCTACTGTTAATGTAAATTTTAACATCCAGGGAAATTGAAAGACATGTTGCTATTTGAGACTTTCAGTAATGAAATCCTCATTTCTCATCGGTTGGGAATTAAAAATTTCTTAATTCCTTATTCTTCATAGTTGATCCCTGATTGAAGAGGTTAACTCCACTTTGAATTTGTTGCCTAGTACTCTATATATATGGCTCATTGATTTTAAGGACAAGTCAATCTCTTCAATCAAGCTTTGGCTATGACCAGAAGGAATTAAGAAATTTTAAGTCCCAAGCAATAAGAAATAAGGATTTCATTGCAAAAAGACTGGCCAGTAAGCTTTTGAAAAGTTTATTAGATATTGCACCACGCATCAAAATTACAAATATGATCTTTGCAAAATATATGAAAAAAAAGTAGACTATACTTTGCACCACTTAAATCTTACTTCCACCCCTTTTCAGAAGCTGATTTGGACAAGGAGTAACCATTACCTTGAATTGACTACCTTCTTAGCAGGATTGGAATTTCATTTTGACGTTGCCTCCTCTCCTCTCCAAGGAAGGTCGTGAAGTTCAACATGTAGATGCGGATTGCAAAATGATTTTCCCAAAGAACACTGGATCACATATTAATGTACCAAAAAAATACCACATAATGAAAAAAGGTGCAATACTGACACGTTCACTGTTAAAGATACTTAATAAAACATGAATTGAAAGATCAGGACATGAAAACAGATAATACACTGGTATAGGCTACCCATTTCAATATTTCTCTGTAGCTTTCCAAAAATTGATTTACTTTTGCACATTTCAAAATATTGATTGATAATACACATTATCTTATCCCTACCTTTTAAATGCATATCAATTGTAAACATACATTCACCGTGCACTGAAAAACTATACAATTATTCTGTAATAGAAGTCATCTATTGTTCTGACATTTTCCTCCATAGAGGTATACATAATTTACCAGCAGCCCTAAATTTAACGAGTACCATTGGAACGCTCCATATCCTGACTGGTAAACATGATTGGCATGGGCCCGGTGGTACCAGAATCAACTGAACATTCACCAGAAGGAAATTCATCCACAGAAATAAATTCATCCCCATTGTTTTTTGGAGGTAACAAACATCCCAGATAAGATTTGTGGGAAACACAGTATTGGAGAAGCTCATTCCAGTAGGTATCCTGCCAAAGAAATGACAAAAAGTAAATGGCACAGACCTCAAACTATCTGAAGAAAGAAAAAAAATGGGGAAGTATACTATTATTACCCTTAAATGCAGTCCAGATAATATCGAGTGTTGTGGTTAACAACAAATATATCATGGTAGTAATGGTAAAAATTAGGAACGCATCCGTTTGTAATCAAATCAAATGCTCTCTCTAAAATAAGGAATTTAATCATATCAGCAGTCGTAACCAATTGTTCCAGTCTGTTTCTTGTTAATAGTAATGACTAATTATACACAAGTTCTATTTTCCATTTGCCTTACTCTTTAAAATAATTTAACACTTTGAGAGAGGCTATAATAAAATCAGATGAAAGTAGCCTCACCGAAGACCCTTGTTTGGACCTTTGGTATTGATTTAGATTTACAAGTAAAATGGCCCCAGTTCAATTTTCTATGAGGATGTGGTGTGTTCTACACCAATACAAGTGTAAAACCTCCACTTGAGAGAGGCTATAATAAAGTCAAATGAAAGTAAGTCCCTCACCGAAGACCCCAGTGAGGCCTTTTGGTGTGGAATCGCATTACAAATGAAATGACCTGAGCTCAAATCACTTCAGGGGAGTTGTCTGTTCTAACTCAATACAACTTTTAAGAAAACACTTGTGAGAGGCTATAATAAAATCATATTAAAATAAGTGCTTCATCAAATACATTGGTTTGACCTTTGCTGTGGAATTACACTTAAAAATAAAATGATTAGCATTTTTATGATCCTTTGCTCTTTTTCCTCTTATTTTCATATTTTACAGTTAAAATGCAATGAAAAACAGAATAGCTCTATGTAATGAGAAAGGGAATCAAGGGAGTACACGGACAATGAGAAAAATAACCTTCATTGTGAGGAAGAACAAGAATTCCATAACTATGACCAAAGCAATGAAGAAAATGTGGATGTTGAGGTGAACAGTGGCCGCTTGTTGTCAAACCTAAGGAAGAAAAAGACAAATGTGTTTCATGCAGAGCAAAATGCAATGGATAGTAAAACTAATAAACCTTAGTACATGCATGCTTTAAAAGTGAAAGCATGCATGAATATAGAGACCTGGGGAATGTTTTTCTGGTTGTTTGAATAGTTATAGTTCTCCTTGATTTAATATTCAAAGGACACAATCTTTCCTGAAATCAAAAATAAAACAGAAAAGGAAAGGTCACCTTAATGGGAAGGATATGAAGCATCTAGAATTACCTTGCTTAGTATGTATGGATTCCCCACCACTATGAGCAGAGATTTGGCACGTGTCACAGCAACATTAAAGCGCTTGGGATTTCCTATGAACCCCAGGTTGAATTTCAAGTCAAAGTCCTCATTCTCGTAACTAGACCGGACAGTAGATATGATTATGACACGTTTCTCGTCTCCTTGAAATTGCTCAACGCTTCCAACCTTCAAATCAGACAAGTTGTTTGCTGCGAAAGCCTTTCTCAGCTTGACAGCTTGTTGATGATAAGGTGTTATTACTCCTATGTCCTTTCCAGTTACTGAGTTTCTCTTGTCAGCTTTAAGTTTTTTAATGATCTCAAGGACTTTGCTTATCTCTATAGAGTTGAACCATGAAGGACTTCTACCTTCCCTTTCATCAATACCCTCTACGCCAACAAAAACAACCGGGAACATTTTGTTTGGAAGCTCATCCCAGGCACAATGTAATTTCTGATTTCCATTTCCAGCACAAGCAATCAACTCACTTCCATAGAAGAGTCGAGAAGGAAGCTCTAAAATTGCAGGATGAGAGCGATAATTCCTCACAAGCTTTGTAACAAATTGTTTATTGTCTCCATCGGGGGAATAGAGATGGAGGTCTGAAAGCCTTTCAAAATAAGATTTTCCCAATCCAATCTTTTCACCTATATGGGAATGAATAATTGGTCCCAACTGCTGAGGATCACCTGCAAGAACAACTGTTGTTTCTGCATTAGCAAGATTAGCAATGGGCACCATTGTCTCTGGTTCTGTACCTTGACCAGATTCATCCAAGAAAATATGTGTGAAATGACCCTGAGGCACTGCCCGAGCATCAAGAATGGCAGCACTCAGGTAGGTTGATACAATGACCCTGTATTTTATTAAATCTTCTACAGGTGGGCAGCAGAACATTGAATCTCTATAGGAACAGCATGGTAGAATATGAAGTGGTACATCTTGATATGGACGAGAAAAAGCATTCAATCTGAATATATCTTCTTTCTGGATAGGTCCAAGCAATCTCTCTGCTAGTAAATCAGAAGCAACATTTGAAGGTGCACATGCAAGAATACATGCCTTTGAACTGCTTTTGAGGATTTGTAACATGGCCTCTACCAATGTTGCAGTCTTACCAGTACCCGGTGGACCATAAACAAGGTATGGTGGCGATCCATAGCAATTTATTATTTGATATACAGCGGATAACTGCTCCGTATTAAGATGCCTATTGAAAGGATCATTCTTAGAAACAATCTTAGGTATCACTCTTGCCGAAGGATCCGATGGAAAAAGGAAATTCTCATCTATTCTGCCTGCTGCTTTTACTGCATGATGACAGCGTCTAAAATTGATCCTACTAAAAGAGAAGTGCACATCATACCGAAGATTTGGAAAAAAATTATTATGGAATGATTTGTCAAATTTGACATATATCTCATTTGCTTCTATTCTATGAATGTACCCCTGTTTCATAAAATTCAGAAGGCGAATACATTAGAAAAAAGATTTGAAATATACAAGGAAACAGAAAAGGTAGTATATAATTGGAACAAACACCATTACATGTAAATCAACATATTTTGCTTGATACAAACAAAACGAACCTGATAACCATTGTCTTTTTTTATAGGATCTGTCACATATATCTTATCTCTATATATAAGTGAAGGTCGCTTCTCTGACAATCCAGGTACCTTCAGGACCAAATATTCACCGCTGCTGCTCATGGTTACATCATGCATGTCATATGCACTCATATCTTCCTGCATCCACAAGATAACACATATACGAGCTTGACACAAAATGCTGAACTGGGAACAACTGCTGAAAAGAAAACTACTATCCTCTGAGCATAATCAGTGTTGCTTACCTGCATTTTCAACTCTTCCAAGTACAATAGAGTGGAAAAATAATTGGAATATGTTTCCAAGGAGAGACCTTCTTTAAGAACCTCAGGCAAATTTTTGTCATCAATCTTCTTCAGATCAGGTGGAATAGGATAAGCATTCAATATATTTGTAAAACTAGGAACAGGAGGAGGCACGCCGCGAACAATTCTTCTAAAGCTTCTTGATTTTCTCTTTCGTAATTTGGAATAAGGCTCCTGTGGTGCTAGTTGTGCAGAAACATCATCCTCTGCAAGTAAAGTAACATTCTGCTTGATTTTCTGATCTTGGAATTCAAAGAGAATGGATGATCTGTGGAGTCCAATATCATTGACCACACATGACAGATCAATGCTAAGACAGTGCGTTGGCTCAATCAACCATGGACCTCCCACTGAAGAAATAGAATCCGTATCCAACTGTGATATTTTCATTGATTTAATCTTGCCTTCAAGATTATCCACACTAAACGGGCATGATCTACCCTCAGATTGTATAGATTGAACAGGATTTTCTGTAAGAGAGAGGTCGAAGGAGTTATTTGGTCTTGATCGGCAGAGCTTAACTGTATACAGTTTCACAGATTTCTTTCCGTTGTTGGTAATTATGATTACATCGGTTAGCCTTCCACCCTTCTTTAAGGACTGTGGTCTGCCATTTTCAAAAGGAAATGGATTAGAAACACAAATTCCCCCTTCTTCAATCTCTTCAGACGCTACATTTTGATTTTCAAGATGCTTCATATGAACTTTCCCTTCCACACCAGTCCCACTTCCAAGAAAACAATGCCTGCCATTTCCTGTGCCTCCAACGTTTTTCGCATTTTCAAAACACTCGGTGTCTTGATTGAGCCTTCCAGTAGTCCCTTTGAAACTAGAAGGGCCTTTAAATTGAGGTCTCTTGTCCTCATTTTTGTGCCCCTGTTTGGAAGCCTCGCGTTCCTTCCTGACACCATGGCATTCCACCTTCCCACTACCCATTTCAGCAGTACCATACAAAGGTCCTTTTGCACTCACTTTCCCATTCATTCCAACTGTTTCATATTTTTGGCCACTTTTACCTGTCTGTCCCTTAGATACCCCCAAATTCCCACTTTTTATTTGATTATCTTTATCTGGAGCCCCATCTTCAATTCCTGAACTCCACGCTTGTCTCATTTTATTCTTATCTAGAGCCCGACCTCCAACTCTTAAATTCCCACCATGTCTTTGTTCATTTTCATCAGAAGCATTGTCCTTATTTCTCTCTGGCTTATCGAAAACTGTGTGTGCATGTTGTTTTGGGATACAACTTTTTGTTCCACAATCCTTGCTAGTTTCAGATTCCTTCAAATTTTGCAGTTTCTTGAATGGAACATATTTTGGAGGAAGAGAATCTTGAACTTTCACACAGTGATGGGATACAGAAATGTCCCCTTCTCCAAGCTCTTCAGATAGACTTTCAACAATACCATGCTTTGTATACTGGTATCCCTTGCCTCCAATTTCTTTTGCATTTTCGAAACTCTCCGTACCATGGTTGGGGCTAACAGTAATTCCTTTCATAACAGGGAGACCTTCAAGCGGAGGACATTCCAACTTAGAGCAAGTATGCACACCATTTGAAAGAGTTTGCAATGTCTCTGGAGAAATTTTTGCACGCCATTGCAGTTTGTGGTCCACAATACCATTATTGACTGTATGCCCACCATTCACTTTCCTTTGGTGGGAAACCTCTTCCTCAGTTGCTGTCAGAATTTCAATTTCCACCCTTTGTTGGGACATGCCATCTGATTTTTTGGCAACATCTGACACTTTTTTGCATTGACTTGATCCCATAGAATTGTGATTGAAGGATAAAGAGATGCCATGAATATCTAAGAGAGGCTCATTTAGAAGCATTGCGCTCTCCTGCTTGGAAGCCAAAATCTCCTTCCCATCCCTATGCTTTTCCATTTTCCCACCAACCGCTTCAGCATTACCATGAAATGGTCCTTTGACTTTAGGTTTCTCATCATCGCGTTTTTTACCATTTTTAGCTTTAGATGCCCCTGAGTTCCCACTTTGTTTCTGTTGATTTTTATCCGAACCCTCATGTTGAATCCCTGTTTGTATTATCCCATTCTTACCTAGAGCCCCACCCACAGACCCCTTATCCCCACTCCCTCTTTGCTCATTTTTACCCACAATCCCCTTATCCCCACTCCCTCCTTGGTCATTTTTATTTTTGAAGGGCTTGTTAGAAACCCCTTGTTTGTGCTGTTTTGAGCAAAAAATATTTGACCTGCATTCTAATTCCCTTAAGTTTTCCAATTCACTTACTGAAACGTACCTGGAAGGGGCCAAATCATGAAATTTCACAGCTGGGGATGGGATATCAATCCAATTATCCGCCCAAGAACCGTCAGGTCCAGAGCACCCACTTAAAGATGGCACCATTCCTGACACATCCTTGTTGCCACACCATACAATTACCTCGTCGTGGTCCTGTGATGATCCCTCATTGTCGCTCAATTTCTTACCCATTTCCTTCCTTGCGGCAGTTCTCCTCGCCTTTGGATGAATATTTCTCACCATGCAGCTTTTAGAATTTTTTTCTGGTTCCATGTTGCTTTTCATTATTTCTTCAAAACCCTCAAAGGTAAGCAAAAAAATATGACTTCAATGTGACTACCTATATAACTAAAAAGCGTGTTGAACTACTGTAACAACTACTTACATTGTTTATGAATTCGTCAACAACTGTCGATCCCAAAACAATCCTGCTACCAACATTGCAATAATGCAGATGCCCATCAAAGGAAAAATTGAGCTATTTTAACCCCAATTAACACTGAATTACAAATCGAAAGAAAATTTAAGCTATATTAACCCAAAAAAATACGGAATTTACAATTGAAAAATGGGGTTAAAAATGCAAAAAATCCTTCACCTCAGAAAAGGAGAATTTGAAGCAAAAACCTTAAACAAAAGTATGTCCTGTACCATTTGATTCAGTGTGTGTAGTATTGAAAAATCGATCCATTTCCAACACATTGATTCCTTATTCCTTACTTGCAGGGCAAACAAGCGTTAAAACAAAAACTTTAATCAACTTTATTTTCAGAGTACAAAAACAATAATATATTAATCCCTGCGTTTCCCCAACTCCAACTTGGCCATTTGGAAAGTTTAAATACGCCCAAGTTTTGTGACTTTTTTATCAAAAAAACAACGAATATTTACGCCAAGGTGTTCCCCTTTGGGAAAGGGCTTTGCGGACATTCACTGGACTATGTCAAATTTGATGGTCGTCTTGATTTTTAGTTTTTGCATGCAATAGCCTTTAAATACACGCATTTAGGTATTTACAGTACTTTTGATCATTATTATTTTAAGCTTATTCCTATTCTGTATCTATTATTTTGCACTGCACATTCCCTAGAAAACTAAATTTTAGATGCAACAATTCATGATCATTAGGGGAAACTCAAGCTAAACCCTCAAGAAATAAAAAACTGCCTTTTAGTGGTTGTCCTTCCCCTTTTGGTGCTATTACTCAAGTGTTTAATCAATTTTTACCTACGTTTTATGTTATAACCATGAGGCATCACATATGGTCGCCCAAGATAATATGCCTATGTAATATATGGCCTCTATAACTAGACCCAATACATTACATATGACTCAATCTCTTATTCCCAATGCCTATATCCAAAAAATCCAAAAATGTAAGCATAAATAGCTATTTTATTACAAAATCAATCACAAATCACCACAAGACTGTCGGGTTACTTAACTCACTATCCATATAGGTTCTTAATTATCCACTACCACATGGGTTTTCTCCACAAAAATTCTCATTTGAAGATGGTAAGACCAATCTACAGTAACACCTTCGAACATTCATGACATTTTGTATAGATTGTATACATAACGATGTCTTACTTGCAAAGTTTTTTCCTTGCAACCTTAATGAATTACAATACCTTAAATTTAGACCAATATAACTTGAAACTAATCCTTGGCATTTATCCAATCTTATTTTTATTTATATAGTTAATTGACTTATTCTTACTCACAAATTTCTCATTTTAACACTCCATAAACACTAAGTCACACTTTTTACTTAAGCTTTTCTCATCGAGAACCTTTTTGATATATATAAAACACATCCTCATACTTATGGATGACTTTCTCCACTTTCACATTAGGTCGTGAACTAAAGTGGGGCATAATCATCTAATAAGAAAGAAAATGTATGACATTTCTACCAATCTCTAACATTTCTTTCCTTGATATAGATAAAACTAAATAGGATCAATAAATTGTGTGTTAATGAAAAATTGATCATTGTATTATTAAAAAAAACCTGCAATATTTATATATATTAGACAAGTATTTTTACAATGCTTTATTCATAAAAAAACTGCTTTAAAACATGCTCTAAAAATAGCCCTAAATTTCTCTACGGGATTTACATCAACTAGATGAATTTATAATCTAATCTAAATATAATGATGAATCAACCACATGATAAATTAATCTAATTAATCTAAGATATCATTACCCCCCTTAAATCAAATTTTTTGAATTGAATAGGAGAAATATTCTCTTAATGCCTCAATTTTTTCATGTGCAAGTGCTTTTGTGAAAACATCTACATATTGCTCTTTTGTTGGGAAAAACTAGAGTTGGATGTTGTGTTGTTGTACATGCTCGCGTATGTAGTAGATTTATACTTCAAGGTGTATGGTGAATTCATGAAATAATGAATTGTGAACAAGTTTGATTACACCTACATTGTCAACATTCAAGATGGTAGGTTACTTTTGTGGAACACCCAAACCTTCAAGGATGTGACTTAACCATATCACTTTGTAGATAACTCCTAATGCAATGTGATATTTAGCTTCAGTAGCTGAAAGAGAAAGAGCATTTTCCTTCTTACTCCCTCATAATATTGGTCTAGAATGCAAAGAGATGGCATAACCAGGTGTTAACTTCCTATCATCTATATTTCCTACATGATATGAATCCTAATTAGTAATCATTCTTGTAATCTAGTCTAAAGTCAATCATTCCTTTAATATACCTTAGTATCCACTTTGCTACTTTCTAGTGTCTGAATTTTTGAATTTGTATGAACTTAGAGAAACAAATCACTACATAGTTGATATTTGGCATAGTATAGGTCAAGTAAATGAGACTCCTAATAAATTGTTAATAAAGAGTTATCCACTTGAGGTCATGGATTTGATTTAGACAACTAATGCCTTTCCTGCTCATGTGTAACAATAGGTTTGCAATACATCATCCTAAATTTCTTAAGCATTGTCTTAACATACTTCATTTGAGTCACAATGATGTGGTTTTTATTATTCCATACTTCTAGTCCAAGACAATAAAGGAGCATCTCAAGATCAGTCACATTGAATGATCACTTAAGATTTACTTTGTGCCCTCAATCAAAGCCACAAAACTTATAGTGATTATGAGATTGTTGACATAGACTACTACAATCACCATCTCCCCCTTGATTTTTGAGGTAGAAATTGGGATCCTATGGACTGCTAAATTCCACTTTAAATGAGATGCTCATCAATTTTGATGTACCATACTCAAGGTGATTACTTGAGACCATACAATGATTTTATGAGCCCTTTCTGATTTGGTACAAAAAACCTTTGGTTCCTATTTTCTTGGCTAATTTTAACTAGGTATCCACTACTCAAGTGCCCATATCTACAATGCCACAATTGTGTTGAATCAATGTCCTTTGCAACGAGTCCCTGATTACTGAGTCACGGCCCAAAATCATAATTTTTTATTTTTAGGAAAACATTAATCTATAATGATAATTGTGCTAAATTATTAGATTCCTAGATGGATAATTAATACTATAAACTATGGGTGTAATTCAAATAAACTTGATGGATAATATTTTGGGAAGATATATGTATAATTGTTATATTTTTTTTTATTATTGGCAAATAGTTTTTTGAAAGGGACTATACCCTTGAATACAAAAGAAGGCCTGAGAGCCGGAATAAGAGTGAGAAACAGAGAGAATGGATCAAGATCCAAGTGTTACAACGAAGCTCTAAGTAGCTCAGAAACAACTACTCAATTGAGACAAAACAGCAAAACAACAGCAAAAAAACAGCAAACCGACCGCAGAGAAACAGCAGAAAAACAACTAAAAGCAGCAGAAGCATCCAAAACTACTTCTTGGCAGCTTTATCGATAATGTATAATTGTTATATTATGATATACATGTTTTTAGATTTATGAGATTTAATGATTAATTTTAGTTATGAAATATCGCTCATTAATTATGTTGATTAATTCATTGTTGAATAAAATGGTTGTATAAATGATTAGGCCTGCTCAAATTTCATGTGTGCATAAGTTGTGATGTAGGAGGATAGGAAACCTCACTGAAACTTGGATACCTAGAGGGAGGATATCATTGAGGAGAGGGGATGTAGACACAATGCAAACATTGTAGCACAGAAAGGTAAATTGAGAACCAACACACACACAGAGAGAGAGAGAGAGTTACACTTGCACTATTATCTTTCATAAGTGTGCATGCATTGTTGAGTGATGAAAAATTTTATATGCATTGGTAATTTATTGTCATTTTTGTCTTTAATCTTAACTAAGAAACTGCAATTCACTCTATCATAAAATTTATTCATATATCAATTTTGATCATCATCCTTGATCTCTTTTTATGGTTTAGAGAGTGAATGGTTTCGTAGGTTATAATAATGCCATCCAAAATTCTTTCTGCCCAAAAGACAATCACTATGATCCTCCAAAATGATGTTCTGCAAATATATTTTCAGACTTCTAGGCAAGATTTTTGTAACGCCTTATTAAGTGTTACAAAGTGCAATAGGTGTGAGCGAATCAAAGAACTCTGCATTTCCCTTTTTAGTGATGAGAGCCAAAAAGATGGCATTCCATGCCTTACGGACATATTTTCTCATGCATGCTCCCACTGCCTCCCATACATCTTTCCAAACAATATACAAAAACATTTGGAAAAAACCCATCCAGCCCATAAGTCTCATCTCCTCCAAGAGCACACACTGCATGGTGAGTTCCTTCTTCTGTGATTGGTTTCATCGGCTCCACATTACCTTCTTCAAAAATTAGCTTAGAGATATTTTACAAAAGGTCATTCTGATTTTGAGCCGAGATACGATATTGTTCTCCAAAGAGTAAATCCTGGTAGAAGCTAACCCCTAAATTCCTGATTGCTTTCTTTTTCCTCACCAAGGATATTAATGGATCCTAGAAATTTATAATTTTTTATGGAACCCAAATTGCCAATGGCTACAAACAAAAGATAGCTTAATGGTATACCCTCGAAAGAGTAAATTGGTTTTTTTATTACTCATTTTTTAGAAAACATTCATGTGACAAACTTCATGTTGCTTCTGTAGTTTTAAAGAAGTGTTATGGAGGCTTTCCAATAAAGAATCTTGACTCATAATCAGGAGGTAATGGATGAAGTGCCTCTCCAACACACAAGTGAAAAACCCTTCTGAAGCAAACCATGAACTTTTGGAAGGCCATGAATCATATCTCAAAAACTTTCTAAATGACATTGAAAATTAGTAGGAGTAGGCCAAGGCAACGATTAATCATCTAGGAGAGGACCTCAGCGAGAATCACAGCTATCATAGCAAGATTCTGTTAGATCTTGTGAAGCATCTATCTGCGCTAGAATGAAAGCAACCCACCCTTAGCTATGTTTCATGCTCCTTGTACTTCTGTTTGCTTATGTGTATGTTTGTTTGTGTTTCTCTTAGAGATGTTGTTGGTAAATATTTAATATAATATAAGTATTTGCCTTATACAAAAAGATGAAGCATGTTTATCATATTGGACAAATGGAATTATATTTATTACTTTTATACTCTGACAATTGCCGTAATCTTTAGAAGAATAAATTAACTTCCACTTTAAATTAATATATAGACGGGTTGGTAATTTTCATTGGTTGAATTTTTTGTCATTGTATAAAAAATATATCACCATTAATTATGTTATAGTAGACAACCTTAAGCTACACTTTCATGTCTTATCTACGATCAAATTTCAACAATAACATAATAGTGCTATGGCCATGTACTGCTGCAACAAATTGGAATTGTTTGTTATTGGGTGTTTTATTTCAACATTTATGGTCAAGTATTGTTGCAATACATTAGGCCTTTGGGATAAACATTGGTATTTTTGTAATTAGTCTTTGAGATTACATGTTATTTATTGAGGTTTCTTAATATTTATAAAGCCTAGATCTCAAATCCTTGTTTGTATATAGGGATTAGTTAATGCTACATGATGTGACACAGGCCTTTTAGGTTTTCCACGTCACATCTTACGGCTGAAATAAATTTTTTCCCAATCATAGTTAGGTGGATGAGAATATAGCTAGCCACTTGTCTTCATTTTTTATTATATTGGTATAAAAATTGGATCGATCTATGGATAGTTGTTCATTCAATTTGTCATTTATGATTCTTAAAATTCTACCTTGTAAATGTTTAGCTTCTAATATTATTTTAATATTGATTTCGAAATGAATATTTGGTTTACAATTCCATACTATATTCTTTGGGATGTAGCAATGCTATCTAAGAAGCATTATTGTGTCTTACTTATAAAAGTATTCTTCTTCTTCTTCTTAACTTTCCTTTCAACACAAATAAAATTGTCATTTTATGTTGTTGAAATGTTTTCATAAATCTTAGTACTCTAAAATTGCATTCTATAAATTATAGAGACTTATTTTTCACATGAATTGGCTAGTTGATAAACGAGTATGTGTGAATATTATAAGAACATAATTTCTCTTTTTATTGTTTATGAGAACTCTTTAACTTCTTCTTTTTCTTTTTAGTAGGATATTTGTGATTCTCTTTCTCCTACGGTAAAGAAGAGAGTGTTGTCTCTAAACAAACTTCAGGTGAGTTTCAATATTGATTAAAGTATTTATTCATTTTTTCTGTTTATTGCATGTTATGGACTAAAAAATTATTGTAGAGTGTTTTCATGTTATTTTCTTTTGATTGTTCCAGTTATATTTATAGTTGGCTCCAATCTTTTTTCCGAAGTGACATGTGGGGACATGTGCCTTTGTCAATGACATGATTCGTTATGTACTGAGGAGATCATTCCCCAATGAGGCCGTTTTGAAGTGTCCCAAGTTGGACGTTAGACTGATCAACGACAAGGCTTTTAAAGTTTCCCATCATACTTAAGAATATCTTCTTGGACTAACACACTTCTTTTCCCTCTCCAGTTTAATATGATGCAGACTAGAAACAAAATTCCCCTCCCTACAATGGGTTTGACATTAACCATACCTCACTTACAAAGAGAGGAAGAGTTTAAACGTCTTCAATGTGTTGTTAATGTTTTGCATTGCAGGCAACTGAAACCACCTAAAACAGTGATAGCCGAAATGATCAGAGATCGCCTTTACCTGTTGCCAACATCCCCAATTTTTCTCTCCAAATTTTGAACAATTGGAGAGCATTCACGAGGCTTCTGCTTGATTTATAATTCAAATGAAGATGCACTGAAATATGAACCACCCCACAAATTGAGGAGAATGGGAATACCAATCGAGGCATTTGCACTTGGACAAAAATACAAGAAACATGCACAGAAAATTGCACAAGTTAAAAGCAAGAAATTTGATTTTAAAAAATAGCTTATAGTGGTTAATTTATAAGTTTTTTTGAAACAAACTGTAACTCGTTCCAAATACTCCCATGTATGTATTGTGGTAGTATATATCGGATAGAGAAACAAACTTTGTAAAATACATGTTTAGTTTTTTGTAAACCAACAAGTATGCATTTCTAATTTCTTTATCATTGTATCTCCATACAAATACCTATAGTTTACTTACTTCAAGTGTACATATTGTTTTCCATTCTATTTTCTTAACATAATAATCTGTAATTCGTTCCAAAAAAATACATGTATATATTGTGGCAAAACATATGTAACACAAAATCTCAACATACGTGTTCAATTATTCCTTTTTACAATTGAACACTTATTTGTGTAAACCTACAACAACACATTTTTAATGTGTTCTTCATTATATTTGCACACAAATACATATAGTTTTAAAATGCTGAGAAAGAACCATGCAATTTTTAGTTGTTTTCATCCAAAGCTCTGTACATTATATCATTTTTTTGCATATTGAATTGTTTTAAGGGTTAGACTTTATGTTTGCACTTTTTAGAAAATATAAATGAATAAGGAAGCAAACTTTAAAGGCTCTCATTGTTTACAAATGCATGTCATCCCTCACACATCCTTCATTTCATGTTTTCCTGCACTACAAGTTTACATTTTCCACCATATACATTGCAAAACTCCCACTATCTCGAGCATCTTTTACTTGCCATGGATATAACTTTGACACACGAAGGAATTTCTCAATTAATTGAGGGTGGTTCCAATGTTGACCCCACATTTTTGATATTATACTTGTGATCCCTAAGGTCTAATCTCAACATGGGTGGCCAATATCGTGTTGACCTTTCAGATGGGATACATTTTCAGACAGCACTTCTACCCTCCAAATTTGTAGGCCGTGTGACCAAAAAATCAATACAAGAAGGCTACATTATGTGCTTACACAAATCCCACGTTAGAATGATCAAAAGTGAACTATAAGATTCATCTCCTACTCGATTCCTAATGTATATAAACTCCCTCTATTAATTATAATTTCTTTCTGTTTGTTTTTTCCATCCGTTGCTCAGTTCTAATTCTATCCTGAATTTATTTTCCATTGCAGGACTATTCTTATCATTGAAATGGATGTTGTTTTCGAAACACATTTGGTAATCGGTGCTCCAACACGACTACCAACAAATGCTCTCTAAGACAGTCAGTTGCTGCAAATAGATGCAAGTGCAAACCAGGTTAACAAATATTTTGTGAGAACACCAACTAAAATAAGTGGATTGTGTACATCTATGCGCATGTGGTCCGTAGAGGGTTGTGGCCTAGCAAAAACAACCCTTCATGAATATCACAATCTAAGGGGAGATGACTCCGTGTTTGGGTTTTATTTTGTGGATCAGGAAGGAGGGGAAATCCACATCACTTGTTTCAATGAGGTCGTGAAAGCATTCTATGAGCATATTGAAAATGGGAAGCTATATGCAATTTCCAATGGGAGGATTGGGAAGTTTGTTGATGCAAAGCTATGTTACAACCATTTGAACAATGCTTTGGATATTTTCCTGCAACCTTCCTCAACTATAACTCCACTCATAGAAAACGAGGATACAATACCTTCCCATCACTTTCACTTCACCAAAATTAAGGACATACATGCAAGCGCTGCAGGTTCTACAGTTGATTTAATTGGCGTTATTCTTGTGATGTCACCATGCTCAACAATTTGTAGGCATGACAAGTCTAAAACAAAGAGAAGAAATCTACAATTAAAGGACATGTTGGGATTCAGTGTAACTGTCACATTGTGGGGACAACACTTAGATGAGATAACCAAATAACTTGAACACATGCTTTCTATACCATATCTTCTGGTCCTTGCCTTGAAAGATGCTCGCGTCTCCAATTTCAATGGGAGCTCAATTGACATTGTTTCAAGTAGCAAATGTTACGTCAACCCTCTAATTTCAGAAACCAATCCAGTTCATGGCTGGGTTGATTCTGATGACTACTCCCTTCCGGCACCCTCTATCACAAGAAAATTCTTGGGCCCTTCAAAAATCTTGACCTTTGTAACAACGATTTCACAGGTCCTACAGATGGGGAACACTGAGAGAAATGAATGGGCCATGGTTATTGCAGAAATCACAAATATAAACATGGACAACTTTTTTTACAAGGCATGTCCTCTTCAAAAATGTGGCAAACAATGTAGGAAAAAGGTGAGAGAGAATGGTAATGGTTCATGGTTGTGTTCGAGTTACAACATACAAGTTCAGAATTATGATTATAGATATGATCTCAAGATCGATCTAAAGGACCCAACATGAGAACTCCAATCAGTTACCGCTTTTGATGAGACAATTGAGTCCATCATGGGTGTTGTAGCTAGCGACCTCCACCTATTGTCTATAGATGAAGATGCAACTAGTGAAATTAAAAGCAATGTCATTGACAATGAATACTGCTTCACACTTTCCCTAAAAAAAGAGACATACCGTGGAAACAATAGATTGAAATGTGTCATCCTCAATTCAAAGAAAGCGGATAACAATGCAAGTCCTCCGTAAACTTTTATGCAAAGAATTCAAACGCACTCGCCCCTTCAAACTTTACTCCCTCACCCATCCCATTCTATACTTTGAACTATCACCACTTTGTTAGTTATTTCATATCTCTATTTTAGTTTTTCCCCCTCTTCAAAAGAAAACTGTTGTATTTCCTTACACATTGACATACTATTGTCTCCTACTACTATGTGGATTGTAAGTACTTTTAAGAAAAAAAAATGAATATTACTTGCACTTTTATTATGTACATATTTGCATCCTTGTATACTATTAGAACGTATTGTATCTTTCCATATAACTAATATTCTTTTCCTTAAGCAACAAATGCAGTTTTTTTATCCTCAAATTGTTACCTCTTACGAGTAGTTCCCATTGGAAATCCACATGCATTTTAATGGTATATAGTTTATTGATTCTGACATACTATTTCCTCCTACTAATATGTGGATTGAAAGTTCTATTAAGAAAATAAATAAAAATTACTTGCACTTTTGTTATGTACGTATTTGCATCCTGTATACTATTGGAACGTATTGTATCTTTCCATATAACTAATATTATTTTCCTTAAGCAACAAATGCAATTTTTTAATCTTCAAAATGTTACCTCTTACGCATAGTTCCCATTGGAACTCCACATGCATTACAATTGTATATAGTTTATTGTATAATTATTTTTGTATGTCAACAAACAATGCATCGTTCCTTACTGACCGGCATGGTTTTTTTCCAACAGGTGGTACTCCATAGGTGTGTGACTGCCTCTTGTAAGAAACTTTTACCAAATAAAGTGAAACTGCAAAACTTAAACCAGCATAAATACCCACAACTGTTACTCTCAACTCCATCAGCTTAACGCTTGACAATTTAAGAATCAACTACTTTCTTGCAAAATACAAGCAATACATTAGCGATATCATTGCATCTTACATTTCTAGATGAGAAAGAGAGTCGAATACCACCTGAATGTTCATAGATTCAGAACACATAATATTAGGATCAATCTCTACCGTCACCTAATATAATGAGCCTTTCCCTAACAATAGCCAATATACAAAAACCTAACCAAAGCATATGTTCTCAAAACTGTACAAAAGATCAACGATTACTGTGGTAGCATCTTGCATGTTAATTTTTGTGGTAGACAACACATCGATTTCTCTCTTTGAACCGCTTAAATAAGGTCCCATAGATTTAACTTGATATGGTGTTGAATTTAACTCTCCTTTCTTCATGCCCTGTGTGCTTTCCCCAACTAAAGTTTGCTCTATGTCAGTAGAAATGTCTCCATTTCCATTGCTCATTAATTTGGTTCCTTCTGAAGCTTGTAAATCATTACATAATTCACCTGCACCACTGAATCCATATTCAATGGTATTATTCTCAATATTGACTCCTGGGATATCAAACAGCCCATCGGCCTGTTGGACTTCACTTCGAACTTTTAGCGGTTTAGACCCATCCATTTTTGCATTCACTTCGTGGTTCACACTAGTAGAGGAATCCTGATCTACCATGGATGCACTTACAACAATTTTTTCAACTAAACTGTTCACATATCCCTTTTTTATTTTGAATGCTCACGATGTGTTTGACGAAATAAATGATCCCTCGATTCCAAATAAATTTATGAAAAGATTCATTTTTTATGGATTGTTCCCTGTGTCAAACAGAAATATCAAGGCTTGCTATTTCTATGAAGTATCAACAATTTCCGAAGGTTGGGGTGGAAGTTTAACCTTTTGTCCACTTATGTTTAAGGCTGGGTTGGGATGGAAGTATTTGATTAATTGATTATGAAGATCTGATACATGATACATGATGATATGTTTTGTATTGTGTGCAGGCCTGTGTGTACATACCCCATTCTCTTAGAACAACTTGTTAAAAATAATGCCATACAACCTCGTTATCAACCCCCAATCAGTAATAGTAAAGTTAGATTTAAAAACTTGTTTTTCCTCAAGGATTTACCTTAGCTGAATTTTAGGACCTAATTTATTTTTTTCTTCAAATAGGTTGGTTGCAAGACATTTGTCAGACATATCATCTATTTGGGCACAATGTTTTTTAATACCATTAGTATTTATTTGATTTCTGCATCGATATCAACATAAAAGTAAAAAATAGTAACAAAGTGTAGTCAAATTATTGCAACAAAAAGTAAAATTTATACTTGAATTATAGTAGATTATTATGCGCTTATTTGTATTTGAAAATTTCCCTTCCTCAAAAAGTAAGCTCTTAAAACTAAAGATGTTTGATCTATGTAAACTCTCGTTTGCAGGAAAATGGGAAGGGAGGTTCCCAAGCATCCCTCTAGCAATTTTATGAGAACTAATATAAATTCAGGTGCATGGAAAAAGTAGCCAGAGGTGTTGATACCTTCTAATAAATCTACATAGCATGTCAGAGGCTTTGCTAATGAGCACAACCATTATGATAATCATGCAAATGTTGGTTATTTTCGAAGGCTTTGATTTTGGAATTAGGTGGAAGGTCTGAGAGAACAATAAACTATAGTGGTGCTAGCTTGAATTATTCTGATTTATCATCCACTAAATCATTTTTGTATTTATCAAGATGACATTCTAATCTTGGTTCAATCAATCCTAATATTCCAATAAGCTTATGCAAAAAAAACCATAAAACAATATTATATATTTGTGCTAAATAATATGGGTCTGCATATATTATTTTGAATGTGGCATGCAACCAGTCTTTGTCAATCAGGATTTTAACCTCTAATAAAGAACTTTAAGTTGTGTATCTTGGCTTATTTTAGAAATTTGGAATTTTTGAGTTTCTTATTATTATTATTAGTATTCCAATCTACCCTGAAAATGCACCTTAAAAGACCAGATTTTTTTCCTCCAAATTTGGGGGAAAGGTGGGGAAATGGAAATGCCCGTGGCCAGACAAAAAACCTCTTCGTGTAATTTAATCTTCATCCTTGCTCATGCTTTAGTGAAGAAGTTCCAATTCAGGTCCCTCTTTTTTTAATTCATAAACTTTACTTGCATATAATGCTCAACAAAGATTTTTGTCAAGTCTACCCATAGAGCTCTTTACCTTAGAGGTCACAACAAAATCATGAAATTTGTAATAAATAATCTCGTTTGAGAATTCTGTCAAGCAGTCTGTAGACAATCTATTTAAAAGTTGTATTTAAGGCTTTTTCCCAATAGAAAATTTCATCCAACAGCTTGCAGACAATCTACGTAGGATCTATTTTCAAGCATTATTGTGAAATAATTCGTTTGCCTTTTACAAACAACACACCTTTGTCATGTGTTGTCATGTGGGTCCTCTGCTTTCTTCTTTTGACATTATAGTCTACTCAATGTGCCATTTTCCCATAGATCTATCAAATTTAACTGTCACGAGCATAAAATTAAAGACACAAACAACAGAGTATTACACTGTGCATGAAATGAGAACAGGTGGGCTATCCTTTGATTGTCTACGAATCGTTTTGGATCAACTTATGGTTTGTAATTCATCTTATATTATCTTAGTTTATGACCATGTACAAGAATCTTATTTCATTATGGATTGTAATTCGTCATTTGTTGACTTACTACGGCTTGTTTGTAGGGTTTTTGAAGTAGCTAAATTACATGTCTTTCCCATAAATTTTTGTTACAAGGGGATTATTGCCACCATGATCAGTACGTCATAGTTTGAAAGTTTTTCCTACGCTTCTCTCTATTCAGTAGCATTTTTGTTTTTAGGGGACAATCTTGCCAAACATGTGAGTTTTATCCTTTTTCGCAAGCCCACGTAAAGTTTTTGTGTACTAGGTATGTAAAGTTTTTCATAAAATAAGTGATTTTATTTGCATTGTATGCCTTCATCTTTCGCCAATGTTTCCTTTGGCTTGGCATGTCCCAAAATGTAATCCTAATTTATATTGATTTATAATATGACACAGACATGGAACAAAACTATGTTGTTATTTTAATAGGTTTAACCTCAGCTATGGAAACACCTTCTTAACCAAATGTAAAGTATTCGATTATGATGAAATCTTTGTTGTATGTTTGTAGTTTCATTCTGGAATTTACTACTCCACATGTGAGATTCAACTCCTCTTATTGAGGACTGAGAACTCATAATGTCTTGCACCGAATCACACCTAATGCATCAGGAGCTCAACATTTTAAAGGATGCACCACATTTGTTTGCAAAATATGATCTTGTGAATGCCCACAACCTTTAGATGTTGAAAGCATTGAATGTTCCAATTGCCCAATTCATTTCCTGGGGATTAACTATCCACAAGTCCCAGGGAATTACTTTGCATAGAGAAACTGTCAACATTGGAACCACTGAAAGGTAAGGTCTGACATTCACATCTTTCTCTAGAGTTCCCTCGCTTACCAATATGCGCATTTCCCCTCTTTCATTCGAAAGGTACTAAAAGTTAGCACACGTACCAATACTTGGAGCAACAAGAAAAGAGGAGTCAAGACTACTATCACATAACCAAAACAAACCGTCGTAAATACTACCCTCTACTTTGATAGCACCTCCACTACTAATTTACTCAACACTTCTTGTATCCAAAGCAAAATTTCCATTCAAGGGGTATCAAATGTATTCATGTTTAGTGCAAATAAAATTGGCCACAAAAGGATACCACTCATGATATAAAATCTGCAAATGTACGGAGGTCTTCATGTATTCATGTTTAGTTCAGATCTCATGATATAAGATTTGCAAATGTATATGTATGAATTTGTAACAAATTTGAAATGTACACATAAAACCTTTCAATGTAATGTTTCATCTATATTCCTACACTTTCAATCAACCCCTTATCAACATGTTATCGACAATATAAAAAATATTTTTCAACAAAAAACCAACCAAACAACCGATGCAACCACCATCTCAAACACATTGCAACACTAACACAATTCCCCCAAACAATCACAAACCACATCAACTACAAAAGTAATTAACTAAAAAAAGCAATATCAAATGTATCAAAATTCCAAAGCATCCAAGTCAAAAATATTTAGTCTTTCCCCTTGTGTCTTTTACAGGTAGAAATTGATTAAATGAGTGCCTCTAACAATTTTTCTCTTTCCCCTTGTGTATCAAAATTACAAAGCATCCAAGTCAAAAATACTTAGTCTTTAGGACCTCTCCTATTTGATTTTACAGCCTAGAAAAAATTTGGAGCAGGTTGGTCCTGAGACTGGTTGCTAACGTTTAGTGTACAATTCATCACAATATTGAATTATTATTTTTCTTGGAACTACACCTCTTCTAAAATTCTTCCAATTATTGCCTCTAAAACTTCAAAAACTTTATACGAGTGGCACCGCTACCTAACTTGCAAGACATGAAATGAGGAATAATTTATATCGCCCTAAATTGATTAAAAAAATGTTGGTATTTCCAATGCCTAATCCTCTACATCATGTTTGTTTGTGTGATATCCCATAGATTTTTTTAATTTGCTACCACCTAAAAACAAATAGTATGGTAAGACCAAATTATGAATATTTTTTTTCTAATCCAGATTGTTAGTGCTTCTTAGGTACATGGATGAGAGTGTCGCTATCAAAATACTGCACATAGGCAAGACTCCTGAAGAAAAGTAAAAACTCATGATATAAGATTTGCAAATGTATATGTACGAATTTGTAACAAATTTGAAATGTAGAGATACAACCTTTAAATGTAATGCTTCATCTATATTCCTACACTTACAAAATCAATCACACTCCTTATCAACATCAACTACAAAAGTACAAAGGTCTTCATGTATACATGTTTAGTTCAGTTTTCGTGATATAAGAATTGCAAATTTTTATGTACGAATCTGTAGCAAATTTAAATGTACACATACAACATTTCAATCCAAAGCTTTGTACATTATATCAATTTTTTGCATTTTGAAATGTTTTAATGGTTAGACCTCATGTTTGCGCTTTTTAAATGAACTAGTTCATCGATATTTCTACACTTACAAAATCAATCACCCATAATTTAAACAAAATCAACTACAAAAATAATAACTATCCCTCTCAAACAAATAACATATACCATTTGACGTTCACATTACATTGTACACATGTGATTGCTTGTTACTAGCCTTCGAAACTAGGTAATATAGCGATCATATGATTTTTTAACAATCAATAATATTTTTGGCCTATTATATACTTCACTTCCTTGAAAAGTATATCCATGAAGTGCACACCCATAAGAGAACCGTGTCACTTCATCAAGGTGTCATTATGTTGTTACATATCTACTGTCATGAAATGGTGGCCAACAACCCTTCCACTTCCACCCCACCCCTCCAATACAAACAAATCCAAAAGGCTTAGACAACCCTCTCCACCTGCTAGGAGGGTCCTTAGAAGCTTTGATAAGAACAAAGAACATGATGTTGCTAAGAGCTTGTTGAATATCAGTCAAAGCCTAGATGTTCCTCTTCCTTGGTTTAATCCCAAGGGGAAACAACCTGATATGGAGGGTTTTGAGACCAAATTGGCTGAATTTCTTAAGAAGAAATAGGCATCAGAAGCCACTTTTGACAAAATTATTTCTAAGCAATTGAATCGTCTCACTATGCAGAAAACTTTCCTCGACTTTTTGCATACCTAGGTTTTAAAAAATAAGATGCGGGTGGCCATCCTGAGGAACTATGGAAATGGGGCAAGGCAAAGAAGAAGGTCATCTCCTCCAACAACAAAGGTCCTGAAAAGATTCCTGACCTGAACATGTTTAAGGTGTTGGAGGAAGTGAAAAACAAAATTCAGCAATGTCTTAGTTAGGAGGATTTTGTCCTTGTTTTCTCTATTTTTCTGTTGTTTTCATGTTGGTTGTGTAGTTGTTTTGTAGCTACTGTTACACTGTGTTTTTGCTTCTCTTTGGTAGTTTGACTCTACCTTTGTTTTTTATTGCTTTATCTGGCAGTTTAATCCTTTTTGTTTGGGTGTGGTCCCCACCGACCAAAAAACCACTTTTGACTACTATGTTTTATCTAGTTGATATGCTTTTAGTTGGGGTGTGGCCCCCACTTATCAAAAAACCACTTTGTTCTTCATGTTCTTTCTGACCTTTGGGATTTTTGTATTTCGAGGTATGGTCCCTCATAAAAAACCATTTACCAATAATAAAAAAACAATCAATAAGATTTTATTTTTATGGTTTTTTTTTTGGAAAAACAAAAAATTTAATCCATGGAAATGTAATTTCCTAACCATGCACATATAGTTTTTAATTAATTAAAAATTGAATAATTTTGTTATCTAATTAAAAAAAAATCTTTAGGGTTAAATTTTTATTTTTATTTTTTGGTATAAATGGATTGATATACAATTGTATTGAAAATTTTATTTTAATTTTTTAAAGAGATTTTTTTATATATTTGAATTGACACAATTATATTACTATAAACAGATGTTACAATAAAAGAGATGGTTGGAAAGAGTTATGGCCCAAAAAAATGGGCCACAAGGCCGAAAAACAACGAATAAAACATCACATTAA
Source organism: Taxus chinensis (assembly GCA_019776745.2). Taxonomy (NCBI): domain Eukaryota; kingdom Viridiplantae; phylum Streptophyta; class Pinopsida; order Cupressales; family Taxaceae; genus Taxus; species Taxus chinensis. The sequence goes on along the minus strand of CM034148.1, from coordinate 35,251,340 downwards.
AAACAACTAGGCATAGGCGGCAACAACATTGGGTGGAGGAGGAGGCTCATCGTGAGGTGGAAGAGTGACAATGTTAGACAACTTATCATCATGTGGGTCTTGAACGAACCAGTAATCTAGAATATATTGGTAGCCAGTGACACCATAATTCCCCACCCAGGAGATAGGGAGCTAATGAAAAGTGTGCCCTACACAAAAGAGGGCCATCGGGATGACGTAGTAGTCATGGGACTAGTTGTAATCTTCCCCCCTATGGCAGTGGCGGGTTGTATCCCCCATGCCGTTAAGGTGGTGGGATGTGGAAATGACCACAACCAAGAGAGGGATCATGGCTTTGAGAATGAGGTTATCGACGTCAAGCGACCGATGACAGAGAACTAGACTGGCGTAGATTCAATGAAATTCAACTCATAGTGCAGGGGGCACTCCTCTAGTGTACAAGCAACTCTTGAAGATGTTAGAACTCTAGGGCCACCTTCTCAGCACAATAAAAGAGATGGTTGGAAAGAGTCATGTCCCAAAAAAATGGGCCACAAGGCCTAAAAACAACGACTAAAACATCACATTAAAAACAACTAGGCATAGGCGGAAACAACATTGGGTGGAGGAGGAGGCTCATCGTGAGGTGGAAGAGTGACAATGTTAGACGACTTATCATCATGTGGGTCATGAACGAACCAGTAATCTAGAAGATATTGGTAGCCAGTGACACCATAATTCCCCACCCAGGAGACAGGGAGCTAATGAAAAGTGTTCCCTACACAAAAGAGGGCCATCAGGATGACGTAGTAGTCATGGGACTAGTTGTAATCTTCCCCCTATGGCAGTGGCGGGTTGTATCCCCCATGTCGTTAAGGTGGTGGGATGTGGAAATGACCACAACCAAGAGAGGGATCATGGCTTTGAGAATGAGGTTATCGATGTCAAGCGACAGATGACAGAGAACTAGACTGGCGTAGATTCAATGAAATTCAACTCATAGTGCCGGGGGTGCTCCTCCAGTGTACAAGTAACTCTTGAAGATGTTAGAACTCTAGGGCCACCTTCTCAACTTGTTTTTGAATATATAGATAAACAACAAAGAGAACATTAATTCTATCATTATAATCAAATTGAAGAGAAATAACCTCGTGGTTAAAGATGGTTACATTGTTAACTTTCCATAATTGAAATAAAACGACAATTCTAAAAAAAATCTGCAAGAGTGCAATGTAGGCATGCCACGAAGAAGAGTAGCCAAATGAAGCCATTCTCCAATTGAGAGGTTCAGGGTGATAATGATTGAACAACAAGTGAATCCAAGTCCAGGCAACTTGAACATGGGGGAAAAACCAAAAATATGCTTAAATTTCGTAGGGTTACCACAAGCCAGACATTTAGGGTTGGCCACACCAAGATGTTTAAGCCGCTCACCGAGTAGAAGGCCCTGATAAATGAGGCACCAGAGAAAATGGGAAAGCTTGGGTTCAAGTTAGGATTGTCAAGCACGATTGAGAAAGATAAACCACATTTGGGGGGAGGAGTTGAGGTTTCATCTTGAATTAATCTTACTGAGAGTGGTGTAAAAGGACTCATAAGTTAGTAGAGCAATTTGGGCGTGTAATTCTTAAAAACAGTGTCTAAGTTCCACCATCAGTCTTTCCACCAACGAATAGCCCCAACTTGTGAAGGATCACATCTAGGACCAACTCCTACACTTTGATGATAGAAGGGAGGTTGACATTGTTCAAGTTATACTTGATTTGAGCTCTAGCTAAGGGATCCAATCTTTGAAGTGATCCAAGATACGAATGATATTGATGCCCTTCCTAAAAAGATGTAGAGATTTAACTATAGGATTTTATACCAAAGGAATGAAATTTATAGTCATAATAGGGTACCACCAGATGTTATGGTCATTACAAGACAATCCAGTCCCGAACCCTTCACCAACCCATAACAGGTAGGGTTTGACAATCTCAAATACCTACCATGAATTTTTAGAAACAAAAGTACCCTCAATTTTATAATGATTCAAAGTAATAAATATGGTACGGAGACATATATTTTTCTATCCTTTCTTACCATAGGGAGCACCTATAAAAATACAGTATCGTAAAATATTTTTTCATGCTTCCTGCCCTTTAGTGGAATTGATCATCCATTTTGTATACAGGGCTTGACCTTGTCTGAAAACATCAATAATGTCCATATCACCTTTCTCCTGAGGTGTACAACACACCTCCTAGGCCATACGATGAAAGCTCATGGTGTGTTTGACATTGTCCCTTAAGAAATCCCAAAACAACTTTGCCAGCTAGTTATAGGAGGCCTTAAAAGGTGTCTGACATGAAGAGTAATAAACATGCATGACAACAAGAATTTTAGTGCAAACCTAAAATTTCTCGACCAAGGAAAGAGGTTTAGTGATTCAATAAAAGATCTTTTTTCTCACTTGAGAAATGACATATTAACAGAGAATATAAGGCGTGCACTCAAAAGTGAAGGGAACACCAAGAAACTTGAACTGCTCGCCATGTTAAAGCCATTCGCAGGGGTACTTCTTAAGCCAATTAGATATGGAGAGAATACTCTTCCTGTAACAAATGGTTTTACTCCATTGCAAGGAAGAAACTTTCCAAGCATTCAAGTGATTCCATAACAAATCTTTCATTTTTGATAAGCGTTAGAAAGGAGTGTTAGGTAAAACCCAATAGTAATAGTAATTTTATTATTGTAGCTATTGTTTTATCATTTTACCATATGTAATTATTTGTTACCATGAATAATTATTGTGGTAGTTAGTTAAGTAGTTACAATGGGTAAATAAGTTGTTTATTTGTTATTTGTATGGTTATATGGTTATAACCATTAATATTGCCTTATTATTTATTTGTGCGGTTTATTGTTGAAGATGAAAAATGGTGTTAGTGTGAAACTTACGAAATAGGAAATAAACTGATTCGAATCCTAAACTAACACAACTATCTACCTACCTCAGATTAAGCATGATAAGAAGGGAAAGAGATTGTTATATTTGTACTTACCTACAAGTTTCACAACTCCTCCTTTGATGTGGTGGATTTTCTCTTGGATTGCTTGTTGGATGCTTCAGATTTTGGGGACACTTGGGCAACACCTACCCTTGATATTTTCTTGATGATTGCTTGATGAAGGATGAAGGATTGGATTGAAGATGGATTGATTGGATGATTAAAGATAAAAGTGACAGAACTTTGTTATGGATTTCCAAGATATTCCAAGCTTTTCAAGCTAGCTCTCATGGAGAAGGAGAGCTCAATTTATAGTTTGTGGGTGGAGGATTCAATGGCTAAGATAAAGCCATGTTAGATTGAGATCAAGGGTGGAGGATTCATGCGAGGATGGAGGATTCTAGAATTTGAAAGAAGATTCAATGGAGGGTGAGAGGTTTATTTAAATTTTTTAATGGCGGGAATTTTAGAGAGGCTTCTATAAATAGAAGTGATGCATGGGTTACACATGAACTTGGACCTTTCCTTTTAGAGCTTGAAGGTTTACTATTCACAATGCTTGTTTCCCAATATTAAGAGCTCAAACTTGTTAGAACTGACATCAACCCCTGCCTTGAGAATCCCCTTCCTGAGGTTATATATTACCATTTGTAAGCTCCAAACACCTTGAGGTCCATTTGAGACCTAATGCATACTCGTACAAGCAAGACAAACAACTAGAATAAGGTGACATGACTCTATTTGCCTATATTATCCCTTTTACTAAGTCAAAATTACCCTTACAACCTTCTTACAAACACATATTCACCTTGTACAACACATTCAACCTTAACACACCTAGACTAACATGATCTAATGGTCTCATGTGACCTTATTACACTTTAGCACTTGATGCTCCTGCACCAAGAAGCCTCTAGATTTAGAGGTGTGAGGATGTGATTAGATTAGGATTAGATTAGGTTAGTAAATGATGATTAGGGTTGAGGTTACATGGAAAGGATAGGTGTAGGGATGTGTAGGGTTGGTGGGTAGGTAAATGTAGGAATATTAAATTCCTATAACATATTAATGAAGGATTGTGATGATAATATGATATAATAATGGATTAAAAAGATTAATGATGAAATGTTAGGATAAATAACGATAAAGGATAAATGTGATGAAATGTATAAAATAATAATAATTAATATTGAGATTAATTATTATATGGATGATGTTAGGATATTTGTGGGACATGTTAATCGTAATTAACCATGTCTATTAGTGTGTGTGACCTGCCTAGTCATCGTGCACATCACATGGTGAGTCATCTCACCTTTCGAGAGTCATAGGTCTTAGGGAGTCAAATGATAAGTGTCAGATTCTGTCATAGAATCTGTCATTGTCATTTGCGTCAGTACGTCATAGGAGTTACATTCCTTATTTATATTTTTAACTCCTCCTTTAGGGTGTCATATGCGTCAGTCAGGTCATATGCGTCAGTGGCATCATAGGGGTTCTTTCCTTGTTTACATGGGGGTTACACAGAACCCCTATTTGTACTTCCTTTTTTCGATCTATGAGAATGAGAAGACATGTTTTCTTATTTACATATTCTTTCCAGTGTTCAAATCTTGCTTATTACGTTGGAAATACGACGTTACCATCGGAGTGTAACTTCGTCATGGTGCATTGTTTCGATATCGGTTCTCGCATATCCCTCTTTCATGGTATCATAGCGTGAGGTTTCGGTAAAACATGCACTCTTCGTTTATCAATTGCTTATTACTTTTGGTTTCTTCTTATTTCCTCGTGCAAGTTTTTTTGATTATTACTTTGGAATCGTATTACTCACCTCGCATTGAGGTTTCAGCAGTTGCAAGTTTGAGGTTATTTTTGTGTGGTTGGTTCATGGTTTCAAGTTTTCTAGGATTTGCATGCATTTTTGTGTGTTTTGGGGTTCATTTCAGGTTCACGGGTTGTAGATTTCAGAGTTTAGTGTTGTCTTGTTTTTCACTTCAAGCTATACTCTACCTACTCGCCTTGCTTATCTGCATGCATCCTCCTCCTGGTGAATTGAGCCTCTCTACCTTGGTTTGGGTTATTATATGCTCAGACGGGTGTTGAATCATGTTTTTCACTGGTGTATGCTTAGACTAATCTAAGCTTTGTGCCCATTGTTGTGGTTACTGGTTGACATTTTTATTTGTTGCGTCAATCTCTCATTGCCTCGACTCATTCATGATTCAGTCTTCCGGTGACTTGGGTTGCTCGCTGGTTTACCAGCTCGTCAAATGCATTGACCAACTCATATCATTTGCATTGATTCAGAGGCCTCACTTGTGGTCTTGTGTGCAACGTTACATTTGGTTTTCGTTCCTTCAAACTCTGCCTGCACTGCTCTTTACTTAGGTTTAGTTTGGTTTGAAAGTATTGGTTGGGGGTTATTTTTTTGGCATTCTTTAGGTGTTGAGTGTTTGGTTCTTGCCTTGTGCATTATGAGCTCAAATTGGTTACTTCAGCCCTTTCCGAGCTCCCTTCTCTGTGCATGCACTCATTGCGGTTCTGCATTCCACCTTATTTCTATAGCAATTCTATGTGGACATCACAACACTCAGGAAATCCACATCTCAGCACTTGCCCGACCATTTCAAAGTCTACCCAACCTGCTCACTTTCACCAAGCCCCTCCTCTCTAGATGCCTCCCACGTGGCTTGTCAACTCAGTTGTTGGTCCTCACTACTCAATCGACTCAGTTTCCTCCCACATGGTGAGTAAAGTTTAAATAATGAGTTGTATGCTATATAAACTTGTAGAAGTGTGTGTGCTCTATTGGTAGAGGGAGAGACTTCATATATAGCTCTAAATTTAGAGTGTTGGGCCCAACCCTTGTAGACTTGTTTGAAGGAAGAAACAATCCCTTTTTAATGTTTTAAGGTCAAAAACATTCTTATCTTGGCATTGTGATAATTTTTTGGTTATATTTTTCTTGTATTATTGTCCTTCCTTCAGGCGTCAAAGACGGAGGGTGAGGTCTGGGGTTGGCAGGAGGCTAATCCCCCCTCGTAATAAAAACAAAACCTGTCAAAATTTTGATGCCATTTCTAACGAGCATACATACGAAACCCTTTGCATTCATTTAGGGAACCTTTTTAATCCGTTTGCAAGGCTTATTGGTGTTTCCATCAATTGCGGGAATCATTCTTTTGCTATAACTTTTGACTCGTTGCTTGTTTTTGAGAACTTCTTTAGTCAAAATTGCATGTTTTTTTGCACACTAGATGATGGGATTATCATTTTTGTAAATGCACTATTTTATAAAGTGCCGCATTCTAGGGGGTGTCATTGTATTACTTGTGTCGGCTCATTTTGAATCATCTTGAGCATTTTACTATCCCTTTTATTGCTTGTGGACTTGTGAGCACATCCGCCATAGTCTTACGGAAAAGGAATTTTTTCGTGTGACGTGAGACGCCATTTCTCACAAGGCCTTCTCTTCCCCTTCTTTTTTTCACTCGTTCTTGTGCTTGCTTACAGTTTTGAACTATTGCACCCAACGAACCTTGATTGTGGTCTCCACTCTTGCACGTTATTACATTGATTACAAGGTGAGTGACAGACTGGTTCTTGATGCACAGTCGCATCTTATTGTAATCAACGCACTAAAATATAAAGTGCCAAACTCGGGGGGTGTAATATTGTTCTGAGGTGCTTGTTTCCTTTTCTCTCCTTCCTTCTACCTTTGTTGGTTTTATCTCTTCATTATGGATATCTCTAAAGTACCGGTGCTCACACCTTTTAATTTCTTTGAATGGAGATCTAAAATTATATCAGCTTTGCGAAGTAAAGGGTTGTACCGTGTTACCATGGGGTTAGAGACATAACCTGATAATTAACTCGAAAGATCTAAATGGTTCAACCAATGTGATGAAGCCTTATGTATTCTTTGTATGTCCATCTCTTCCGATTTGTTTTTCCACGTTGAAACTTCCTCAACACCCGATGGAGTGTGGAAAATGATCTATGAGATGTTTGGGAAGCAAGATGACATGAGAGCACATGAGTTGGAGAACGAAATACTAGGTTTAAATTTTAGTGACTTTGAAAACTTGCAGGCCTTCTTCTCAAATTTTGTCCACACTAGACTGCTTTTAAAGGAATGTAAAGTGGAGAAGAAAGACTCTCAATTGATCTTGTCATTTCTTTCTAAGTTAGGTCCTGAATACTTTGTCTTCATTTCAACTTTCCATGCCACGAAATCCACCTTGGGTAGTGCCTAGAAAATGCCCTCATTTGACAGTTTTTCATCCCAACTCATTCGAGAACAGGACAAACTCATTCACGTGGGGACTCTAAAATCCAAGCCACATGCCCTTGTGGTGAATAAGGGAAAGAAAAATGAAAAGAAGAAAGAAACAAAGGACCAACCTAAGAAACAAACCAAGACCAACCAACCCCCAGCTAAGCCCAACACTAACACTTCGACTCCTGAGCCTAAATCGAAGAAGGAAAAGTGTAAATGCTTCTATTGTAAGTATTTTGGCCACAACGAGCATCATTGTTTTCAGAAATAACATGATCACTTAACTCATTTACTTGAGAAGAATAAAATAATTGTTCCTGAATCCGTTAAAAAAATTCTCAGAAGGGTGAGTCTTCTAAAGCAAAGGAGTCTAAAAATGAAAATAAGAAAGGTAAGGCCCTCGTAGCTAGATCAAATCCATCATCAACTTGGATTATTGATTTTGGTACCTCGCACCACATGTCTTCTTCAGAGGTTGAATTCTCTAGCATTGAACCATGTGGCATGTCCCAAATCATGTTGGGTGATGACATTCATGTGTCGGTTTCTGGTAATGGATCGGTAGAGATAGAAGGTGGAACATTTAACCAAGTGTTGAGTGTTCCCAATCTCTCTACCAATCTCCTATCGGTTTAGCAAATCACCCACCTTGGTGAAGGAATGCGAGTGGACTTTGGTCCTAACTCGGTGATCATTCGTGAGCTTAACTCTAACTGTATTGTGGCTGAGGGAAAGGCGGATCACCGTTCATGGGTGTATACCTTTTCCCACTTCTATTCTTATTCGACACCCAATGCCTTGCTCACTCATGCAAATGAGGTTAGTAAGCTATGACATGAGTGTTTTGGGCATCTAAATTATCGTTACCTTGAACAATTGAGCCAAAACAAAATGGTCAACGGGTTACCCTGAGTTAATTTTTCTAAAGGTCTTTGTGAGGGTTGTACCCTCGGAAAGCACCCTGAAAAAAAAATTGATAAGGGAACATCCTGGAGAGCTACTCGTCCCTTAGATCTTGTTCATAGTGATATTTTTGGCCCCTTTCCATCTCCTTCTTTCACTCAAGCTCTATATATACTAACCTTCATTGATGACTTTTCGTGTTATACTTGGGTATATTTTCTTAAGCTTAAGTTTGAAGTCTTTGAGCATTTTCAAAACTTTAAGGCTCTTGCTGAGAAACAAGCGGAACAGTCTATCAAGGTTCTTCGAACCGACAATGGAGGCAAGTATGTGAGCAATAGGTTTGAGGATTTTTGCACTTCTGAGGGGATTACTTTGCAGCGTATAGTTGCTTACAACCCTTCCCAAAATGGAGTTGCAGAAAGAAAGAACCGAACTCTAAAGGAGATGGCTACTTGTATGGTTCAATCGAAGTCCCTTCCTCCACACTATTGGGATGAAGCTGTGAATTGTGCTTGTTACATTCAGAATCATGTTCCACACAAGGCAGTAAGAGGGATGACACCCTTTAAAGCCTGGTTTGGACACAAGCCTAATGTCGATCACTTTCAATTCTTTGGATCAAAGGCTATGGCTTGGATTCCCAAGAAGAAACACAAGGCATTGGATCCACAATCCAAAGCTTGTATCTTTGTCGGGTATCCTGATGGCGTGAAGGGATATCGATTGTTTAACCATACAACCAATGAGCTCTATATTGAGAGGAGTGTGAAGTTTGATGAGTCATCCTTGACTTTTACTTCCACTGAGGTTCTTTTGCCCACTGATTCAGATTCTCGCTCATCAGATGATGATTTTGTTGAGAGAGTTCCTCATCTCCCTGCTCCTCCCGATCCTCAAACTTCTAAGTCTTTTGATTCTGACAGTAGTGATGATGAGGACTATGTCCCTTCTCACTCGAGTGAAGAATCTTCCGACTCTGAGCTTGATCCTTTAGGACCTCTTTGGGCCAGGAAAATTTTACAGAGTGCTGGAGATTTAGTTGGAGATCCTTTAGATGAGAGATGTACTCACTCGAGTTTCGTTGGACCCCACTCCTTCTTTACCTCTATTTCTGATCCACCGTCTTTCCAGGAAGCTTATGGGATTCCTAAGTGGGATTTTTCTATGGATGAGGAGTATTCCTCACTCATAAAGAATGACACTTGGGATCTTACCCCTCTTCCGAAAGGAATAAAAATTATTCAGTGTAGGTGGATATATTGGACAAAGTATGGAGCCAATGGAGAAGTCGAGAATTATAAAGTGTGACTTATAGCTAAGGGTTTCTCCCAGGTAGATGGGGTTGATTACTCAGAAACCTTTTCTCCGGTTGCGAAGATGACTTCCATTCGACTAACCCTTGCCATTGCTTCTGCTAATAGATGGGAATTCCACCAGATGGACGTTAAGAGTGCCTTCCTTCATGGGGACCTAGAGGAAGAGATCTATATGGAACAACCTCTAGGTTATGTCCATGATCCATCCCTCGTTTGCAAGTTAAAGAAGTCTCTCTACGGCCTTAAACAAGCCCCTTGGGATTGGTATGCTAAGATGGACTCCTTTTTACTTGCATCAGGGTTCACTCGGTGTCACTTTGACCCAAATGTGTATATTCTGTGGTAGGATGACTCCATGCTTATTCTTGTTCTCTATGTTGATGACTTTTAGATCACAGGTAGCTCTTCCTCTATCATTGATTCTATGAATATCTCCTTAGCTAACAATTTCTCCATGTCTAGCTTAGGATTGCTTCATTACTTTCTTGGGATCTAGATTTCACAATTTGACTTGGGAATTATGATCTCGCAGCCTAAGTACTCTCTTTATTTTCTTACTCGGTTTCACATGTCTGATTGCAAGTCCTCACCTACTCCTTTTCTTTTCGGGGTCAAGTTGGTTTCTGATTGCTCTTCCCCCTTGGTTGACGGTACCCTTTATTGGAAGTTGGTGGGGAGCTTGATCTACCTTACTCACACTCAACCAGATCTATCGTATGTTGTCAAGATCGTGTCCAGATTTATGCAGGAGCCTCATGAGCTGCATTTAAAAGTAGCAAAGTGGATCCTTCACTATGTTCGTGGCACTCACATAGATGGTATTCATTACTTAGGAGGGACTGAGATTGACTTGGTTGGATTTACCGAATCTAATTGGGCCGGTGATCTAGATCATCGAAAGTCTACCTCAGGTTACAGTTTCACTCTTGGCTCAGGTCTTGTTAGTTGGTCCAGCAAGAAGTAGAACGCCATTGCCATATCATCGAAAAAAGTAAAGTAAAGAGGAGAAATTAACGCTACCACAAAAGTTGTTTGGTTACAGGGTATCTTGACAGAGTTTGGCATCCACTTTCGGTGGCCTACCATTATCTAATGTGACAACATGAGCACTATCTCAATTTGTAGAAATCCAGTTCAACATCAACATACAAAGTACATTGAGGTTCACATGCACTTCATACGGGAGCTGATACATGAAAACATCATTGACATACAGTATGTTCAAATAGCTGATCAGGTTGCAGACATATTCACCAAGCCCTTCACTGAGGTGAAATTTCTTCACTTGTGGTCTCTTCTTGGGGTGAGGTCTGTTGCAGGCGCCCATCTTCTTTGGGCTATATAGTCCTCCTTCTTCTCCTCTTCTTCTTTCTAGAAAGATATGTTATTTGTATATGGGCACCTTATCAGGCCTTTAGTTGTCGGGCCCCATTGGCACATCTTTCTTAGTTGTCTAGGGGAGTCTTCTTTTCTATTTTGTCTTACCATGACCTCTACCTCGACTTCGATGAAGGGGGGTTTTGGTGTGTGTGATCTGCCTAGTCATCGTCCACATCACATGGTGAGTCATCTCACCTTGTAAGAGTCATAAGTCTAAGGGAGTCAAATGACAAGTGTCAGATTCTATCATAGAATCAGTCATTGTCATTTGTGTCAGTGCGTCATAAGAGTTACATTCCTTATTTGGAATTGTAACTCCTCTTTTAATGGCAACATATGCGTCAGTCACATCATATGCATCAGTGGTGTCATAGGAGTTACTTTCCTTGTTTAGGCATGGGGGTTACACAACACCCCTATTTGTACTTCCTTTTTTTGATCTATGAGAATGAGCAGACATGTTTTCTTATTTGCATATTCTTTCCATTGTTTTAATATTTCTTATTGTGTTGGAGTTACGACGTTACCATCGGAGTGCAACTTCGTCGTGGTGCATTGTTTTGATATCGGTTCTCGCATATCCCTCTTTCAATGTCGACATTATAGATGTCCACATCTTGCCCCTCTTTAAAGTGTTATTACGGAGCAATGACAGTTCAAAGAAAAAGAAGAAAAGATGTTATGATGGTTATACGATGCCCCCTCGAGGGGTTAGATAGGGATGAATGAGTTGAGTTACCGCTCAAAAAGAATAAAGGCCCAAGTTAGTAGATGAGAAGTTGTGAGGATTAGAATATTAGGAGATTTAGAGGATGAGGATTATAGGGTTAGAAGATGAGGATTAAAGGATTAGAAGATTCGAGGATTAAGAATTAGATGATTTGAGGATTAGAGGATTATAAGATTTGAGGATTCAGAGGATTATGATTAGAGGATTAGAGGAATAGGATATTAGGAGAGAGGATATGATGAATATGAGATTATAAGAGAATTAGAGGAGGGGATTAAAGCAGGAGAGGATTGAGCATTAGATGATGCAGAGATATTGGATTTTGGATTGTAGGATTTATATTTGAGGATAGCCAAGTCAACTATGTATGACAAGGGTGAAGATTTTAGATGTTGGATTAGATGATACTAGATGTGAAGATGTTAGATTTTGAGATGCCCCAGTCAAGGGGGGAGATTTGAGGTTTTTAGATTATAAGAGGCCCAAGTAAAGGGGTTAGGATTTGAATATTTGAGGATGTTTGAAGATGCCCCAACTAAGGGGTGAGGATTTTGGATGTTGGATGCGAAAGGATAAGATTTGATGTGGATATTGATTGATTGATAAATGATGGATTGGATAGGAGGATGATGAGGTTATATAATTAGTTGAATGATGATGAGAATTAGGTGTGGATGATAATAAGGCTAGAAAATGATGATAGAAGGGGGTGTGCTACCATAAAGTGCCCAACTTTATCATCATTAGTAGTTGCGATTAATGTGGCATAGAGCAAGATACACCATGGTATAAAGACCACGGTGACTGAATTTCCAAATGCCTGTGTCCTCAGATCAATAGACATATTAATACCAAAAAGATGGTCCTCATATCATTGGACCAATACAAAGAAAAATAAATGAAAGGGGCCTCTGTAGACACAAAATCATGTACTCTAGGCATTATTTAGCCTAGTCTTATACTACTATTTAGAAGGTTCTCAAGAGGATAAAGTGCTAATTAATCCCACATTTTTGGCCACTTTTATTTTTTATTTTATTTCATCATTCCCACATATTTTATTGCACTTATCCACCCATTTCACAATTTCCCCGTCATTCTAGCCCAAAATTAGGGTGCCCCAGCCTATATTGGGGCACCCCAAGGCGCCCTGGTCCCACTTTGGGCACCCCAGCCTACGCACATCCTTTCCTGCTTCTTTTTGGGGCCTTTCTAGTCGTTTATTGTCTTTATATTTTTCCCAATCGACCTTGTCGGGATTAATTACGAAATTAAGCTTGAGAGCCCTATAACTAGCAATTGCACTGAAGGGGTGCAAAGGAAACACTAATAGTCGTAAAACGAAGTAAGTGTTTCATATGCAAAGGAGGATATGGAAGCAAAGCGAGAGATGGAAATACACCATGTAGTGTATTTGAGCGAATATATAGAAGGAAGCACAACGAAGGAAGTATTGAATGTAAATATGGTTAGTTCAGTCTCCTATTTTCCTATAGTGATGTTCTTGGTTATGATTTGTAGTGGGAATGTTGGCCAGTGGGACAAGGGAGTGGTTGAATTTGGAGATCTCATTGTATAGGAACATTGAATCAAGGGCATGGACATCCATAACTCCATATGATCTTGACCATTCACACCAAACACCATATCCATGACCTCCAAATAATCACAGTCGTTCAAATTAAACAAAGATTCTTCACATAATCCTTGCTAAAAGTAAGGTTTTCGCTAAGCAGAGCCAAGATCCAAATGACATGATTTTGCTTTTAAAGTTTATGTGAGTCATCGTCCACATACGTATCAAAATTAAATACACACATTCTTTGTTTCTTAGATAGTTAAAACCTTGGAAATATTCAATATATTTAAATTGCACTCCTTGTAAGTTCGCATGACCAAAGAAGACATCAAACAACCTTAAATTTGGACTCTCGGCGTCAAGCCAACGAAGACGCGAACCCTTGACCTCATGCTAGAAATAAAACTAAACTCAGCCAAAAATAAACAATAAATGTCATGTCAATCTCTTACATCGTATTACAACCTATCACATAGAGGGAAACACATCTCGCTTGCAACATTACAGAAAAACACCACAATAGAGACAAAACTCGACCTCTTGACCTAAAGAAAGAGAAACGCATGGACTTGCCAAAACAAAAAATGACAATACCTTTAAGTCAACAAAATTTTAAATAATAATAATAACAAAAGCACAAATTCATTTTTCAATTAATTTATAAATATGATAATATGTTAAATAATAACAACAAAAGCACAAATTCATTTTCCATTTAGTTTATAAACATGACATTGTTTTACGCGGAGAAACAACAGTATTTGGCCCGAAACATCAATCTAAAATTATTTTTGAGGAAAGGAAGCATAACAAGGAACAAATTCATATAGCTTTTAAGTCAGCAAAATCACATAAGCATAAGAAGCAGGGACTCGTTTTTCAATTAGTTGACGAAGAATATGGCAATAAGGAGTCTACAATTTTGTAACAGAATTTAAAACTGTGCCCGAAATGTCAATATGAATCTTTCCCCGCACAATTTTCATAACATCGGCCTTACTGGAAAGCCCGTACGAAAAACTCTCCAACTCGGTCACACGATGCGCAAGCCTGACGGGCAACTCCTCGTGCAAAAACTGCGTCGAAAATAACAAATGATTTTCATTCGGACGGAAGCCAAAGTCCATCACGTACTTCAAACTAACCCTCGTCTGCTCCATTATTTAATATCCTTCGCCAGACTGCGCTCAATAGTCCGCTTCGCCGTAGAGGCCAGGCTTGGGAAAATAGGCCCAAATTGCTGTATTCAACACAATACAAACACGCTAATTGCATGACTGTGGTGACCGACGCAGAGGAAAGATAGGACAGTCGAAAGGATGTATTGGCAGGCTGTGTCAGAAACCTTCTTGTTCACTTCCAGCACTTGTCACAATCCTGAAACATCAGAAAACATGTGGTTCAATGCATGTCGTACGTCGTCGTATGTACCAAATAAGAAATTGGAACCCCCCGATTTCTTGCCATGGTCTCAGAAATCAGGGATTTAGCTATGAAAGGGAACGGCTATCGGTGTAAATATAAAGTTATAAGACCATAATAAGGGTCCTAGATCATACAATCACATATTACTATCACTCCATCTAGAGTTGCATCACTTGCATCCACATAGTGTCATATATCAAGGCTAAGAGATCTACATCACACACACTACATAGGGGGAGGGATTCTATTCTATGCACACATGAACATTTTATATAGTTACTATTGCTTGCTACTTCACAAATTGCAACTGGCACAAGAGCACTTAGAGCGCGCGCGCATACACACACACACACATGAACTACATCTAGGTCTGTAATTTAGTGCAACGCTTAGTGATAAGACCACTAGTTTGACAGTTGAGGTTAGTCCGACTCATTCATTTGCATCTTTTATTTTTATAGGGTTTGATACTTCCTTTTCATTGTAGGTCATTTTCCAGCTCATCTGACAGATCCATCACGACAGAAAAGAAACATTTTAAGACATCTTGCGACCATATCAAATTCAGGTTTTGAGAATTTACAGTGATTAGAGCGCCCCGGTACACTCCCAGACACCCCCGTTATTTTAGATCATCTCGATCTGGGCTTTGTAGGGTCCCTGAGTGGTCGTCAGTACTTCTCGATTTCATTTCCATATTTGTGACAACTTGGGACAGTCACATTAAATCAGTTGAGTCATTTTATTACTCATCTCTTACATATTAGAGTTTGTTTCCATTAGATTTAATTGTGCAATCACTTTACATTATTTTAGCATACTTGTTTACAATGTTTTAGTCCTCCTAATTAGATTAACATTAATTCCCTAGTTTCCCCCTTTAGGCCACTAGATCCTTATTTTTGTTAATATTTTTGGTGAACTTGACGTCCCCTTTTACCACCTTCTAGGGTTTTGTAATCCCGTATTTTTCCACCATGTCATCTCCTTATCAGGTCATGGCCCAATCTTTGTATCCTACCTATACACCTACCAAGATCACTAATGTAGTTACTACTACCGCCGACTTCATGTGTGTGCCTACCCAACACCCCCCTCGCTTTTTTACGCATGCATCTGACCCATCCATCAATGTGGTTACTACCTACCACACTCGCATTACTCCACCAATTGCTCTGCCTGTGTTTCTACCTCCACCAGTCACACCTATCACTCCATTAGCTACCTCTAAAGGTTATGATATTATTGACCAGCTCAAGAATACACCCGCCAAAATACCACTTTACGATTTATTACACAATGTGCCAGATTGTTGGACCACACTCGAGGCTACCCTTCGCGCTATTCACGTCTAATGTGACCACTCTACTGAATCTTTTTCCCATCTCATTCAGACTCTTTGTATTTTTCCTCATTCTATCTCCTTTACAGACAATGACAGATCACCTGCCGCAAAAAATAACCCTTGTATCCCATTGCTCATTACCATTGTCTTTAGCACTACTTGTATCAAGTGTGTCCTCATTGACAATGGGTCCGCCATTAAACTTTGTGCCCATTCTCTCTTACAACAATTAGGTATCAATGATAGTCTCATATCCTGTAATTCCACCCTCATCTGTGGTTACAATTCATCCACTTGCACATGTCTCGACACTATATTTCTCCATATTCTTTTTGGACCTAAAACAATTCTTACTGAATTCTACGTCCTCAATGCTTCTTTGCAATTCAATCTCCTCTTAGGGAGACTTTGGATCCACACCATGCAATTCGTGCCCTCCAGTGTACATCAATGTGTCAAATTCCTTCATGATGGTTATGAACATACTATCACCATTAACCCAGAACCATTCAAATATTGTCGCATTGGTCTTGCCACTTTTATGCCTGTCCCACCACTTCAGCCCATTCCGTATGCTAACCTAGATAAATATGACGTTGGACAATCTAGTATACCCACCTCCAATACACCTGACATCACTTCTTCTCACATCTCTACTCATACTTCGGCTATCATTTCACCCACTATATTTTTCCCTGCTAGTGCTCCACCTAAACCATATTCTACTTCTACTCCTCCTACTCCCGCACCACCTACTAATGTCCTTGATAGTGTTACCCAAATTGATGACGCACATACCGTTGTTTCCACCAAATCTAATCATGAAGTTGATGTTGTAGAACTCACTAATGAGTCACTAAAACAATTGGATTTCACCCCTCTCGGTGTTGAAAATTCTTATTTCGACAAAACATTTGTCGTTGATGGCCTAGGTGAATATCAGTTCAAAAACCCTCCATCCACTAATGCTATGATACTATATAAAGGACATGTTAATGGTGTTGATGTCATTTCATCTTCTTCTCCACTAGAGGTAGTTTCATGACCCCCTTTCACATGCACCTTATATATCAATCAGACATTTTGGGAACACATTCCTCTCTATCTCGCTAGCTCTGATACTATCTGTACACATGATTTCTTACCCAGGTTTCGCATGAAACTTAATGACGTATTGCCACCACCCCATTCACTCCACCTTTATCACGGATATTTCCATATTACAACAACTTATGGATTACGGGTTTCTCACTTAATAGTATTTGTTGCACGCACTACCCATGGCTTTCCGTTTACAATTGGATGATCTTGGCTTGATTATATTTGCAACACACTTGACTCGCTTCATTCTTCTCTCTCATTCCCCATGCATTTTGGCACTATCTCCGTTATTAATTATTCTTCTCATGCATATGTACCTAAAATTTCACGTTGGTGTGCTCATGGTTGCCCACCAATTGCTTTTATGGATGAAGAATATGCGATGAATGCTTATCTCCTTCATCGTAATGCATCTTTATACAATATGCCTCATTATATCGCCTATTAAGTTTACAACGCAACTCCTACGAGTTTCAATCAAGACACTGATGATTTGCTTGATGGCATTTCCTAGTCACCTTTGTCACACTATCACTAGGGGGCATCAACATTACCCAACCCCGCCTTTTTCTCATCTTAGCATTGCTGCACATCTATGCTTTACATTTATTCTTCACATATCGGTATACTTCTTATGCATTCTATCACCCTTGTTACCTGATGACACACTCTTGTGCTTTGGTTCACACTGGACTGTCGAGGGATTACCATTACATTGAACCCCACAAACTACACACTAGGTTATACACATTTCCATTCTATCATAATTTCTATACATGGCCTACATCCTACATTATCCTACACATACCTTATTTATTAGTCATTTATACACCATCTATTTCATACATGCTACACTAGTCATCATCTCATCTACGTCTAGTTTTACATCTCTTCCTTACATTCTATATTTAAGCTAGGTTACATTATACATGGATCTAGCTTTACCTATCATCACTACATATTCTATTTACACCTATATCTACACCCTGCATTATATAGCACATCCATCCATCCGCTTCATTCTATACTACACTAGATTCCATTATATATGGGTCTAGATCCATCTATCATCCTTACATATTTTATTTCTATATACACCTATTAGTGCATTCCATACATTACACACGCTACATAGCTTACATTGCATTGATTACACCGCACATTTACATCTCGTATTTATCCCTTTGTTGTTTATACTACGTTGTCTTTTATGTGCTACACTCACTATCCTATGACGCACTCTAGTTCCTCTGTCCATACTCGACTATCAAGGGTTTACCAATCAAATGGACCTTACATCCACCAATCTGACATTTTTCTCATCCACCATTTCCCGCGTTAGTGACATACACCTTAGGTTAAATTGTCACCCCTTTTTATCATCTTGTAGTGGTATATGCTTTAGGATAAATCACCACCTCCATTCTATCATTTGGTAGTGGCTTGCACCTTAGGATACATTACCACTCCCTTCTTATCCATCCCATAGTTACATACGCTTTAGGCTAAATCGTCACCCATCATCATATTTCATCTATAATGATATACGTTTAGGGATAAATCATCACTTATTCATCCAAAAAGTCATGGTATAGGCTTAGGCTATAGGGTCCATGCACATCTTTCCATATGTCTCATCCACATACACTCATTCTATAGTGATATACGCTTAGGGCTAAATCACCACTTCTACATCCAACAATTCGTGGTATATGCTTAGGATATATGGTCCACGCGCATATTTCCATATGTCTCATTCCCATACGCTCATTCTATAGTGATATACACTTAGGTATAAATAATCACTCCTCCATTCAACAAAGTCATGATATATGCTTCGGCTATAGGGTTCACACGCATCTTCCCACATGTCGCATTTCATCACCAATACACATTCACACTCATCATAGCGTGCTAGATACAACTAATGCTACTTGACCATTTCCTGATGATGCACTCTCATTTATGGTTCATTCTTGACTGCTAAGGGGGATAACAAAATGAACCTCACTACATACACTTCCATCCACTTAGGGAGCACATTTCTCCTATCATTCCATCCATCCAAAACATACTACATTGTCTTGGTGGCATTTACTCTTGCTTGTTAGTTTTTTGCATGCTCACTTTACTACACATGTTAGTTTACTTTCTTATATTTAATTATCATACACACATGCACATTCATGTATTTGTTTAGTGTGATCACAGGTACATGTCTCTACATGTGGCATGGATGCTCGCCTTATACCCTTCCTATACCGGTCACTAGGGGCATCCACAATCATCTTATCCAAGTGCTATTGTTTCGTTTTGTACTTCACATCTTATACTACTTGCTCATATATTTTTTGACATATTGGTTATCACTCTAACATGCTAATGGGTGTTCCCTATGCAACACTTGTTTTGTAGGATTACATGTTTCTATGACTACTTGTTTGCAATGTTTTCCATTGTATGCAGGCTTTGCCCTTTTGTTTGTGTGTACACATGTCTATTGTTTGTGGCCATGATGGCCTTGATTGTCTTGCAACATCATGAGTGATGTCCCATGTTTGAAACCCGCTTTGTGTGGTCTTATTCTTTTATTGCGTGTTTACACTACTTTGTTTGGTAGTTATTACATTGTCTACATATTTTACACTTGTCTTATTACATGCACGTGTTTTTGGAATAACACTTGTTTTGGCTAGTCATCCCCTTTTGTGCGTTCCTTGGTTTATACCAAGCACTTTCCCTTTCCCCCTGTAGGGCAGAGTTGTACAGGTCAGAGTGCAGTTGGGTCCTCTTTTAGGGCCACATTCTCCGTTCCGCAACATCACATGCGCCACCAAAGAGGGGGGCATCATTGAGAGTTTTCTACTAACACATCGTATTTACATTGGTTCACACATAACGAGTCAGTTCAAACCAGTCTACGAACTCCATACATAGTGGCCATAACAAGACATGGTGTCCTTCGGAAATTTTGCGGAGTAGTTACAAGCTTGGGAGTTACAATGGGTGTGCCTCTCTACACTTCTTCGTCCAATGGTGTTGGATTGCCTAAAAAACTAGAACAGTACAAAGATCTCTTCACACATTTCAACAGAAGTGGTTAGAGTTAGAGGATACAACGCATCTCCTCCCTAAAATTCTTCAGCCAGGGTGGCGTGAGATCACCCAAAAAACTCGTGACAGTACAAATATCCTTCTACACTCTTTTTCTCAACATGGATCAAGTGCACATGTTCCATTTACAATTTTTCTACCGTATTTTACATTTGCATACTTTACACATGCGTATTTTACACAACATTTTTACATACATACATATTTGACTACTTGATCATTTTCTCCTTACAGTTATGGTAGTATGAGAAACAAGTAGTCAAATTGGGGGAAATAACAACAAACAACGACAATGACAAGACAACACACCACTACATGCATTTTCCTTTACTAACCATGCAGGTACACTACACATAACAACTACATACACGTTCCTCCCTAGGTTCACTCTCATCACTTTTTATGCGCATTTTTCATCTTTAGAATCCACGCTCCTCCACAATTTTCTTTTTTTCATTCCATGCTTGAGTCTAGTCCATCGACACATCTTCTTCTACACTCTATATGGTATCAGGTACGCATCTCTATCTCCTTTATGTTATCGAGCGTTCTTCTCACCAATATAAATTGGGGGAAAAATGTAAACACAAAATCATGCACTTTAGGCATTATTTAGCCCGGTCTTATACAACTATTTAGAAGGTTCTCAAGTGGATAAAGTACTAATTAATCCCACCTTTTGGCCACTTTTATTTTATATTTTATTTTTTCGTTCCCACATATTTTATTGCACTTATCCGCCCATTTGCAACTACCCCCTGTCATTCTGGCCCAAAATCAGGTCACCCCATCCTATACTGGGGTGCCCCAGGACGCCCTGGTCTATGCACATCCTTTCCTGCTTCTTTTTGGGGCCTTTCTAGCCATTTATTATCTTTATATTTTTGGGTAAGTGCACCAAGTTGGGGGGCCAAAAGGGGGTCTTAAGTGGATGTATTTTTCTGAAGAAAAAAAACTTCAACTTGTACGAGTTTTTCAAAATAGTTACACTCAAAATTGGAAGATGTTGTAGAAATATGAATCGTAGCATTTTGAGTCTAGTTTCTAAGCTACCAAATTTTATTGAAAATGGATAAGTTTAAGTGGGTCAAACAACTAAAATACCAACAGATGCTCCTGTTTTTGTTAAAAATGGTAATAGAGTGACTTTCGTGCCCCCCCACCATTTTTTGAGCACCATTTAGTATTTTTGAAAACCCTTCAGTAAAAAGATAGTTAGGAGCATCTAGTTTGGGCTCCATTTTATTAAAGATTTTTTTAGTGAATATTTATTTATTTATGATTTTTCTAGTACATAAATTTTATGTTTTGAAAAATAACGGAGCTCCGAGCATGTGCCCCCCTAATTACCTCAAAAAATATCAAAAATTAGATTTATTTTTTAATGTATAGAATTATTCCTAGTTTGGGCTATTATAATTTTTTTACATTTCGATCACCCAAAAAAAAGATACACCATGAAAGATAGACATATTTACACTTCAAAAAATAGCTATAAAAAGGCATAGTTAGAAAATAAATAATATGAAAACCTTATATTAGTCAGAAAATTTGAAAAATTATATTTTTAGAAAGAAGAGACTCTGATCTACATTGTGGTATAATTTTTTAAAAATGGAATGATTGTTTTATTTTGATTTATCATAGAGGAAGTGTCATTTTTACATTTTCTTGTAAAAACTCATTGTTTGTTGTGTTTGTGCAGGTCCATGCCTCAAGCTTGGGGATCCAAACCGGATCCCAAGCCTTGAGGCATGGCTTGGGAAAAGATAAAAGGCAAAAATCATATGTGTTACATTAACGCGTACACGTTCTGTGTAGTATAAGCATTATGTATGCTTTTGACATGCTTCTATTTACATAAATAAATATTTTTATTACTTATATTTTATTATTTCTTATAATTTAAATTTATTTATGTAAATATAAGAAATTAGGGTCACTCTGCACCTTATGGAATTAGTCTCACAGCTCCATGAGTCATGGTTTAGGAGATAGTTTTTTAAAGTATAATCTGGTCAATACGTAGGTAATTTTTTAGGATTTCAGCATTCAACCTAAATCTTTTAGCATTTAACTTCTACAATCAAAACCCTAAACCATATGCCATAAACCTAAACACTAAATTGTAAACCTTGAGCCCTAAACCATAAACCCTAAACCTTTAACCGTGATCCCTAGACCCTAAAACCTAAACCCTAAACCTTAAACATTCATCCCTTACCCATGAGCCCTAAACCTTGAGCCTTAAGCCCTAAACCCTAATCCATGAGCCTTAAGCCCTAAACCCTAAGCCATAAGCCCTAAACCCTAAACCCTAAACCATGAACCCTAAACCATGAACCATGAGCCCTAAATTCTAAACCCTAAACCGTAAAAACTAAATCCTAAACCATAAACCCTGACCCCTAAACCCTAAACCTTAAACACTGAATCCTAAACCCTAAGCCTTGAACCCTACACCCTTATCCCTAAGCCCTAAAATATAAACCCTAAACCCTAAACCATATACCCTACACCCTAAACCCTAAAACCTAAACCCTAAACCCCAAACCTCGAGCCCTAAACCATAAACCCTAAACCTTAATCCCTAAACATTAAATCCTAAACCCTGAATCCTGAACCATAAACCCTAAAACCTGAACCATAAACCATAAACCCTTATCCCTAAACACTAAATCCTTAACCTAAAACCCTAAACCCTAAACCTTAAACCCTAAATCCTTAACCTCGATTCGTAAACCCTAACCATAAACACTAAACCCTAAACCTAAATCCTAAATCCTAAACCATAACCCTAAACCTTGAACCCTAAACCCTAAACCCTAAACCTTAAACCCTAAACCATGAGCCCTAAACCATAAACCCTAAACCCCAAACAATATTTCATCAATATTTCCTAGTCTCATGCCTAGAATCATCATTGAGTCTACTTATAGAACTACCTTGTTTATTAGAGGTGGGACAAGTAACTAAATGGATATGGCATCTACCTCATGCCTTGTAATGCATATATTACACATATCTTCCAAAATTGTTTCTCTCCACATATACTTGCACTCTTGAATGTAAATTTGTTCACACTCTGAAATAAATTTCACATTTCTCATATTTCTATCTATGGTATTATGCAAGCCAGGGTGACCATTGGAAGCGGGAAAAAATATCCATCACAACAAAAAAATTAATCTTAAAGGAAACAAAAAAACATAGAGAATATATCAATGCAGAGGTGTAAGATCATAATTGAATTTACTGTAGTATCCTCTCCTCCGGGGAAAGATAAAGTTAAAGTGTTCTACTGGAATGGATAGTAAATTTGATAGAACTTCCTAAAGTGTTTAAAATAAGCATAGAAACAGGGGAATGGCTAAGAACACTAAGGGGTTATCAATCGCCTAGTAAATATTTCTTGTTTAGTTCTAAATGGGAGTTACCTGGCCTATGACTAAGTGACCTTCCATTCATTGATAATTCCTTATATGATAAACCCATGGATGTTTTCAAAATCCCCTGAATAAAAAGATAGGGGTAGTCATCAATCCTAGTGAAGGGTGTTATGTGATTTCCAAGCAACTTGAAATTCATATAGATTTAGAGGTCATAACACAAATATACAAATATCTTCATCATTATAAATGGAAGTCAAGTAACAGTGTCTCCCTGTACATCCAAGGATTGAGGACTACTGGGGTCTTTAAAAGGATTGGACAGTTAGGAATATGCCATTTCCCTCCTTCAAAATATCAACAGATGAAAAACATTAAATTTTGATGACTCTCTTTGAATGTTCTGCCTACAAATTTGATGAACCGTGAACTCTGTGACCTAAACCCTTAACCCTCAACCATGAGACCTAAACCCTAAACCCTAAAACCAAAATAATAAATCCTAAATCCTAAACACTAAATATTAAACCCTAAACCCATAACCCTAAACCCTTGACCCTGGACCCTAAACCCTGAGCCATAAACCCTAAATACTAAATCCAAAGCCCCGAGCTCTAACCCCCAAACCTTAAACTAGTAACTCTGAACCCTAAACCTTAAGCCATAAAACATGAACCATGAACCCTAAACCCTAATCCCTAAACCATAAACCCTAAACCTTAAGCCTTGAACCCTACACCTTAATCCTTGAGCCCTAAAACCTAAACCTTAAACCCTGAGCCCTAAACCCTAAATCTAGAGCCCTGATCTCTAACCCCTAAACCTTTAACCCATAACTAACCCCTAAACCTTTAACCCATAACTAACCCCTAAACCTTAAACCCATAACTCTAAGCCACGAACCTTGAGTCATAAACCTTAAAACATGCACCCTAACCCCTAAACCCTCAACCCAGAGCCCTGAGCCCTAAATTATAAACCCTAAACCTTAAGGCCTAAATGTCAAATCCTAAAGGTCCCTAAATCCTAAATCCTAAACCCTAAACCCTAAAAAATAAATCATAAACCCTAAACCCTGACCCCTAAACTCTAAACCCCAAGCACTAAACCCTAAATCCTAAGCCCTAAGCGCTAAACCCTAATCCCTCAACCATAATCCCTAAATACTAAACCCTTAATCCTGAACTCTGTGACCTAAACCCTTAACCCTAAAACCTAAACCCTAAACCTTGAGCCTTAAACCCTAAACCCTGAACCCTTTACCCTAAACCCTGAACCCTGACCTTTAAACCTTAAACCCTAACTCCTAAAACCTAAACCATAAATCCTCAACCCTAAACCTTAAAACCTGAGCACAAAACCCTAAACCCTCAACCATGATACCTAAACCCTAAACGCTAAACCCTTTGCCCTAAAACCTGAACCCTGACCTTTAAACTTTAAACCCTAACTCCTAAACCCTAAATCGTAAACCCTAAATCATCAACCCTAAACCTTAAACACTAACTCCTAATCCCTAAATCGTAAACCTTAAATCCTTAACCCTAAACCTTAAACCTTAAGCCCTAAACCCTAAACCCTATATCATAAACCCTAAGCCCTAAACCCTAAACCTTAAGCCCTAAATCCTAAACCCCAAACCCTAAACCCTAAAACCTAAACCCTGACCCCTAAAGCCTAAACCTTGAGCCCTAAACCCTAAACCCTAAGCCCTGAACCCTAGGCCCTAAGCTATAAACCCTAAGCCAAAACCCTAAACCTTGAACCCTCAAACATAAACCCTTAACCCTAAACCCTAAAAACTAAACCCTGAACCCTAAATTATGAACCCTCAACTCTCAACCCTAAACCCTAAACCCTAATCCCTAAACCCTAAACCCTGAACCTTGAGCCATAAACCCTAAACCCTCAACCTTGACACCTAAACCCTAAACCTTGAACCTTGAGCCCTAAACCCTCAACCCTCAACCCTTAACCCTAAACCATAAACCCAAAACTCTAAACCCTAAACCATAAACCCTAAACCATTAACCTTAAGCCTTGAGCCCTAAATCCTAAACCCTAAAATCTAAACTATGAGCCTTTAACACTAAACCTTAAACCCTAAACTCTAAACCTTGACTCCTAAACCCTTAGGCCTACACCCCAAACCCCAAGCCCTAAACCCTAAACCCTAAATCATAAACCCTCACCCAAAGGAAAGTCCTAAAAAGATCATTCAGCGTGTTTCAGTGTGTAGGGAATAGTGTTTAAGGTGATCAATCGTCATTTAGTTTTAATGAGAGACTACTTCCTTTGAAGGCCTAAAAAGGTATTTTTGGCCATTTTGTAGTTAATTGAACACCCTTCAGAACAAGCTAAAATGAGCTAGTCATGTCACTGAGTTATCAAGGACCATTATTTGTGAAGTATTAAGGCATCGTTTGTCTCCATAAGAGACATATGAGCAAAATCATGTATGAGAATCATGAATTTGATTCCATGAAAGAATGCTTTTAGAGCTAGGAAAGGTGAGGGGATGATCTTTATATGGAGCACCATGTTTCTAAGAATGAGAATCATCTAAGTTCACTTGATGCAATTCACTTGGTACTATTCGTAACAAATCATTCAACACCTAGTAGTGTTATCACACCTTAAGGAGGAGGCACATTACAATCACCTCATTTTGGCCATAGGACAAGAATCCCATTCAGGGAACAATCCTCTATCTACAAAGTGAGGATCTTTTTTTAGTAAGAAGTAGACAAACATCATAGAGTTAATTCATGGTCACTAAAGTGAATTCTGGACCAAATTTAAAAATTAGTACCAATTCAAGCAATGGTAGGGCCAAAATCCATTTTAGAAGGTCAAAAAACCTACAAAATGACTATATGCTTTCCCAAAACAAAGACCGACTACAATATATATGCCCTGAAAGTTTTAGGTCGTTTGCTGAAATCCTGAAAATGAGTAAGTACTGACCAGATTAGATTTTGAAAAACTATCTTCTAGATTATAACTGTTGGAGCTATGAGACCACTTCCATAAGGTGCAGAGTGACCCTAATTTCTTATATTTACTAAAATAAATTTAAAAGTATAAAGAAATAATAAAAGTATACCTTATACTTAACATTTATTTTACTATATGCATGGTCTTCATTCTACAGCAAAATGCGTACGTGTTTTGACTTGTCATAAAACGTGTACGCGTTATGCATACGTGTTTTAGGTTTGTGATTCCCAAGCCAAAAAACATTAAAACGCGGCGCATTTTGGTTCATTTTCAAGTTTTTGTCCACTTTTTGGCCCTCCGAACTTGGTGCACTTACCCAGATGATTCCCATGCTGAACTTGTATATATAAGAGTTTGTCACTTTGAAATTATGAATCTTAGTGTCGTGCAAAGCCAACCATGAATAAACATGAAGAAAGTTACCCAAAACTACAAAAAGGGTCCTATGACCATAACATCACATAGCCAAGATCACGCTAGTGCTAGAGTTACAAACCAATCTGTATCAGTTTTGCATCAAAAAAGTGCCATGCATCAAGGTTAGGAGATCTATATCACACACATTACATAGGGGAGTGATTCTATTCTATTCCCTGCACACATGTTATTTACATTTTCTATAATTACTATTACTTATTACTTCACAAAGTGTGACTTGGACGAGAGCACCTAGGACACAGGACTTGCGCACACACACCAGAACTTAGTTTCATGGGTTTGAAATGTAGTAAAAATACTATAGGGCTTTCAAAACCACTAGTTTGATGGTTGAAGTCAATTCGATCCTTGTGCAAATTTACAGTGTATAAAATTAGGTGGCATAAAGCAGTTTGAAAATTCAATTTGCATTTATGGCACTAATTCGACGCAACTAAAAAATTTATTCACATCTTATTTGCACTCACAGCAATCGAAGTCACTAAAATTTGACACAATTGTATTCCCCAGGGCACACAATGAAAACACCTAAGTGCCCCGGTCTTTTTGTGATCCTCATAAATGAGGTCTTCACAAGGTCCTTGAGTGGTCTATTTAGTACATTGTGTAATTCATGATTCCAGATCTGTGCCAACAAAGTTTGAATGAGAGTTACATTAGAATCAATTGAGTCCTTTTCTTACTCATCTCTTGCATATCAGGGTTTGTTTCCATTAGATTTAATTGTGTAATCACTTTACATTATTTTAGCATACTTGTTTACAACGTTTTAGTCACACCCACATTAGCATTGAGAATACGAGTCCTATAGTTTCACACAACTTGTTTCTAGCCACTGATTTTTGCATCTGGATTTTGTGAATTCATCATTCTCATTTCATTGGCCTGTGTACCAATCCCTGGAAAAAAAAGTGGCATTTTATGTTCGACCAAAATGGAAACTATAGACAATTAAGAAAACACACACAAGCTTTTGCACACATCATGTTCTCTTTTAATAGAAATAAGATCATCATTTGTGGGTTTCATATCATGGCATAACCAATTGTATAGTCCTTATATTCTATGGATGTTCGAAAGATATTTTGTTAAAAATTATGGATTTAAAACATTTCAGATCGTGCTTTGATGCATGTGATTTTAATATTGTGTTCAATAATAAGCATGTTGGATTTTTGACTGCTCAATTATAACTATGGATGTCCCAAGTATAACTATGTTAAGATTTTCGGATTTCAGATGGTGTGGAGAACACCTAACATCTGGAGCTGTCAGATCTGGTTGGTTTGTTGGATTGTATTTCATCTCGACAACCTAACACATATACCATTGTTTGCATTTTCTTGATGTTGGAGGTTGAATTTTTGGATTTGATTTCGATTAATATATGTTTGAGGATCAAGTAGGACGAAAGGATTTAGGATGGGATAACGAATTGTTGCCTCAACTTTAAGTTTTATAGTGTGTTCTGGGTCAGGATGAACATGCTTCCATTAAGGGACTTTCTTCGTCAGATGGATAACATATGTTTTGTTTCTTGATTTATTCTGAGATCGGATGTGGGATGGGACATAAATCAAATACCTTAAGCTTGCATGTAAAATTTTAGTGTTTGGGTGTTAGAGGTTTAGGTTACCGATCACCGACCCCGGCAACAGCCAGTTCCTTTTATCTCGACCTTACAATATAAGTTAATTCAGTAAGTATCCAAACCCGTAGCCTGGCCCAAGTTGAACAAAAAAGAATTGGTCAAACCAGAAAAATGATAAATATTGTAGGGTTATCATTATTAGTCTCTTGTGGAGTTGGGTTGTTCGTGTATATTCCTACGTCATGGATTCGATAATCAATTTGAGTATATGTTTGTCTCTATCTAAAAGGAAAATATGAGTGTAATTATAATATCTGATGCACCCAACTTTAGTAGAAAGAAACGGGTCAAGCTCTCTGTTGTAATAAATGGGAGTAAAAGTGAGGTCCTTCGACTACAAAGGAGGATCAAAGTTTGAAAATAATTCTTTTTTTTTTTGAAAAGATTTAGTCTAAAACTCCCTTTAAGTGTTGACCAATGTCTAGTGACAATACTTTGAAAGATCAATTTAAATCACCCCTATGTCTCTGCAAGCCTCAAAACATGTGTGATTGTGCCACCGTTAATTACCGCTTACAGTGAAGAATTGATGGGTGCTTTTTGAGGGCATAAGCTATCCAGATTTATAATGTTCTGATTATTTTCAAGTAGTTTGATGGAATTAGAGATATGGAAGGTTGCATAGATTCTTACCTTGGAGCTCTAACTCCCAAACACTTATCTGTAACTCTGACAGAGATACATTTTATTCTTGTCACAACATTACTCTACTGCTAGCCAGACGTCCATAACCCTAGTAGAGTTGTTGGAAACACCCATAGAGAGAGTCTTGAGGTGGATTTTATTTGATATTAACCAATGTCACACAATGACAAAATCAAATAATTATGTTAAACATACATTGGATTTATTTACATAGGGGATTTCTATTATCTTGAAAATTATCAAGGGGTCAAGAATCACCTACATTACAGTTGTATGTGAGGATGGAACATGAGTATAGTGATGACAATGGATAGAGTGTGACACTTCGCATATCCAAATTTATTCACCACAAGTTTATGGAGTGTGTTAATTTTGCATAGTTGATTTCTGAATTGAGGAGAACTATGCTTCTATGTTGGAGGTAATAATAGACCTAAAAAAACACAATTTTAGTAAATCACTACTGTCTATACAGTTGACATGTGCAGTGTTAACCTGATTTTTTTCTCCTAATGAATGAATTTAGAACGTCGCCCGATCAAAAACCTCAACATCGTTGTGCTACCTAATGGATAATGTTTGCAAATAGTTTTGTAAGGGTCATGTTGTCGATACCATAGATGAGATGGGACGGAAAGTATTATCAGTGACGCAAAATGTGAAAAATTAGGTATGCACTATAGCCACTAAAGTGTCATGACATAGGAGTAAAGATTCATTAAAAGGTCTATGTGATTGGGTTGAATGGTGGGGATCATAGGATCAACTTGTGCTCCAACACTACTAGACACTCACAGTCGGTGTTGGAGTACCCTGGACACATCATTGTAAACTAAACGACATGCATATGATCCCCCAATTCCTCCATTAACGATCTGGATTTTGAGGGGGGAGACTTTTTTGTTCGTTGCAATGCATTGTATCATGGATGCCTAAGTACATCTCTCTTGAATGTTTCGATAAGTGTGTTGCCAAACTACATTTATCATGCCTATGTGCTTCTGACCATTTCTGAATGTGTTCATTGACTCATGTACATGTGGACATTATGAAACTTTGTGGGTACTGCAATGTGGTTTCATCCCATACCTACCAGACGCCATCCACATGTAACATTAGGATTCAACTCTGATTAATATGCAATTCTTCATCCCATTCTGGTTAGCCGTAAAGGGTAATGTTTAGTTATACACTAAGATTTAGTAGTTTGGTTAACAATGGCTATAGATCATCAATTGTGATTGGGATGGTGGTTTTAGAAATAGGACTGGAATGGAAAATTGGTGGAAGTGAGGTACATAGATAAGAATTCCTTTATTAAGGATATTTTTGACATAAGACCTAAATTGCATGCAATGATTGGTTGAATGTCCATGTTTGAAGAAAAAAGAGAATCATACGTAGTCTCCATGTATCCCGAACTTGAAAATTCTGGGAAGGTTTTCCCTCCATTATCGTGATTTTATTTCTCAAATGTTTCATTTGAAGGTCTTTCAATTTTAATGGAAGATTCAAGCCTTCTTAACATTTACGAGTGAACTAATTTCCTTCATCTCAATGAAAGCCCAAATATCCTTCGTTGCTTTGGTCGAAGTAATAAGTAGCCCGACCTCCATAGGATTCTCATGTGTTGCCTTCGAAATCCATATGGTTGGTTTGGATTGGATTGGTTGGTTTACACCGAAGATGAAATAGGTTAACACAAAATGGACACCGAATGTGTGATGCTTTGGGCTTGAAGGCCGAATAGCCACTTCTGGTTGTGAGTATGCCAATTTTGCTAGTGTAAAAAGGTAATTTTGGAGTTGGGATTAGTGAATTTTTTGGGAAAGAGATGTAGATGAACTAGTCTGTATACTAGATTTCGAAGAGCCTAGGGGATGGGTGTTGGTTAACAAAATCCATTGGAATCAAGACTTAAAGGAATTCGTTGGATAGATTTTATGCATAGCTCAAAACCTAGTGTCTAGATGATGATAAATCATCCCTCATACCAGTGAGGCTAAAGTAATTTGCATTTGCTATAAATTATTCTAATATGCATCATTGGGTTTTAATGTAACCGAACACCAATTCATGAAAGTAGCCAAGAAACTGCAGACATTTCAACTTTTCTTAAAGAAATGTGATTGCAGAATGCAGACAAACATCGTTTAATACGTGGGAAGAAGGGAAAGAAGATGCGAATCCAACCAAATTAGTTTACTCCTTTAGCAAGGTGGATCTCAGACACATACGATTGTCACAAAATAGATCTCCTTCGATACAATTAAATTAAAGGAAGCAGGAAAGTTTACTAAATCTAAATCTTAAATAATGAAATTTATCTAAAGTTCTATATAGAAATTAAGAAGCAAAATGTAATCGTTGACACAAAGTTCTCCCAAAATCCACCTCTATTTAATACCTCATCTTTTATAAAAGATATCAAGGGTTAGTCACATAAAGTTAAATAACTCTAGAATGTTGATTACGTTAATTCTGATGGAAAGTTAACTTGTAGGCTCTTGAACTAGACTTTATAATGTATAGGGACCCCATTACAAATAAGAAGTTTTCAATGAACATCCACAAATGGAATTATGAAAAGGTATAACTATTTTAGCTTAATATTTTCCCCTAATAATTAATATTCTAGGTTTGTTGACATGTGTGCCTTACAATTTGTTGTATAGACCTTATATTATTACATGTCTGCCACCTATTTAAACAAGTATATTACTATTCTAGGTCATTAAACTTGAATGTAATGACTTTTACATACAATAGATTACCTAAGTTTTACATGTAAATTGATTGCAATTAAGATTTTTGTAAGAGAAAATAAGAGAAAGAAAAAGAAGTTATTCCAGCTACAACACTCTTTGTTTTGTCCTTCCTCCATACTCTGCATGTTGATCCAATATGCATTGTAGTTCTGCTTCATCTATTTTAGCAATGAATGATCTGAATGATATCTCTACCTTGAATATGATATGCTTTTTTCT
The DNA here is from genome assembly GCA_019776745.2 of Taxus chinensis. Classification (NCBI taxonomy): domain Eukaryota; kingdom Viridiplantae; phylum Streptophyta; class Pinopsida; order Cupressales; family Taxaceae; genus Taxus; species Taxus chinensis. The sequence goes on along the minus strand of CM034148.1, from coordinate 35,219,080 downwards.
CCCATATGTTGTTGAATCCTTTCCTTCAATTCTCACCAAACTGGACTGGCAAGTGCTACCTCTAACCTGTCTTCTCTCTTATCCTTGAATATTTTACAGTTCTTCTCAAGTACGTGCACCATTGCAATGTTTTCCATAAACAATTAAGACAAAACTCATCACCATTCATTGTGCCTGAATCAACCTTTGTCTGAGATCATATTTTTTTATTTATGTCATAAGACCTTGCAAATATGAGAGCTAGATCTATTTGTGCGGAACCTGCAATTTCTTCTTCCAATTCTGAAGATATAATCAATGTATCTGACATTGAATTTTCCTTCTTTTCACCAATATGAGCACTAGTGAAGTATTCCTGCAAATAATTCAGACAAACGTGGAATCCATGGTATGAATGCTTAATTCCTTCACCAAAATCTGATTATAAATCCTGTTGCCCTCTATTTTTAGACTTTGCTTGCATGCCAAGAAAGCTAAATATATTATTTTATTTACCTGGGCACTTATACCAACATGCAGATGCTCTGAATATTAAAAATAAAGCTTCTCCAACCCTAGGCGCCAAAACTGGAAGCTTCCCGACAATGAAAAATATTTTTTAATGCAAATCACTCCTTCCCTTAGCACCAAAATTCTTCAGGGAAGCATGCTCCATAAAAAAGAGTTAATTATCTCCTCCTTATGGTGTCCCATGCTTATATAGCTAACTGCATGCTATTTTTAATAATTGCTTCTTCCTATTTTTGGAAATTATTAATAGTAAGTTATGCCCTTTCATCAATTTGGGCGCCAAAGTTTGCATGCTTTTGCTCACTTTTTAATGCAATTCTTTTATTTATTTATAGCATGTTTCTTTGCCTTCTCTTTAGCTCAACAAGTTGCTTTTACTTTCCATCTATTTTTGGCACCAACCTTAGCTAGGAATCATAAAAATAAATATCATTAAATGCATGTAATCATGCCAAGGTGGATCACATTTTTTGGCTAGGAGACATGCTAAAAATAAGAAGTCAAAGCAATGGGAATTTTTACCCTGCCAGGCAGCTCCAAAAATCCCATCCTTCACTTAAGTGATTTGTATTTAATGATGGGAAAAAATAACCTTCCAGGAAGGCATAAAATTCCCACTTGCCTTCCACCACCAAAATTCCCATTGGTGGCTTAAGTGATTTGACTTAATGATGAGAAAAAACAACCTTCCAGGTAGGCATAAAATTTCCACCTGCCTGCGACCACCAAAATTCCCATTGGTAGATAAAGTGATTTGACTTTAATGATGGGAAAAAACAACCTTCCCATAAGGAATAAAATTCCCACCTACTTGTCACTACCAAAATTCCCATTGGCACTTAAAATCCCTCCTTCCAAAAAGTGCGATTTGCATTAAGAAATTGCTCTTCCAAAAAAGTGTGACTTGCATGACTCCTGCTTTTAAAGTTGCGTGAAAACTCATCAGCAACATTTTATTTCCATTTTTGGATTTTTAGTGAAGAAAACACAACCATAGAATAAAATTTTGCATTTTTGGAAAGGGTCCGGGAAGATGTAGCAACAAAAACTTGCAAGTGTCATAACTTTCACTCCGTGGCTCCATTTTAGGTGTCATTTTCTCTAACAGTGCATATTTTCTTGAGCTCTACGCATTGATGTCAATATTTTTCTTATTTTCATAAAATCCATTATTGCACCTTTTTTGAACATGCAACCTCTTGCAATCTCCTAAAGGAATCCAGAGCTCTGATCACCTTTAGACAAATTAGTAATTAAAAATAATGGATAGCTTTTCAAAACCCTAGGCCCGAGAAAAGGTCTAGTAGGAAGAATCAATAGGATACAGGAATTTACGGAGAAAACAAACCAAAACATAGAAAAAAAGAAATAAAACGAAACAAAAGAAGTTGTGGGCAATTGCTCGAAAGATTTCTCCGATTAGCTGGTCTACAAAAATTCTTCCCGGGTCTGTGCAGAGGGGTTGTTGTGCAACTGCTACTCTATACAAAGTGGGGGTTTTGTAACTTAACAATCTTCTCTTCTTTCTAGTTGATTTTTCTTTTGCTTATTGTTTCTATGATGAAGTGGTGTTTCTTTAGATCCCTATGGATCATAGAATAATATCTATCTCAGAAAAAAACCTGGCGAAGGGATAAAGTGAATATTAACATTTCAAGTGTCATAGGTAAATTTGGACTTTTATGCCCCTCAAATGGGGAGACCTTAGAGACAAAGTATATTTTTGTAAGTGAAACAAACACAGAACAACCCGCATTGGGAGGTTCATTAGCTAAACAATATCGTAGCACGTGAGTTCATATTGAGATAATTAAAATTAATAAAAGTAAATTCAATATATCGGTAGACATGAGGGGGTGAAAGGGTTTAATCTATTAATATTTTGAATCAGGTATTGGGGGTAGGTTAGAGAGGTGAGCTAAAGGAAAGGGGGGTTTAATTTTAATATAAAACTAAAGCATTTGAGCCCTAGTTTTTATAATTAAATACATTAAAATTGCAATTTAAGGAGTGTGGTCATAAATTTAAATTATAATCTCTTTTTGAATAAAGAAATCTCAATTAAGAGATTCTTAACCAAAAAATAATAAGATGGTAGAAAATTCAACAAGAGTGATATTATTTCACCAATTCAATTATTTGAAAAACTATTTTTAAATGAATAGAGCTTAACATTTATAAGGTGATTGGTAATAGGTATTGAATGCCTTTAAACTGTCTTTCAAGAGAAAATGCATATTAAAAAAAATTGAGTCGGAAATATGATATATTTTCCGTTTAATATATTAGGGTAGCAATAAAGAGGGGTAAATAAAATTGTCATGGAAAAAATGGTAAGTAAGGTACATAGAAAAACAGGGGTTATTTTAATTCTAATAATACAATGGGAGGGGGTATTATCAATTGAATAATTAGAGGTAAAAACTAGAATTAAGGGTATTCTTTAATACCCTTCGAACGAACGTGTTATACCATAATTTTACTAAGTGAACCCCCCGTGACAGCCCGTTACTTTGAAAAGAATGATTTTTTAAAAAAGGGGTAGTCCCAGATTTCAAGGTGAAATCTCGGGGACACCAATATTCTAAGTCAATCTAAATAGGTATAAAAATGTAATAAATTGTATACACTAAAATACTAATTATCAATATTTTATGTTTATATTTAAAGGAAATGAAATAATGTAAATAAGAGTGATACCATACTAACTTGAAGATGACTTACCTCATTGTGTGTTAGACTTGGACAGGGAAAAATGTGAAGGTGTTACCCATGAAGTTGCAACAATTGAATATGTGATTGGAATGGGGTGTTTATGAGAGGACTAGGTGCCTATGGGCACCTTGGTTTGTAATCTAGGTGGTCTGGTCTACAAAAAATCTCGGGATTTGAAACTAACAATGTCGTTAGATCTTCGTAATAGCTTAGTTTTTGTCGTGTGGTTGTTGCAGTGGCTTCACTTATGTTATTGTAGGCTAGTGATGAAGATATACCTGCAAAACCCCATACAAAGAATTAAATCCATAAAAAATAAAGATGCATATGAAGGGGTCAGACTGACCTTAGCTATCACAATGGTGGACTTACACCTAATCACTACATTACATTCTAGACCCAATGTAGTTATGTGTGTTTGTGTGTGCAATTGTGTGCCTAGGGTTCCCTAGTGCCAATGACGCAAATGTAGGGGGAAATAACTAGATGTAAAATGCAAATGGTGGATGAAATAGAATGAATTCAACTCTTTCCCCCAAGGTTATGTGATGTAGATGTAAATGATGCTCAAATGCAGTCAGTTTCCTTATTAGATAACTAACTCATGATAGTAGATAGTTTTCCCTTAGAATAGCGAGTATGCTATGTTTATATAGGGATATGTTGTTCAAATTTCGACACTAATGACTTGACATGCTGACTAGTACATAGGGGAATGAGAAGGAAAATGAAAAATACCGACCTCGAACAGATAAATTAGATCTAAGTGATGTCAGTACCAAAGCACCTAAAATTAAGGACTGGGGTGCCTATGGGTACCTTAGTACTACCCTAGGCGCCCTAGTCAAAGTCTAGAGACAACAAATGACTAAATAACGACACCTGATACTCCCTGAGAGATATGTCATTACTGGTGAGATAGAGACGACCAAATAATGCCAGGACTGGGGGATATGTCATTAGTGAATACTTTTCTTACATGAGATCCATATATAAAATAACATACTTGGTGGTATAAATGTAATAGTAAGTGAGTGCTTTTGTGACTATAGGTGTGATATGGGGGTCACATTAGAGTTGGGTGATGTTGAGGATGAAGGATATTTGGGATATGGGTGTGGTGTAGGATCCACATTAGATTTGGTCGATTTAGGGGATGAAGTAGATGAAGGTGGCATAGAAGCCTCATTAGATTGGGTAGGAAATTTGAGAGAAAAGGGATTGGATTTGTTAGTTTTGATATTTGGTGACTTAGGATTCACTTTGGATGTGTTGGGATTGGGGGATGAGGGAGGTGAAATAGGATTGGAGGTTAGGATAGTGTGAGTTTTAGGTGATGAAGGAAATGGATTAGGATTAAATGTGGATGAAGACGATGAGGGTGGCATATGAGCCACATTCGATGGTTTAGGATTGGGGGTAGAAGGGGATGAGGGTGACTTAGGAGGAGTCATGGTGGATGAGATAGTTTTGATAGGATTGGGCTTAGGTGATGGAGGGGATTAAATAGGGTTAGGGGCTAAATTTGATTGTGGATTAGGTATTGTGGGACAATATAGGAGAAATTATGTAGGATTGGATTGGGAAAATGAATATGATGAGGATGAAGGACTAGTATGGGATGTGGGAGATAATAATTTTTGGGTAAGTGATGGGGATTATTGTGGATATGTGAATGGGACTCAATGATAGGTTTTATGATGATTGGATTTAGGAGTTGAGGTTTTTGATGGTGGTAGATCATTTATATGAGGTTTGGATGGTAGGAAGATGTGGGTCATGATGGTTGATAGGGGATTTGAAGGTTGGGGTTTGGGATGGTTGTGTGGGTTTAGGATTAGTGGCTATATTAGCAAGGACATAAAGGAGGTCCTCTTGGTCTAGGTCAAAGTTAGTGAGGTAGTCAAAGTTGTTGTAATTGGATTGTGGGGATAGTGGTTTATGTTGATTAGGTCAGGGTGTGGGTTGAGATGATTTGGGTTCCTAAAGGAGGAATTCAATGGGGTGAGTGGTAAGGATCTTAGGAAGGGAAGATTATGGATGGGGATGGTTGAGAGATGATTGTTTAGGGGGTGATTAATTAATTGAATATTGAAGATTAAAGATCAAATATTTTTTGATTAAGTTGTTGAATGGTTTTTAGGATGTTAGGATTGACATGGGATGGTTGATTTGGATGACAAGGATGAGATTGGTTGAGGTAGGATGTTAAGATCGATATTCATTTATTAAGGTGTTGGATAATGTGTGGGATAAAGTGAGATGGTTGAATTTGATGGGTGGGCGATGATGGGATAAGTTTGTTGACGGATTTAGAAAAGAGATAGGGGTTCAGATGTTGGTTTAGAGAGGATGGGGATTAAGGATCAAAGGCCATGGTTGGATAGGATGTGCAGGGGGTTAAATTTGGATTATGATTGTTGATTAAGGATAGTGATAAGATTAGGAATGGGATCATGTGATTAAGGATGCATGATTATGATGACGTTTGATTGATTAAATTTTTTAGTGTGATAAGATGGTTAATGGTGTTCACAAGAACACAAAAACATGCAACACAAACCCTAACTAATCAAGTGGGATTGTAACCAAGCTATAGCTTGCTTTCAATACCACACACCAATGATGGAGCCACAATTGGCTCTCCACCTATGTGTCAATGTGGGGTCAGCTAGCGAGTGATCTTAGGGAGTGCAGACTATTTACACTATAGCTTGATATGCGGCCTAAGGGAGTCCTTGATGTACCTTGTGGTATATGAGGCCCAAGTCTGTGTCGCAAGGATGTTGCCTAAGGCATGGGTTTTAGGATGTGAAATCCCCTTACTGAATTTCTGATCTTAAAACAAGCAAGTGCTTAGCCAATAATGATAGTTTTCCAAGAATTTGTATACCCCGCCAAAACACGGGATGTGCCTATGTGTGTGGAGATGAATCCCACATTCATGAGAGTCCTAAGACTATGGTAAGTGTGTGGATGTCACTTCCACGTCACGTTACCCCATAAAAATGAAAAAGGGAGGGAAGACTAACCACTTTTGATCCTCAAGATCGTCCTAGGACACGAGAGGAGAGCATACACAATGTTGTCTTCAGGTTAATACAATCAAAAACACAAATTACAAAAAAGAAAATAAATACATGCAAATCAATGAAAATCAAGGATAAAGTTTTATGATGGGGGCCTTCAACCAGGGGGCCTGTAAAACAAAAAAATATTAGTAGTTTGTTTTATACCCCAATGTTCTCGGACCATTCCGGCTGCAAGACAAAAAGGTTAGTAGTATTGATTAATCGATATCCTACAACCACAATATTTTCCCCTTGTTCCTGCGATATTCTTGTAAAAATAGAATGTAATAAGCTGCAAAATACCACTACAAAAGTAAAAAGTATGATTAATTAGTTAATATTGATGTAAAAATTATTTTCAGAGAAAATACGTTGTGATACCATTTCTATCCTTCTGACTCTAACTCAAACTTTGAAACTTCAAATACTCAATTTCGGAAACAGATCTCTATTCATTTGTCCCAAATATTAAGAAAATATTAATCTCAGCATCTTCTCCAAATAAATCTACTAGAATCATAACAACAATTTCGAACACGTCGTCTGTCTCAAATATATCCTCAAATTTATAAAATTCATCAATATTTATGAATTTCAAATCACCATTTACAGATACTAGAGCATGAACAGAATCAAACATCTTCAACTTACAAGACTTAAAATATCTGTCGACTGAATACTGGACTTAGACTTTAACTTCAATCTTCTATCCTTCTGACGTTTTCTCCACCTAAATTCCCGATGTAGTGAATGAGAAGGAAAGTCTAATTTATAGACGATCCAAGGCTTTTCACCGGGAAGACCTAAGACCGGAAACCGGATAACCGAAGACAAAGGTTACCAGTTAGATTCCCACTAACATGAGTACAGCCCACTCACAAGAGCTTTATTAAAGGCATGGGTCCACCACGCACTGACACAAAAGTTAGGATAAGAATGAATCCCAACAAAAGACAACCAACAACAGGCCTGTCGGATAGCCAAAAGAAAGCGCACTAAGAAAAGCAAAGGATAAGATGGAATCTTATCCGATAATATGGCAACATGCCTGCCATAATAGCAATGAGTGCAAGGCGCACTAAATTCACGGACTGTCGTATTGAACTGATGGACCAGGAGGGTCATCATCATCATCTGACGAAGTTGTACTGTCATGACGTTGGGGGGCTCCAGGAAGACCTCTTTCATGCTGTTCAAGCCAGACTCGGGACATATGAGCTGTTCCATCATTGTTAGGTTGTAGATGTGGCCTAGTAGGGAACAGGTAATGATCAAGTATTCGTAGGTCCTGATCAGGAGCAGGCGGCCTTACCACCATGGTGTGGTGTAACAGAACTCTTCTCCACAGGGTTGCATTGGGTCTTTCAACCATATTCCTGTGATTAATTTTCATATAATAATGTGCTTTTACAAACCACGGGATCTTACATTGGATTAGAATGTTTCTTACAGTATCCGGATGCACATTAAGAAGTGGAGAGTCAGACAATTTAGTAGGAAGAAATTTAAGCAAGAAGTATTTAAAATGAGATGAAATATACTTCCTGTTTCCTAGAGATGGAGGTAGGTTCCATAAATCATAATTCAGTGGGTGTTCTTCAGTCCACATTCTTGAAAACTCGAACCGCCATAATGTGTCCTTTCTTGGTATCAGTTGTCTGAGCCTGAGACCTTCGACTGGTAAGAAATCTGGTTGTTCAACTGTATAGAGTGATCTCCATTGCCAATGGAGACAACATTTTATCATTGGCTCTTGAAGTGTGTGATATTCACGTCCTGGAATGTCTGGATCGAAGAATCTGCATTCAGTTTCTGACATGGCATACTCTTGAGTAGTAATTAGATCCCTTGATACAAGAAGCGTCTGAGCTTCCTGAGACATCCTGTTATCATTCAAGACCAAAGTGTCAATCTGGTCCTTTGCATGCCTATGGTCCCAGATGGTTCCATGGGGTTCATGGAAGACTTGTGTGACCTCGACATCCTAAAGAGTATTCAGTTCTCTGCTCACAAAATCTGCAAGAGCATTGTTTTTCCCAGAGATATGCTCTACTGAAAACTCAAAGTTATCAAACCAAAGACCCCATCTTTGGAGTCTGTTAAATGCAGTTTTGTTGGCTGGATCGCCACCATTCAATCTTTTTCTAAAATCTTTAAGATCTGATCTAAGAATGAATGATTCATTTTGAACAAAAAATAAGAAAGCTTTAATTGCTTTCTTTGCAGCCAATAATTCTTTATGCGAAGAATGATAATTTAATTCAGAGCCTTGGAAGGCACCTGAAGCAAACCTGCAAACCTTTTCTTTACCATCTTCGGCCTTTTCTTTGAGAATGGCTCCCCAATATTGTTCGCTGGCGTCGCATTCAATTATTTTCGTGCCAGGTCCCTGGAAGAGACATTGCTGGGAGTTCTCGCACTTGCTTCTTTAATTCTTTGTACTGCCTGAGTCATCTCCTGAGACCAAGCAGGAGCTTCTTTTTTAAGTCTTTTATTAAGCAGTACCCTATCAGCAGCTATATTCTGGTAAAAACTAGCAATATAGTTAACACATCCAAGGAAACGCTGCAACTGCTGTTTCTCAAGGATTTGATCAGGAAAGTTCTGGATATTGGCAACAACATGTTGCTGCATTGAGATAGTTCCAGAACTTATTCTAATGCCGAGGAAATAAATTTCCTCTTTGAAGACTTCAAGCTTTGAGGGGGACAGACAGATCCCATTCTTATAGACAGTGTCATAGAATTTCTCTAGATGACTGATATGTTCCTTTGGAGATTTAGAAAATATAAGAATGTCATCTATATAAACAATGAGAAAATCTGACAACTCACCAAATATGTGATCCATGATCTTCTGGAAAATGGATGGAGCTGTCTTTAATCCAAATGGAAGTACCTTCCATTCATACTGTTCGCCAGGCACAATAAATGCAGTTTTTGAACATGTCTTCCTTTTTCAGGAATATCTGCCAGAATCCGCTCTTTAGATCGAACTTGCTGTAAACTTTCGATCCCTTGATCCTTCTGAGGATATCATCCTTGGCAGGTATTGGGTGTTGAACTGCAGCTATAAATTTATTGAGTGGTTTATAATCAACTACCAGTCTCTTCTTGTTTCTCAGCTGCTCACCATCCTTTTATTGACATAAAAGGCAGTGCAAGACCATGGTGAATTAGATTCTTGAATGAATCCGGCTTTCAGCAACTTCTGGATTTCACCATGACATTCCTTCCTCTCTGCAGGAGGCATTCCTTTGTGATGTGCCTTGAATTTGGGCACAACTTCATTTCCATTGCTGTCTTTAACAAGCTGCAGATCTAAGGAAGCAATAGTGCTTTTTCCTGCTAACGAAATGCGTGTGGATCATCACTGCATATATTCTGTTTTATCTTGGATATTAATTTCATCTATACTGACAGAGCAATTTGATATAGATTTATGTATCCAAGTATTGTTAATAGTCTTTACCTTTTTAGGTAAAGGAACTATGGACTGAAATGAATATCTCCTGGGAATTCTGACAGGAGGCTGAAACAAAAGTATTTGTTCTTGGGATATACTGAATGTATTGACACTTTTGTAGAAAATCTACCCCAAGCAGACAGTCATAGTTCTCCATATTATGTTGATAAAATTCTATGTCCACAGAAGTTCCTTCAACATCTATCTTTAACCTTTGCCATATGTTTACAGACATGACTTCCCTTTTGTCAAATTTGATTTTTGTGTGGGTATTAACCCAGCAATTAGTGGGAATAGCATATTGCCTGATTATACTAATCTTCAGCACCCGTTATCAATCATGGCATCCAAAACATAAGGTTTAATATGCGGGATACAGATTGTAATTGCAATGAAATGGTTTTGGGTGCAACTCAAAGTACATACCTCTGCGATGATCCTCTTGATTTTTCTGTCCTGCAATGCTTCTGGTATGTTTCTTCAAGATTCTCTTCAGAATCTTTCTTTTCTTTTTCTTCTTCTGCTAGAAGCTTGCTGTATTCATCTGAAGCATTTGCCATTACCTTCTCTAGCAGTTCTATCCTGGATTTTCTCTAGGTTTTGTAGACTTCCTTGGAAGCTGGATCAATAGAGGACTGTCCTGCTTCATATGAAGAATAAACTGGGGGACTGATTCCTCTGCCACGTAGGGGACTGATTCCTCTGCCACGTCCATGCCACGATCCTAATCTTCCCCTGATGGGAACTTGTCTCTGTCGGATCCTCTGTTGAAACGGTGGTCTGAACGGGAAAGCTTCAAACAACTCATCAGGCTGTGCTTTTGCTTGAGTTTGCAGTTTGCTTTGCTCTACTTCATTCTATCTGGTGTAGCGATCCTGTAAATCTCTGAGTTCTTTGCTCAGAGCCATTTTTCTAGCTGTATCCCAAGGGGGACAGCTTTCATAGACTAACAGAAGACTTTCCATTTGTCTTCTTAGAAGATCTGCACTTGGAGGTATCATAGGGTGAACAAAATTAGAAACCATATTAATACTGAAGTTAGTAAATGAGGGAACAGAATCATACCCACTATCTTCAGTACTGTCATTGTCTTCAGATACCTGCTGAACTAGATTGCAGGGTTCACCTTCTATGGATGCATAAGATATATCTGACGAAAGACTGTCAGAAAAAGCATATTCCTCATCATTTATTCCTTTTATAGATAAGGCATTTACCTTGGCCTTACCTTTAGCAGAATCTCGCTGAGGACACTGATTGGCATAGTGGTCCTCTTTGCATATGTAGCAAGTAGGCTTGAACTTTTTTGACTTGCCTAAATGCTTATATCTTCTGAATTTAAACTTTTTCTTGGGCTTGCTATCTCTGAACTGTTCTTTATATTTTCTGAATTTCTTTTTCTTTTTCTTTTTCCACACTTCCTTCCCCTTTGAAAATGTACAGTCTTGGCAAGAAGACTTACGGCGTGAGGACTGAATTTCTAGTTCTGGACACCCAAATGGCTCCAGTGCGTACTGCTCACAGAAGAGAGTGCTCAGAGCTTTCTGATGCTTGAGCGCTTGCTTGCGCTCCCATTTATCCTTGCATAGTTTGGCATTACATTGATCTATGATCTGATTAATATGACCAAAACTAAGTTCAGAAGTACGCAAACCGTGCATGGCTTTCTTATACTGGGTGGAAAAGTATGGCGGAAATGATTCAATGTACCGCAGACGCATGGTCTCGTCATTGATATTTCCGGAACTGTAGTAGAGCTTCTGCATGAAGCATTGATACTCTTTTACGCGAGTCATGTCGCAGAGCCGAGCCCGGAGAAACATTGCAGTGTTCATCATTTTATCATCATCAATGTTGCCAATGAATTCCTTGATGACGGCTGCTGTTAGACCTGTAAAACCAGCCTGCAATATCATTTCATTATTGGGAATACAGAGAAAACGTGTCTTTTTGTATGAAAATGAGTTATTATGTATACAAATGTGTTGCTCAGTGTGCAAATGAGCTATTTTGTATGCAAATGAGTTGTTCCATATGTAAATGCGTTGTTATGTGTGCACATGCATTATTCTATATGTAAATGCATTGTTTTGTATGCAAATGAATTGTTTTATATGCCAATGCGATGTTATGTGTGCAAATGCATTGTTATGTATGCAAATGAGTTATTTGTATGCAAATGCATTGTTATGTATGCAAATGAGCTATTATGTATGCAAATGAGTTGTTTTGTATACAAATGCATTGTTATGTGTGCAAATGAGTTGTTATGTATGATAATGTGTTGTTTTGTGTGCAAATGAGTTATTTTGTATGCAAATGTGTTTTTCTGTTTGTAAATGCACAAATAGAGCTACAAATGCATTGTTGACAGGTCAAATGCGTTGAAATATATGAATTATGAAAATTTGAAATTTTAGGGTGCAAATCTCAATGAAAAATTCCAAAATTTGAACTTGTTTTTAACACTAAATGCTACTAAAATTAATTAAAATTTTGGGGGGTAAGCCCCATGGTGGGTGCCAAAAATGTAGATGAAAAGTGGTGTTAGTGTGAAAGTTATGAAAAAGGAAATAAATTGATTCAAATCCTAAACTAACACAACTATCTACCTACCTCAGATTGAGCATGATAAGAAGGGAAAGAGACTGTTATACCTTTAATTACCTACAAGTTGCACAAATCCTCCTTAGATGTGGTGGATTTTCTCTTGGATTTGTTATTGGATGATTCAGATTTTGGGGACACCTGGGCAACACCTTCCCTTGATATTTTCTTGATGAAGGATGAAGGATTAGATTGAAGATGGATTGATTGGATGATTGAAGATTAAAAAATGACAGAACTTTGTTATAGATTTCCAAGATATTCCAAGCTTTTCAAGTTAGCTCTCATGGAGGAGAGCTCAATTTATAGTTTTTGGGTGGAGGATTTAATGGCTAAGATGAAGCCATGTTGGATTGAGATCAAGGGTGGAGGATTCATGTGAGGATGTAGGATTCTAGAGTTGGAGGATTCTATAATTTGAAAGAAGATTCAATGGAGGGTGAGAGGTTTATTTGAATTTTTAAATGGAGGGAATTTTAGAGAGGCTTTTAGAAATAAAAGCCTCTACATTTTGAGGTGTGAGAATGTGATTAGATTAGGATTAGATTAGGTTAATAAATGATGATTAGGGGTGAGGTTACATGAAAAGGCTAGTGTATGGATGTGTAGGGTAGGTGGGTAAGTAGATGTAGGAATATTAAATTCCTTGAAAATATTAATGAAGGATTGTGATGATAATATGATATAATAATGGATTAAAAATATTAATGATGAAAATGAGATATTGGATGAATAGAAAGGATTAATGATGAAATGTTAGGATAAATAACGATAAAGGGTAAATATGATCAAATTGATTAAATAATAATAATTAATATTACGAATAAGTAATATATGGATGATGTTGGGATATTTGTGAGACATGTTAATTGTAATTAACCATTTTGACATTTTAGATGTCTACAATTGTTGCACCGATGCAACCACCTATTTTTTTGTATTCAGTTGTTCAATACATATACACATTGCAAATCTCATACTCTATAATTTTTTTTTACATATCAATACAATTATCATGTGTCCTCCCTATTTGGTCATCTACATTCGGTATTAAAGTTAGTTTAGGAGCATGTATAATCAAGCCAAAAAGTGTTGGTGAGATAAAAAGAGAGATAGGATGTCTTGGAGAAGGAATTGTAAGATTTGGAGAGTTGGTGCAACCTCCTGTAGTTTCCCAACCCCATCCCTGCATCCTCACACTCTGTAAATACATTTCCAACAAGTTTGTAGTAATTTTTTTCATGGGGAAAGGAGGAGTCACCCAAGTACTACTACCTGCACTAGACATATTTTTTCCAATCTAGCATTTAAAAAAGTATAGAATTTTTTTCCCAAGTAGGGGTTTTTTACCTTCACAATTTCCCTAGTGGGCCTTGTTAGAACTCACAATTACACTTGTACCTAAGACATGAAGATCTAAGGTTTTGAGGGAACATGGGACTATATCCAAGTTGAGGGACTTGCACTTAAGATAGACCTCTGGAGAAGACCAGGTTCCTCTACTCATTTCTACTAATAAAACTACTCCTAAGGAAGTAAATGAAGTTATCTAAGTCTAATCTAGTAATCCAATGGACCAGGGAAAGAGGGAAATGCATAAAATTGAAATCATACACTAAGGGGAGGTGATAGCATCAAAAAGAAGGGAAGGGACACTCTCAAATGAGATAAAATAAAAAAAATGAGTAGAGGAAGTGAAGACAAGTGCCACAATCCATATCAAGATTTAAACCTCCATTTTCATGAAGCACAACAGAAAAGGAACCGTGCAAGAGATATAAAACATGCACAACATACCAATATTTCAAAGGAAAGGAAAGAATATTAAATAAGCATAGGTTATGGTAGAGAATAGAAACAAAACACAACTTTTATTGCTTAAATGAATGCATAATCCATTACCATGGAGGAAGGAGGTAGAAATCAACACGTAGTGACCCAGATATGAGGCCTACAACTCAAAATGAAAAATACACTACTTTGAATAATGTCTTTACATTCCATGAGGTTGCAACCTTTACAAATGGACATTATTTCATCATATATAGAAGAACGGGAGAGATGATGAGGGAAAACTTAGATTCCAAGCCACAACCACCAATAAGAAGCATTGAATGTCTGTAAATCAACATGTAACTATGTCAAATCTCCCTCTCCATGTTAGCTTACTTTTGGAAGAAGGAAATAGGCCATATCCCATGAAACATGGGTAGTTGAGGCACCTATAACTACACCTTAATGACCTAAATTGTACTTTCACATTTTCATCTACTAAATCCCAACAAAATTTGATTGTGAAGAGCATAGAGTGTAGCCCATGTTAGCAACTTCCTAATAGGACTAACTGTTTCATCTAAATTCTATGATGGAGACAAAACAAATAAGAGGTTAGGGAATAGGAGGAATACTTTTTTTAGGTGAAGAAGGTTGTTGGTTAAATGCACACATTATTGAATTTTGATCCAAGCTGATCATAGAGAGCTTCCCTCTGGCTAGGATGAACGACCTGTAAGAAACACAACAAGACCAAAAAATAACACTAATAATATAGTTTAGTGGATTGCCTAGCAAAATGCTAGATCTAAGAAGTGAGGTGCTTCCTAGGAAATTGTTAGTCCAATTTCAAAGACAATTTAATGCAACAAATACCATGAAATAATGAAATCCTATTGTAGTTATACGATTTGGTTATCTCATGTAAATAAAATAAGTAAATTTAATCTAACAAGAAAAGTTATGATTAGATCTGATGATTTGGTGGGTTGTTATGGGTTTTGCAATTCTATTGGAGGTATGATAAGGGGTCTGGAATTGATCAGGTGAGGTCTGGGTCAATTTTGATTGAATTGGAGGCTTGTTGGTAAAAGGATGTTACATGACACAGAGACCAATGTCAATGGGTCGACCAATGCCGATTAGGCAGATGACCAACGAAGGTTAGGTAATCGATGTCGGTAGGGGAAATTGTTAAGAAACTATTAAAATAGGTTTTAAAACCTCTATGTGCTTTGCACAGAGAGTGAGGGTGGTGTAGGTAGGGTCGTAAAAATACTTTGAAGACTCAGGAGTTCTAATAAGGTGGTTAAAGAGAGTATGAAGGTTCGGTGTGGTTAGACAGTGGGTTGATGGAAAGAAGGAGATATATGAATTTAGACATAAATGAAATATAATAAAAGGAATAAAGGATTGATACTTTGAGCAAGCATAATATGATTGAAATCACACATACTTACTTACATGTATAGATCCTGTGAATGAAGGAGGATGGTAGTTGGTCCAAGAAGAGATCTGGAATTTAGTGCCACGACAATGCTCTCGGTGTGCTCCCATGAGTATTCCAATGCTCTGGAAGGAGAACCAGATGCTTGCTTGGACCTTTGGTTGAGTGTTTTATGCCATCTGGTTGTAGGAAGGTTTTGGATTCACGCTTGAATGAAATAAAACTCCTTTGAATCAATCAGTCACCCACCAACCCGGGTGAAGAGTTGGAAAAATGTATTTAACCTAACCGATGGTGGTTAGGTGACCGATGCCGGTCGAGGAATAACCAACGTTGGTTAAGGCGGGTAATTCTAGGTTTGCAGAAAATAGCCTGATGTTTGCCATTTTTTGCGTGATTGATATCCTTAATCCGGGTCTCAAGTGATAGACTCCACCCAGATAAATATGAGTCCCTCTTGGAGAATTAGTGGGAGTTAATGTTAGGTCTATACTAAGTCTTAGTTGGTTAGGATTGGTATAGAATTCGTCCTAGTTAATTAATAAACCGTGAATGGTTCTTTGACTGAGGTGGATAGGTGAGTTGGCTATAGGCAACATGGAGGGGTGAGGTAATTAAATTAATTAACATGTGTGCACTAGGAACATGAGTGGATATAGTATGAATTTATTTAATTAATGGGGGTTAAGGGACTTTTTCCTAATTTTTGGTGTCTTCATTTGCCCCTTTTTGTCACGTAGCCTGTATTGGTAAGTGATGTTGACAAAAATAGAAGTGGTTACCCCAAATATGGGTGAAAGTTAGGTTGTCCCAGGTATGAGTGAAGGTGATCCCCCTCAAACCAGGATCTATTGAAGTTGTAGGCATAAGTAGTGAGTGGTTTGATAATATGACAGGTGAAGAAAAAATAGGGTAAAATATGGGTAGAGGTGGTGACACGGTTGGGTGTAGGGTGTAGGTGGGGACAGTTAAATGCACGCACATGTATAAAATACGACAAGGCAGTTAGCGGAATAACACACAAAAATATACTTTGGAAAAAGGAATGTTATTTATCCAGACAAGGTTGATGTGGTCTAGGTATCCAAGGTATAGGATATGGTCTTGAAACACAACACAACTAGGTGTAGGAACGGGCATTAGGTAGGTTTCGAAACACCAATAGGTTTGGTTAGGTTGAGATAAACATCATGACATTAGGCAAGGCAAGGTTGGTAGGCTAAATAAGGTAAATAATGTCATCATAAGGTATAGTGAGGAAAAAAATCCAAACATCCAATTGGAGGGTCAGGTTTGGGTGTTTAGGTGGGGTCATGGGTATGACCGAGGTATAGGAAAATAACATGTCCCTAAGCGCAATTAGGGCAATGAATAAGTGTAATAGGCTTTTAGGTGAACCTAATAAGTATTACTAAGGGTAAAAGGTGTGAGAACAACATTTTTCAAGAAAAATAGGCATTCTGTAGGTCAAATGGTTAGTTTTGGTGACTGATGCCAGCTAGGACTTAACCAATGTCGGTTATCCAGGGCATGACCTGACCGACATCGGTCATGTCAATTTGGGGCTAAAAATATTAAAATCCACATTTTATGGATTCATTTGTGTCATTTCCATTTGTGGAAAATGAAAAACGAGAAGTGGGAAGTTGGAAAGCAACAATACAAGATCTCTAGTTGAGTTGGCAAACTGGTAGCAGGTGATTGACATCCGGTAGACGGGTCCACGAGACCGGTTGAAAATTTTTTATTGATTGTGAGGCGGGGAGTAGATTTAGGCATGGCGGAGCTAGGAGATGGAGTAGGAGGACCACCAACATAGAGACTCGAGGTGCTACCACGGAGATGACGTTAAGTACAAGTAGAAGGCATTCCTCAGCCTTTGTTTCATTTAAAATTTTGGTTTAAAATGAAGAAATTTGGGTGGGTATTTTTATTTTAAAATTTGGGTGAAATTGGGTGAAATTGAGGTGGGAAGGGGTAAATGTAGGTGAAGTAGGATTGGGAATGAATACAGGCTAGAGTTGGGTAGGGTAGGATTGATTTTAGGTAGTGATTGGTGATTTTTTAGAATGGGAGGACAAGTGTTTCAGTTTTATCGCCAAAACAATGACAGATGCCGGTCAAGTGTTGGATGATGTCAGTTTGATTTGTTGGCATTAGTTGCTTAAAGGGTGACCGAAACCAGTCAAGGTGACTGGTATCGATCAAGGTGAATGATGTCGGTCACTGTAAAAAGTGACTGGGTTAAAGAAGAGTTAGTTAGGAAAGCAAAAAAGGTGAGGCAGGGGTAGGTGAAGACTAATGTAGGCAGAAGAGGGAAAAGTGAGTGTAGGTAGTGAACAATTGTGTAGATGTGTGATAGGTAAGTAGGTGAAATGATTTATGATAGTTAGTAAGTATCATAATGGAGACATTAGAGTTTTAGGTGAAATAGGTAAAGTGTAGGTATGGAAACCAGGTGAAGGGTAGGTATGATAGATGTTTTAGGTATGATTTGGTAAAAAATGGCTAAGTATGAAGTCAGTTGAGGTTTGAGGAATATGTGATGTGAGAGGGTCTTGAATTGATAGTGTTGGTTTAGATGATGCAGGCGAGAGATCAGCTGACCATGAGACATTGAGTACCACCTCTATTGGTATAGATGCTGCCCAACATGATGGATGATGAGTGGGAGCACATATGAGATGTTGGGCTCAGTTTCATTAGACGCTATAGGTGTATAGGTCGAGATCACAAATTGATGGTTGCTCTCATCGACAGATGGGAGTCTACGACCAATACCTTTCATTTACCAACTGGCGAGATGATTGTCACATTGGAGGATGTGTATAGGATCATGTGGCTTCCTATTATTGGGGAGCCAGTGTAGTCGATTTCGACTGAGGCATCGGTTGACCCGATAATGGTGGTGTTTGGTGAGGTGATGGGCACACTGAGGTATCACAACATGAGTATGAGTTATGAGAAGATGTATGCAGCACATCCGTAAGAGACAAGACTATCAGTCCTGATGATGGTAGCTATTGGTTTTTTACTCTTCTTGATTCAAAGGGTGGGAGATTTCCCCAAGCACTGATGGGGGTATTACAGGTCATGATCGAGGAGTGAGTTTGCTTCTCTTAGGCACCAAATTTAATAGTCTAGTTGTATAGGGAGTTATAGGCTTATGTGAGGTACAAGAGGTTTGGTATGTGTTGTATGTATTTGTTACACTATTGGGCATATGAGTGCATCGTATATGTGCGTCCAGTTGGGTTACCATGATAGGACTGGTTTGGGGGTGTGTAAAGACTGGGTTTCACAAGATGGGTGCCAGTTGGGGCACAACCGAGGGTGGCTATGGCCATATATGATGTTATATACTACATGCTACTATTGGATGGCTTATTGGTGGTGGATATTATGTGGCGGCCATATGTAGGGTTTCCTTCATATAGAGGTATGGCCGAGGAGCTAGAGGGGCTTCAGTTATTGAGATGGATATAGGGGCGACATGCCAGTGAGCATGAGATGATACTAGTGGATAGGGTCAAATGATAGTTTGGTCTGGAGCAGGACGTGCCCCCACCTTATCCATAGTACCGTGGAGATTATGTTGAGATACCTATGTCTCCACCACATCTGAGTGATCCCACAGGGCAAGGAAGAGTAGTTGGTAGACCGGTGGATTGACGACGTAGGCATCACATATGCATACCAAAAATGGTGGATAGTGTAGCTACGGGTGGCACTTCCGAGTCCCAAATAGCCAGATATGGCCACTGTGATTGTGTAGAAGGATCAATTATAATGTCACTTAGCAACTTTAAAACTACAATTGATGTAGTCACAAGCACAAGTGAAAACCCTCTAGGGGCAACTAGCTGGTTTACAGGAACATGTAGCTACACTGCAGGCCTAGCTAGCATAGGCACATGATGGAGGAAAAGTGGCCACATTACAGGCACAGGTTTCCACCCTTCAGGCACATTTTTTGTAAGTACAGGTGGGGGATGGTGGGTAGGTGGTAGGCTTACAGGCATAGGTTTCCACCTTTTAGGCCAAGGTGGCAACATTACAGGTGTAGCTAGCAGCTAGACAAGTCTTGGTTCAGGTTTTGGCATAGGTACAGGTTCTGAAATAGGTACATGGACAAGGTGCACCATGGGCTATGACCCCACCTCAGGTTATAGCCATAACCACATACATGGATGCCTTGTTGGAGGCCAAGTATTACCAGGATCAATTATTGGAGACCGATATATAGGTAATGTCATATGCTAAGTACATGGCTCAGTAGGCCACGAGTGAGAGGACTCGGTCCCAAACTCATAGTTCTGGCAGCACATGGGTGCGTTGGCCCCATGGAAAGGGTTAGGATGAGGTTATCAGTTCACAGAGGCCAAGACCGGCCGTGGGTGGGGAGATGATGGCAGCGCAGAGGACCAAACCAGCTGAGGGTGGAAGTGATAGTGAGGGTGAGGGCCCGATATGGGGCTGATACATGATTATATGTATTAATTTTGATGTTTTGATATATATATCGGCATGTGTGCTGAAGATGCAAGATTTCATATTAGATTTTTTGAGATACAATTTATTATTCATACTTGTGTATATATGTATGGATACAAAGACACTCCCTTTATATATTTGAGATGATATTGGACATATGATGTACTTGGTTTCATTTCTAGTGTAATGTTATTATGGAAACTAGGTGAGTTGGGCATGGTTGGTTCAGGATGTCTAGGTATGGTGGAGTTAGGTAGTCTAGGAATGGTGGATTTAGGTTGTCTAGGCATGATGGATTCAGGTTGTATAGGCATGGAGTTAGGTTGTCTAGGCATGGTGGAGTTAAAAAGTTCCTAGGTACTGTTGTTATGAAAATATGATTTGGTTTACATGGCTTGGTTTAATTTCAAAGGTATTGATATTATGGAAATGTTAGGCATTTTAGGCATGAGGAAATGTAAATGTTATGGATTCTAGATGTTAGTCATGATGTCATTGAGAGGTGAGGGTGATTTTAATTTCCAAATTATTGACTCAATGGAAACAAAATGAATGATGTGTATGGTTTTTGAAATCATGAAGTTTGGGGAAAGAGTGGACGAGCTAACCTCAAAGGGCCACATGCCTGAAGAGTGCTGCCTATATAGCCATTGTGAAAGAGGCCTCAGGCCGATGTAATTTTCCCTTAAACTAGGGTAGAATGAGATGGAGTTAGTGAAATGAATAGGTGAATCAGGTAATTAGGTTGGTAAGTTAGGACAATGATGAAAATTTCAAATAGGTAATAGATAAAGCGATTGAGGCTTGGTTTTAGGTATAGATGAAAATGTTGGTGTAGAGATTGTTGAGGGCGATAGGCTTGTCCTGTCAAAAATATCAACCCATGGAAATATGAGAACGTGAGAGGGATGATTTTCCCAAAAGTGGCAAAAACTCTAAGTGTTAACATGTAGACTTATTTGAACATAAGACCATAGATGCATTGCAAGTGTGAAAGTTCTATAGGTGAAAGAAGTGATGTGATCACAAAATGTAAAATACATGTTACGTCCCTTGAGTGGTTTGAGGAGATTATAAAAGGTAAGTAAGGTGGAGAGGTTTTTTTAGCATAACCCTATTGTGGGACAATATGCCCCCTCTACAAGATACTCAAAACCAACCTAGGCTAGTCCATGACAAAAATCGTTATTTTGTTAACTTTTCTTTTTCTATGCTTTCTAACTGTATAGACTGATTAATGCGGGAAGTCTATAATGGGATATTTTAAGTTTCTCTTGAGGTTTTTGTGAAGCTAATCGATGCAGTAAGCTTCAAGGATAATTTATTTAGGTTCTTTTTATAGCTGTGCTTCGAGGGAGAAGTCAATTTATAACAACGAGAAAGGAACATAGAAGTCCATTTGTTTAGGAATTCATCTATTTACATGAAGTTTGACTCAAGGAATTATATGTTTACCATCCCATATTTGTTTTTGGTATTTTTCTTTTTCACTTTTTCTTCTCTTCATTTTCTCTCTCTTTTTTGGACTCGAAGTCATGGACAAGTCTAGAAAGGAGTGTAGGCCTCTTTTATGAGGGAAAAACCATAACATGAATAACTTAGCTATGAAAGAGGGATTTTAAGCGATGAATGACCATGGGATTCTATCCTAAAAAGGGACAAAAAGTGTCCATGATAACCATGCCATGAGTAGAGTTGTGGTACTCACGTTTAAGACAAGGTCAAAATAGGGATAGATAGTCACACAATTCTAGTTTAATCATTGGTGCTTAAATAAGGTAGATGGAGGGAAAATGTTTTCTTAAGGGACGAGTATATAAGTGACATAAAGTGATGTAGTAATCTATTCAACAGTTTAATGGTCGAAGATGTAGGGCATTAAGGGGCTCATGTTCGGGTTTACCTTTAAGTGAAGATAAATGATAAGAGCCTAATCCATAGGCGTGGGTAACAATGTAGGGTCTAATCCAATTAGCAGTGAATTTTCCCTGTTTACTTTTCTATGCTTTGGTTATGTGTTGATTTTCTTTTAGGACCAGATTGCCAACCTTAAAGGTTCATTAATGGACATGTTTTTCATAGGCCCATTTGATATATTGTTGGTAGATTTGAAGGTGATTGAGAGCATTTAAGTGAATTCATCCAGAAGCTCAAGTTGGGCTTAAAGTCTTGGAAAAAATCATCATCATTGAGCATGTCTTTGAGTGAGATGTGAAGAGATGGAATTTAGACTTCGAGAGGCAAGACCACCTTTGTACCATAGACCAAAGAAAAAGGTGTAGCCACAGTGGAAGTATGAATACTAGTGCTATAAGCCCATAAGGAAAAAGGAATGTGCGTGTGCCAATCCTTATCAGTATCTTCGATTACTTTCATAAGAATCTTGTTAAGAGTTTGGTTAGTCGATTCGGCCTGGCCATTGGTTTGTGGGTAGTAAGGTGAAGAAAAATTGAGGTGAATGCCAAATGTATCACACAATTTTTGCAATGTTTTTCTTTTAAATTATTTTCCATTGTCGGGATGAGGCGATGAGGAACACCAAAGTGACAAATGATGTGATGGTTGATGAAATCACAAATTTTCTTGGCTTTTGTAGAAATGAGAGGTGAGGCTTCCACCCATTCAGTATAGTATTCAGCTGTAATGATGATCCATTGGTGACGTTGAGAGGAATGAAGGTTAATCTCGACTATAAGATCCAAACCCCATTGAGAGAAAAACCAAAGGTCTCTAACAACTTGCAAAGTGTGGCTAGGGGTATGATGAAGGTTAACATGTTGTTGGCATTTCACACAATGTTTGACATAGTCACAAAAGTCCTTATTTAGGGTGGTCCAATAGTAGCTGAGGTGAAGAATGCGTTTAGCATCAGCGAGGCCATTAAAATGACATCCACAAATTCCATCATGGATTTCCTTCACGGTGTACATGATTTCAGAAGTAATGAGGCATCGAAGTAGGATACAGTCAAAGTTGCATTTATAAAGGATACCTCCCATGACGACATAATGGGAGACATTTTGAAGAAAATATCGTCAACCATTTTGAGTGAGGTCTGAAGGTATGATTGAAAGGGAGAAGTAATTAGCGTATTGCTTATACCAAATGTCACGTGAGTTAGTTTCGATAGATTCGAAAACGGGTGCTTGAAACTAACACTTTTAATTGTTTTAAAGGATCTTCAACTTTAACAACTTAAGAGGTCTTAATACTTTAAATTATTGATTAAAAATCTGATTATGGAATGAATTCAAAACTGAAATTAAGTTTGTAATTTACTCAAAATTTCACTATTTGATCAAAGCCCAAAAAATCAATGTTTCAGATTTAATTGATTTTTCCAATTTTATCAATTCTAATTATAGTTGCATCCATATTCATATTTGGAATGTAAATTACTTTCAATTATAAAAAATTGAAAATCAAAATCACAAATAAACACTAGATTGTTTACGGGGTTCAGAATTCCTACGTCTCTGGGTTCGTGGTGAACCGATCCATTAGTAATGTTAAATATGTAAATACAATAACCTTTACATTAACCAATAATGAATCAAAAACCTAAAAAACTATGTTTTAGACCTTCGAAGGATGATAATGGAGCTTAGCCTCTATCCTTCACCTTCTTGATCCACTTGCAGCAGTGTCTCCCTTTGGTTCTATGCCTTCGTGTGAATTTAATAGAAAATAACTCTATCACGAAAGCTCCAAATTAGAAAAATTATTACACCATCATGATCATCTCAAAATTCTGAGCAACTTTCATATATAATGTGAGATCTGGTTTTGAGTGGAAGTGCCTCAAAATTGCATTTTTCTCCAAGGACCCCTATTTTGCCTATACACAGACCTAGCCTCTGTCTTCTATAAAGATCTGCAAGCTCATCTTATTACACAATGAGCTTAGTTGGTGGATTGGCTTGGTGGATATGCTTTAGAATCATGATATCACCGAATCAAAACCCACCTCCTACCATTTTGCCGTGGAATCTTCCTCCAAGTGGGTAAACATCCCCATTTTTTTAGCGAGGGAAGAGTGTTTATTTTTGGCTAAACCACCCATTATCCTCATGGCTTGGGCCACCTATATTCCACGTTTTTACTAAATCAAACAAATATGGTGTCATTGAATCATTGATTGGTTAGTATATTGGATGAGGCTGCGTAGATTTAGGAAAGATCAGAGGTAAGTATTGTATTGGAGGGATAAGGCTGCGTGGAATTTGGAATAATACAATGTGTGGTTATTTGTAAATAAAACAATGCATGGAAAATGCATTAGAATATAATGTGTGGCAAGTTTAATGAAATGCGTGGAAAATACTATAATGCGCCAATATTGATAAGGCCTCCAAGCTAGGTGGAAATAATACCGAGTAGAGTTAATAGTAAACTCGGTCAATTCCAATATATTGCAACTTGAAATAACATAGTAACATGGTGAATAAATACAAATGTAATATAAAATTCGACCATATAATACTATGATATTCAAAAATGAAATATGGCTATAGAAACCACTTGTCGATCCTTGATATGCCAATCGGGTAATTTTGAACTCGTGGTGACTTAGTTTTTGTCCTCTTTCTCCTTTTGCCACTTGTCCACTGCCTACTAAGCCACTTGGCCAATTGTGCACACACCCATGTCATCTTGGACATGTTGACCAACGTTGACCTTCTGGTTGACCAAACTTTGACAAGACATATCTTGAGCTCAGAGTGTCTATTTTTCACGTTCTTATAGTCGTCGAAAAGATCTCTGAAGGCTCTACTACTCTGGAATGGTTTAGGAAAGTTTAGGGAAATTTTGACACTAAAATTGATCCCCTTATCAGATACGTCCCATAAAATTTACTCCATAGGCAATATAAAAAAGGGATTGTAATCACTATACAACGACAAAGATTTGTGAATCTGCGGGTGAAGAAGGTATTTGTGAGGCAAGGAAAGCCATGGTATCCATAAATTGTTTAGTTGAGCAAGGTGTAGTTTGAAGATGGTAGTGATCAAACGTGGTCAAAATCAAGTTGACATGACGTTTGTAATTTTGTAGGACCTCATTATGACATTGATAGATGTCATTGATTTGGTTCACTACTAGTTGTGAGTCACTGAAGATGTTAATGGATGTAACATCTAAGGCAATGGCAATTTGGAGACCTAATATGAGTGCCTCATATTCAACCATGTTGTTGGTACAATCAAAGTCAAATTTGAATGATAAAGGCATGCGTTCACCATCAAGAGGAATGAAAATGAATCCCACGCCACCCCCACGTTGACATTTGGAACCATTAAAGAATAAGGTCATTTGGTAAATAATAGTTGTCTCAGGTGAATCATCAAGGGAGAGGGTAGCAATAGATTCATCTGGGAACTCAAAGTTGGTAGATTGATGTCCAAGGAGCGGCGCACTTGTGAGTTGGTCAGTAATATCTTGTCCTTTGATAAAATTTTGATGAATGAATTCGAGGTTTAAGTTGGCGAGAAGCATGACCCATCAAGAGGTGCATTGGTGTTAAAAAGGCTTAGTGTACATGTAATGCAAAGGGTTGGTATTAGTGATGACAAAGGTTTTGTGGTTGAGTAGGTAGTGGCGAAGTTTGGTGGCCACAAAGACTAAAGAAAGACAATTTTTTTCCACGTGTGTATATCTAGTCTCGTAGTCTAAAAGTGTGCGACTTATGTAGTAAACCACATGTTCCTTATGTTGTTTGCCGTGATGAGTGACCATGGCACCCAAGGAATGGTCAATGGCAGAGATGTAGAGGTAGAAAGGTTTTTCATCTTGAAGTGGAATGAGCACAGGGGGTTAAAGAAGATATTATTTCAACACTTCAAAAGCTTTGTGACACTCGTCATTCCAATGGAAGGATATATCCTTTTTAAGAAGATGATGAAAGGGATGACACCGATCCAACAATTGGGAAATAAAATGTCAAATAAATTGTAATTTTCCTTACAAACTATGCAACTGGAAAAAATTAGTAGGTGGCGGCATCTTAAGTATGGCCTTGAATTTAGTAGGATCGAATTCAATACCACGCAGAGAAACAATGAAACCAAGGAGCTTTCCAGAGATAACCACAAAGACACACATCTTTGGTTATAGGAGATCTAGTATTTGATGAGACGGTTGAAGATAATCATAAAAACATAAATTTGTTTAGCACGACTTTAAGATTTACCCAAAAGGTCATCGACATAATCTTCTAGTATACTATTCATAATTTCATGGAAGATATAAGTCATTACACGCTGATAAGTGGCACCAAAATTTTTCAACACAAAGGGTGTGACCCAATAACAAATGGTTCCCCAAGGGGTGATGAAGGTGGTTTAATCTTTATCTTCTGATGTGAGGAATACCTTATTATAACCTGAGAACCCGTCCATGAGAGATAACATCTCATGACTTATCATTAGATCAACAAGTTGGTTAATTGATGGGTAAAGGAAAATCTTCTTTAGGGCAAGTGAGGTTAAGGTCACGGTAATCCATGCATATGTAGAGTCCTTCTATTGCTTTGGTGACAGGAACAATGTTAGAAATCCATTGGGGATAATCAATGGGTAGAATAAAATAAACAAAGAGGAGGCACTGGAGTTTTTCTTTTACAAGCAGAGAAATGCATGGATGCATTTTTCACTACTTCTATTTTATGGGTTTAGCATCAGGAAGGGTGAAAATATTGTGGACCACGATATTTAGGTCAATATCAGGCATATCAATGTTGTTAGAGTAGGTATTTACCTTAGCTCATGTTCACCTAGGTACATTATTTACCTTTATTGTATTTATCCTCACCCACTTATGTGTGTGGATATTTCTTTTTATTTATTTAGGTATTAGGAGATATTATCTAGTTGTTAGGTATAGTTCTTTCCTTGATCTATGGTATTGACTATTTCTTTCCTAGATCTATGGTATTGACTAGATCCTTGATGTCTAGTTCTCTCATAAATTTATGTACTTGAATAGTTCTTTGATGACTAGTTCTTTACATGATTTATGGCTTAATATACGACATTGACTGGTTCTTAGATTGTTATTCCTTGCCTATATAAGCAAGGCCCATTCTCATTGTATTTCATTGAGTTCCATAATAATATATTTACAAAGGTTTATGTAAAGTTATTCTGGCAAATTACTTTCATCTTATTGATCATGATGTTTGATTAGCATCTTTGTTCTTGGCTTGGCACAATCTGGTTATCGTTCCTTTTAGGTGTATGACCAAGCAAAATTGTTACTATGGTCGTGGAGGTTAGAAGTGTAAGCTTCTTTCTCATCAGGATCTAACGATTGGCCAATCTTGAGAATGCAGGGGTCATCCTGAGTGTGAATGTTGATCTCTATGGTCGATTCATTCAACATGGTTTGTGTCTCAGATGGTAATGAATGATGAATTTAGGAATTCTTTGCACCGAAATAAGTAAGTAGAGAATCATCATCCTGACATTGAACAACATTGATAGAAAGAGTGTCGTCATCGATCATGTTAGGATAGAGGACGAGAAAAGAAACGGAAGCCTCGCCATCGCACTGATAGGTCAGAGGTCCCAAGGAATGGTGTTTATGAAAAAAAAATCTAGGAGGAATGCATTCTATATCCATATACTCCGTAGGGGAAGGTGGGGTGACAGGCAAAGATGGTATAGAAGATGGTGTACTAGTTGAGATAGGTAATGAAATTTTTGTTTCTTTTATGAGGTGAATGCAAGCTTTCTTTGGACTAGGTGGTGTAGCGAAGCCAATACCACTACGATCTTTATGTTTACGGGTTGTGCAAGGTATAACTGTGTGATGACCTTGTTCATAAATATCAAATCCAAAGCCCTTCCAAGCACAACGATGGATAAAGGTGTGGGAAAAGTGGTGGTTAGTGAGGTGTCTGAAATCAAATGAAAAGGGGTATGTTGTGGTTGGTGGTTCGGGTGAATAATAAGTGACATATAGTCCCCGATACTTCAGATGAGTATGAAGATGAGGAGGAGCATATGAAATTACTTCTAATATTAGTTGGTCATAATATGGATGTTGGTGTAAGATATCATACTCTTGAGGAGTAAGGAAACTATTGATGTTATAGAGGCAGATATTCCCCTAAGGAAAGACGCTAGAAAAACATCTACTAAGGGATCAGATGTTGGGATTTGTGAAGCTGAGATAGATGAACTACTCAAAGATTTGGAAGATGACGGTGGGTTAGCTTTGGAAGAAACAATGGCAGTAGGAATGGATGAACCACTTGTGGTAGGTGTTGTGGTAGAACTGGTATGTGTGGTAACGAAAGAAGGTGATGCTGCCATGGAAGAAGGAATGACGACAGGAGAAGTGGTGGTAGCGGTAGTGGTGGTGACAGTAGATGCCTTGACCAGAATTAGGACATTGTTTGGGTGGTATAACATATTACAGGTCTTAAAAGGGGAAGGCTCTACAAGAATGGTAAATGAGTGTCCTTCATACTCATATTTAATGCAGTGGTGAAGTGTTGAAGGTACACAACGCATGATGTGAATCCAAGGTCGGCCAAGGAACATGTTATTTTGGAATTGGACCTTAAGAAAATAGAAGAGCTCGGGAAGAATACAAGGTCCCACACGGACTTGGAGGATGATGATGCCAAGGGTGGAAGTGATGGCATCGTTAAATGAGCACAACATAACCGAGTTATTATGCATGTAATTAGCAGGTATGCTCATTTTCTCACACACACATGAGGAAATGATATTGATACTTGTGCCCCCATCAACCATAACTCGTCAAACATGAGTATCATCGACTCAACAGAGATGAAGAGAGATGGATCGGGATCATCTGAATGGAAAGAAGAAATTTCTGAATCAGAAAAACTAACAGTGGAAACTTGATGAATGATAGTGCAGATAGAATTTTCAGGTGAAGTGGTAAGTGTAACTACATGGTGAGGGGTGAATATGACATTGACAAGTGAAGATTCATTTGGTATTACCTCGATGGTTTGTAGGATCTCAAGGAGATCCTGGCGGTGAGATTCAGATGTTTGGATGAGATCATATAACGGCATCTTTAGAGGTGATTGTGCTAATTGCTTAATCATGATACGATGGGAAACTCCATCTAAAATGGGGTATATGGGTCTGTAGATGGTGATTTTTGGTGCAGGTACATATGGAATATTACGTAATAGTGTTGTGGATGAACTACCCATCTTCTCTTTCTCTTTGTCCTTATGTGTGTGAGTAGAAACTCGAATCGTATTAATTTGAGGAAGGACTAGTGATGGAGAAAGCGTGTTGTGAAAGATGTAACGACATGATGGGAAAAATAATGATGAAGGAACAAGATTTTGTGAAATATTTTGGGCACACAAGCATTTCAAAGGGGTTTTGGCTAGTTCACTAATGCAAACCATGTTGATCTCGAATTGCGGAGGAGGGTAAAAGGGTTGTGGAAGTGGAGATGCATAGTTATTGACTAAGTACGAGGTTAGGTTGTATAATGATGGGTAGAAGGTGGAATGAAGTCCTCATCTAAAAGATCATCATCATCAAAGTTTTCTTCAAGAGGACACAGGTGAAGAAGAATAGTCTTAAGAGCCTTATAGTTTTCTACATCATGTCCTGACACACGATGATAAGCATAAATTTTTGATTTAGTCATCAAACCCTTCTTGTTTGGGTTTGAGGGGGTCATAAGTTTAAGTGGGGGTAATGTGATGATAGAGGTTTGTAAGAGGTTATCCAGGATGTTGGTGTAATATTATGCACAACGGAAACATGAATGTGAAATGAGAATGGTTTTGGATGGTTATCAAGCATGGGCGTGTGAGTAATATTATCCCCTCGTTTAGTAGATGATGTGGTTTTAGTTTTAGGTTGCACCTTCTTGGGTAAAGGTAAACAATAGTTAATGGGCTGGTTGTGGGAAGCAATATAGGATTCCCTACCCTTTTGGAAGGTAGAGGAGTATTGGACTTCGTTTGAGCTTTCTTGGGTAAAGGTACAGAAGAAGTATGTGATGAAGAAGGGAAGGCAGATGGCAGAAGGGGATGGGTTAAACCAAGGTGATAATGGAGGTGTGGTAAAGACAGTAGTGAATGGTAATGTGGAAGGAATTGGCTCAGGGGTAATAATGAGGGTATCAGTAAAGGTGTAGATAGTTCATTTGAAGGTAATTATTTATCTTATTTCTCAGGTAAAAATTTAACAATCTTGGCATATTTTTTGTAGGTAATTTAAGAGAGATAATTCATTTTAATGAGGAATTAGGATAATGAATTTAAAAGTATTACCCTAGGTAGGAGGTTGATTGACCATTATTTTATAAGGGTGCATTTCTTAGGATAGATGGAAGTGGGGTGGGCTGACACAGTAATACACGGAAAATGCTACCAAATGTTACCTAATAGGTTGGTTCCTTCAACTTACACCGGGGAATATGTATTGGTCAAGGCTTGCCACATATTGTAGAGAAATCCAATTTAACAAGAGGATGGGCTATGCTTGGTGTCAGCACGAGCCCTAAGGTAGTGGCAAATTTGGGTGCAGGTGAAGGGGTAGGTGGCTTAGGCATAAACAATTGCTGAAGTAATGGTAGAGGTGTAGCCTAAGGCTGACGGAGACTTTACCAGCGAGATGTCATTCCAACATAGTCCTCAAGATGTGATATTATGTTATGCTCCAAAGGTTTCTTTTATAGTTCAGCTCTCCAATGAGAATCGAGGAAGTACCGGTACATTTTTTTGTAGATGGGCCTTGCTAAGTGGGGAAGAGTAGAGCTCTTCATTAGGCGTCCCTTGTTTTTGGATTTGTGACCCCTCCATATAAACTAGATAGTCAATCATGAGAAATGCATGTTTGGGTATGGCTCCCCAATCTGCATATTCTTTTTTGAGTATGTGTTGGACTGAAAATCTGTCGCTTGGGCAGATCTTATGGATAAACGAGCCAACAGTGTGCAGGGCATAGCCCCTCTTTGAGTCAGCAAAGCGAAACTGGTTTATTGCTATTTCTACCAGCAGGAATCTTGTGCAAGACTCACAATATTTTGCCTTCGGGGGTTTGGGATCTCATCCCAGTATGAGTGTTTCCAGACTGCGAAAAGAAAGGAATGAAAGAGAGGATGAAGAGAAAGAGCAGGTCCGAAGGAAGAAAATAAATGAGTTCCAAAGCAGAAAGGTCAGAAGGTTTATGTTTTGGGATTGGTAGTAAACAGAGCCAAACCTACTTGCATAAACAAAAAAAGCAATACTGATGAATAAATGACAATAAAAGTAGATATGTAGATCCAACAGATTACAATACACACAGATCTGACGTAAGAAAGATCTAATGCACATAACACATGCTATTCAGCACAAAGTCTAAATAATTGTATTAATATTTTCTTCTATCACAAGAAAGCTCAAATTCTTTCTCTCCCCACTTCTATTTTCTCATCTGAAAGATATTCACTCATCCTCCAATACAATAAGTATTGGGGTATTTATAGAAGATGAGGAGAGAAAAGAAGGCAAAAAGGAGCCCAACCACCTATTTACAAAGTTATTTACAAAATATCTCAAAGTCATGTTGACTTTTGACAACTTTGATGGATGACATCATCCCATGGTGCAATATGGATGATGTCATCATTTGTGCCAACATACTTTAGATATTTAAAAGAAAGTCGAAGAAGAGAGAGAAGAAGAAGAAGAAGAAGAAGAAGAAAAAGAAGCCACTATTCATCATTGTCATACTACGGCCGAAAAGGAGTAGCCTGCTTCTGCTGCTGCTCAAGTGACGAGATGTGGAATTGAGAGCGGTATTCCATAAACTTGCTGATCATGGGCCCTAGTTGATCCTGGGAAGGATCCTTATGTCGCTCGCTAATCGCCTCGCAAGTCTCCCGCTCGTCTATGAGCTTCTCTGGGAGTTTGGAATAGTCTTTCTCAAGCTTCTATAAGGAACCCGATAAAATCCCGACAGGCCAGCAGGTTTGTTGATGGACTCTGCGTCAAAAGTGACCTCTGGCCCCAGTCCCTCGCGAAACAATCTCCTTGAAGATCTGAATTGTTTCATCAGACTTTTCTTAAGGAGAAGGGAAGGATTAAGCAACCTTGGCGACATGTTGAGAACAATTTGTCTCCATTTGGTGCATCGCGTCCAGGGCTTCCTCCTTCACCTTATCAATCTTCTCAAGGACAAATTCCAGTTGATCCATCTGGTAGTCCAGAGTGGAAACGACTTTATTGAGGGCCCTGGGATGGCCGAAAACACCGAATTTGACCAGATCTTTGACTGAACAATCGAACATTTGTTGAAAGGTCGCATGCTGCAGCCTAACATGTTTGAGCTCTTCTGATATGGGTCCTGCTAACACTTGGAGCTCTTTGTTCACCTTGTTGATGTTCAGATACAAATCAGATAACTTGGCGATTACTTTTTCACTGTCCTTGAGGATCTGGCTCCTCCAAGCGGAAACGGCCATGCTTTGCTCGCCGATCTTTGCATATTCATTAATTTTATCCTGGCTCAGAGGCTCAGGAGTCTTGGCGGTAGTTGTGGGAGGTGCACTGCCCATCTTCTGTAAGGCTTGGAGCAGATGTTTGTTTTGCTCCTTCAGTAGCCTTTTCTCCTCTTTCGTTTCCTGAAGCTTTTTGCAGAGTGCATCAACTACGGAAAGAGCTTCCCCTTGGAGACTTTCAGAGGATGTCCCCATTGTGACTTGGGTCACGGTGAAATCTGTCAGAGACAGATCTTCTTTCTCTTTGAGGGGGTTGGGGTACGCTATTTCCATGACTCTCTCACCTGCAGCGCTCTTTGAGAAGCGTGTAACCGGCTTCTGTTTCTTTGCTCCTTTAGCTGGAATGACCGAAAAGTCCATCGGAGCGATGGGTACTTTCCTCTTTTGTTGGCTCAGCTGCGGAGAGATCCAAGCTGGTCCTATAGAAGAAGGACCAGAGACAGAGGGGGAGGCAGCAACGGTAGAAGAGGGGAAAAACGTGGAGACACGCGGCGGCGGCATTGAAACAATAGCCGAAGAAATGTCCACGGGAGGAAGGGAAACCACAACTGCAGAAGACATAGGAAGGGAAGGGATCTCGGAGATGAGGGAAGAAATAGAGGAAGACAAATCAGCGAGGGAGGAGAAGATAGATGAAGAAGCAGGGGAAAGGGTAGAAGAAGGGGCAGAGGACACGACCAAAGGGGTGGTCGTTTGAGTCACTCGAGGAGGGGAAGGAAGAGAAGAAGAAGGGATAGAAGGGACCTCTGAAGTTGTAGCGACGCCGACATCTTGAGTGGATGGGCGTATAGGACTATCCTCTGTCAATTCTTCATCAAGAGTTATAACCTGTTCTGGCTCTGAGGGAAGAGGACTTTCAGGGGCTTCCTCCTGAATGGTGCTAGGTTCACCTTCTGCACCTTTGCCTTTCAGCTGCTTCTTTGACCTTGGAGGTGCGTTGCCCAAAGGGGAAGTTGTGAAATCTACCCCGAGGTAGATTAGTCCGTTCATGCGGCACTAATGCTCTGTTCTCCGCATAGTCTCTTTGACCCTCTCCTCAATTGTTTGAGGAGCCTTGTTCCTGTCAATGGCCGGGAAGGGCCAATTGTCCCCATCTGTGTCATTATACACCTTATCTACTTCATCTTCCGTAGTCTGGAAGCCTTCGGGGACAATGGCCACTCCGTATTGGATGATTTCTGCCAATGCTAAGCGAGAGTGATCCTTTCTTCTGAGTTCTGCCTCATGGAGAACGTCAATGTAAATATCCTCAATTTGAGGGACATGGATCACATCGAGCTTCGCTTTTGGCAGGCAGCTTCTTGGGTTGAAGGTAGGCCTGGCTGGGAAGTCATGCTTCAAGTTGAGTAGCTCCAGCTCTGCGAACATTTCCTTCGCCTTATGGTGGGTGCAGCATGTGTATCGGCCCACTTTGAGGGGGAAAGGAGTTCCACCCTTCTTTCTTTTGAGGCACTTCTCATGGTATGTGACCAGCTGCCTTGACGGTTCTAGTAGAATCAGCTTAGGCCCAGCATACCTTGGTAGCTTGGTTGGCTCTCCCAAAAAGTTGGCAGCCCTCAGATAGGTGAACGTGGGAAATTGGGTGAACAGGGCCCCCCATTTCTCTGTGGCCGCTACTATGCTCTTGGTCGTGCTACCGTAAGTCATATTTGGCCTCAACAGGCAGATGATGAAGTAGAAAAATGCATCGTTGATCTTTGTAAATTGAGGGATGCTATTTTCTAGCTTCAATTCCGGATAATACTCATAGATTTTGACCTGGGGCCAAATTCCACTCCGCATGAGGGCAGGGTAGTCTCTCTCTGAAGCAGCAGCGTAAACAACATAGGAATTCATATATAATACTCCCAGTTGTATTAAATTGTTGTAGCTGCTCAGATATCGTGCTGCTTATTATCTCCCCCCAGCAAAAGCATTGATCGGGTAAATTCTTATTCATTGTCTCCAGGTACCGCAGCATCCACTTATGGAAATAGTGGGCATCTGAAAGCCCGAAGACTCTGCTCAGGAAGGTGATAGTATCGCTGAGTTCCTCTGAGAAATCACTTCGGTGGATATTCTGAGGCCACCAGGTCACCACCTTCTTGTTTTTTAGGTAGACCTCATTCATCAACTGCATGCATTGGTCTTCGTTGTCTTCCCAGGCCTTGATGCATTCTCGTTGGCTAACAGCCACGAAGTTTCGGTGATGAGGGATTCCAAGTATCAACTCAAAATGACGGGCAGTGAGGTTTATGACTGCCTCGCCCTTACTATTTTCGACACATCTTGTGTCTTTGTTGTAACATTGCGCAATCACCATCATGAATTCGTTGTTGACAGCGCTGACGGGGATTCCTCCGGTAAAGTGCAGGGCGCTGCCTATTAACTTGTCCATCCATGGACTTCTTGTAACTTTCTGAGTCCTAACCCAGAATTCCACCATGTCAATGTGACCCAATTCTGAGTCTCTGACATCCATACTGTACTCAGCCTGTGATTCGGGCATCCTGACCCTCTGATATTTGTATTTCATCTCTTCTTCTGTCAGCTTAGACTTTCCTCTTGGTTTGATGGGTTTCTTGCTTGACGTAGACATGTGTTCTTTCGAACTCAGCTGTTGATCTGCATGAAGAAGAAGTGAGACCCAATCCAAAAAGGTTGAATTAGTCATTCGATCTTCCATTCGAAAGATAGCAGCAGAAGGAGTTAGAGATTTAAGGCTTAGGGCGCAGGAAAAATGCAACTGGCAGGCCCAAATAGATAAGGCACACATAAAAAGAGTGTTGCAGAGGTTAAACTGGCGCCAAAGGCGCATGGCGCATGGATGAAGCAGGTTGCATTTTATGGCAGGGCGCATGGGAATCGTATGTTACATTGGTATTCGGTGTGCCCTTTGGTGCATGGATGGATTGTGTAACATTAACAAATGGTGCGCCAAAGGCTTTGGCGCGGGCGCATGAAGGGTTTACACAACATCATGTTACTGCAATGGAGGGTGCGCCCGCTCCTTTCTAACTTTATACTGGCGCGGACAAGGCCATGTGTTGCATCGAAACTGGGTGCGCCCTTTGGCGCATGGAAACATTATGTAGCATGGATAAAGGGTGCGCCAAAGGCTTTTAAGGAGGCGCGGGATTTATACTTGTAGCATGCAAAAAGGGCGCGCTTTGAGGGCGCATGATTTTTAGGTGCAACATGACAAGAGGGTGCGCCATTGGCGCGGGTTTTGGTCATGTAACATGGCGTGTAGATGCGCCGAAGGGGCACAACTGTTTTAAGTGTGACAAGACGCGCCAGTGCGCCATAGAACTAAACTCATTGCTCAATCATTTTCATTCTTTCTTCCATTTCAAAGATAGCATGGACATATAAGGTTTCATATAAAAAGTTTGGCAGACCAAGTCCTTTCAAAACAGCTCCCTTCCAG
This sequence comes from Taxus chinensis, assembly GCA_019776745.2. Classification (NCBI taxonomy): domain Eukaryota; kingdom Viridiplantae; phylum Streptophyta; class Pinopsida; order Cupressales; family Taxaceae; genus Taxus; species Taxus chinensis. The sequence goes on along the minus strand of CM034148.1, from coordinate 35,183,097 downwards.
TAGATCCAGAAAGAGGGAGGGAAAGGAGGAGGAAAAGAAGAAAGGAAGACAGGACAGCACGAGGGAAACTAGCTCAAACCAATCTTATTTTAACACCGGCTAGCAAACCACAACGCAGACCAAGAACACGCAAAGAACCGAAAGCACGAAAATGGAGAAGAGGGAGAACCTCTTCCCTTAGATATATAGCAAAAATTTGGAGAGCGGGTCCACAGGGTGACGAAAACGACGGAGCAGAGGCTGACAAGTCCAGAGTGATCACGTGCTTTGCAAAAGAATGAAAATGACATGGGGTGCGCACGTATATTTATAGAAAAACTGGTCATCAATGCGCCAACCACTTTTGAAATGGCGCATGAAAGTTGCTGTCGACAGGGGAAAGCGTGCGCCCTTTGGCGCACGAAAACTTTGTGTTGCAGCGAGATTATGTGCGCCCTTTGGCGCACCGAAAAGTGGAGCAACAAAAGCAATGTCAACAATAAGGCGCATGCGCCTTGGCACACCGAAAGATGTGTTAACATGGAAAACCATGCGCCAAAGGCTTTTAAGGGGGCGCATCAAAAGCTAGTGTTACAAGGAAAATCCATGCGCCCAGCCAAAAAAGGCTCAAAAAGACTAAGTTCGAAAACTAGATTTCCCGGGAAGGGATTTTACAACGTTTCGAACACGGAGGATCCCTAACGAGGGATCGAAACAAAATTTTCGGTATGGTTATCGGTAAAATTGCCCTTGTCAATTTTACGGGATAACAGCTGGCTCCTTCTGGGGACTATCCCTGAGCGAACTCGGGGGTAGAGAATCCCATATCACTTGTGCCTATCCATTGGGTACGGAGTCAAAAACAAGGGGGACCGGAGGGAGAACAAAGGAAACACACAACCAACCGAAAGCAAACACACAACAAAAGCAAACACACAACAAAAAGCAAACTGTACAAAGAAGAGAGCAAGCTCTACTTCCTGAAGATCTTGAGATGTTGCTCGCTATAGGGAAGCGGGAGTTCAGCGCCATCTAGATACGAGAGATAGAAACTATTCTCTCCATTGAGTTGCTTGATTTTAAAGGGCCCTCTCCATAGGGAATCAAATTTTCCGTGCATGCCCTTTGTCTCTCTTCGCTTGTCCCATAAGAGGACGAGATCTCCCACTTGAAAATCTCTCTGCTTGGCCTTTTTATCAAAAAACCTCTTTACTTGATTCTGATGTTCAGTGATCCTGTCGACCACTTTTACTCTCTTTTCTTCAAGTTCTGCAAGATACATGATTCTCTTTTCTAGAGAATTCTGGAAAGTTTCATCTTCGATTACTTGTGCCAAGCATAGAGCAGGAAGTTCGGCAGAAATGGGAAGTTCGGCATCAGTGCCATATAACACTTGAAAAGGTGACATGCCGAGAGATCTCTTGGGGGTAATGCGGTCCGCCCACAAAGCGTCGTACAAAGACTTGTGCCACATCCGCTGATTCTCATCTACTAATTTCCGTATGATGGTCACCAAGTTCTTATTACTGGATTCCGCCTGACCATTTCCCTGAGGGTAATAATCCGAGGCATGTGCTAAAGTTATCCCATATTCATAGCAAAAACTAATAACTTCCCGCGAGGAGAAGTTAGAAGCATTATCAGCAACGATTTTGTTTGGAACGCCGAACCTAACAATGATATTCTCTTTGATAAAACTGCAAACCACCTCAGAAGTGGCATGCTTAACTGGTATGGCTTCCACCCACTTAGTGAAGTAATCCATTGTTGTAAGGACATAGCTATGTCCGGCACTCGATTGAGGATTGAGTGCACCAATAAAATCAATTCCCCATTTCCTGAATGGTTCATTGATGATGACCGGCCTTAGGGGAAGGGCAGCCAACTTGGGCTTGCCGACGAATTGTTGACAGGGTTCACACTTTGCCACCCAGGTAGCCGCATCTTGAAAGAGCATTGGCCAATAATACCTGGCTCGAATGATCTTGTGTGCTGTCACGGAAGAAGAAAAATGGCCTCCACAGGCTGAGTTGTGAAAACTTTCCAGCAGTTTTACTTGCTGGGGCTTGTCAACACATCGCAGGAAGACACCGTCTATCCCGCGCTTATATAAACCGTCATCCCAGATGACATATTTAGCTGCTCTGAGCTTTATAGTGCGCTTCTCCCTCGCAGTTAGGTGCATTGGGCATTCGTCGTAGGTAAGGAAGAAAGCGATGTCGAAGTACCACTCGTCACTAGTTGCAACAAATAGAACCAGAGGTAGAGAATCAGGCTCCTTTAGAGGGCTTTGCTCTTCGTTGGCACAATCTTCTTTTCCTTTAGGGCCTTCTAAATTTTCATTTTCAGCCATTAGCTAACACAGGCCTTTGCCCCTCACCAGCTTGGTAGGTTTAATATCCAGGTCATATTCCTGGACCTTTGCGATCCAATTCCCTCTCAAGCTTCCTAACTCCTGCTGAGTTAGAATTGATTTCACTGTGGTGTCGGGAACCAGCACCACCGTATGTGAGTTTAGAATGTAATACCTGAAATTCTTCACTGCTTTGACAACGGCAAAGGCATGCTTTTCCAATTGAGTCATCTTCAACTCGTGAGGCTTGAGGGGAGAACTCATGAATGCAATCGGGGATTCAATGTCTTCTGAATTCTTTTGCATTAAGATTGCAGACACAGTATGTTCTGATGCGTAGCTATACATGATGAAGTCCTTGGAGAAGTCGGGACATACCAGGACCGGTGCTATGGGCAACAGAATTTTTTATTTCTTCAAATGACCTTTTCCCTTCTTCACTCCATCTGAAAGTGGGTGATCCTTTCATCATGTTCAGTATGTGGCGAGTCTTTTCGGCAAAGTCAGGAACAAAACGCCTAAGAAAGTTCACCTTTCCGAAGAAAGAATGAATACCAGTCTTGCTTGTAGGCAGAGTAAGGCTCTGAATAGCCTTAACCCTTTCAATATCTATCTTCATTCCTTCTTTGCTAACCACATGCCCTAGCAACTTCCCTTCCGTGACTCCAAAAACGGACTTTTTGGGATTTAGGGAAATTCCATGTTCTCGGCACCTGGCCAATACTTGCTCCAAGTGATCACAATGATCACTTCGTTGTTTAGAGAACACGGTTAAGTCATCTAGATAAACTACAATGACTTTTCCCATCATACCTTTAAATGCGAAGTCCATGGCCCGTTGAAAAGTAGCACCTGCATTAGTCAGGCCAAAAGGCATCTTGCTGTAGGCAAATGTACCCCAGGGAGTAGTGAATGCTGTTTTGAATTGATCTTCAGGTGAGACTTTAATCTGATTGTAGCCTGAAAAACCATCAAGCATAGACAACATTTCTGATCCAGTTACTGCTTGCAGAACTTGATCCATTATCGGAAGAGGGTAGTTATCTTTCAGTGAATCTTGATTCAAGTTTCGGAAGTCTACGCATATGCGTATCTCACCGTTTTTCTTGCGTACTGGCACAATATTCGCCACCCAAGTACTGTGATGGATAGGGAAGATGATTCTTGCATCCAGCATCTTCTGAATTTCGGCCTGGATGGTACATGAGATCTTAGGATTATAATGCCTTTGCTTCTGGCAAAAGGCTTTGACATCTTCTTTCAGCGGTATGTCATGCTGAACATCCTTTGGCTTGAAGGACTTTAGATCGGCATAGGACCATGCCAACACATCTATATATTTCTTCAGCAACTTGACAAATTTCCGCTTCTCTTCAGGCGTGCAACATTTGCCAATGTTTACAAATTGCGGGTGTGCCTCAGAACCTATATTGACTGGTTTTGTTTCTGGGGATGAGTCAGGAACATCTTGCTTCTTCTTTTTCATAAAACGGTCGTGCCTGTCAAACAGGCGCTCCAGAGAAACCAGGCCCTTCGGAATTTTATTTCCTTTGAGCTGACATATGCCGTCCTTCTCCTCTGATTCATGGTTTTGACCGTTGATTGATTCACGGCATGTAGAGGTGGATCCTTCAAAATACAACTCATCAAAATGTTCTGATTTTTCTAGAAAGGTAATGAGGTGATTATCATCGTTGAATAATTTCCAATGCTGAGAGTTGTCTGGCACGCTCGGGCGGAAAACCACTTCAATGGTGTATTTGTTCGTTTTCAAACCCGGGTGCGGGAGCATGAGAGATGCCGAAACGGCCAATGAATCGGCCATATCATTTTGAGCTCTTGGAATTGCTCCTATTGAAAAGGCATCAAATTCTTCGATGTTGTCCCATACTGCGTTACGGTAGTGCCTGAGCCTCTCATTTTTCACTTGGTAAATCCTTTTGACCTGATTTACAACTAGCTCAGCATCACCTTGAACTTTCAGATTTTTAATTCCTCTTTCCTTTGCAGCTTGCATACCGAGCAACAGAGATTCATACTCAACAGTATTGTTAGTGTTGAAAAAGTACAATTTGAAAGAAAGAGGAATTACCTCCTCTTCAGGAGATATCAGCACAACTCCAGCGCCACATCCACTAGTCGCGCAACTGCCATCGAACTGCAAGGTCCAGATCTCATTAAGATCCTTTTCTTGAACAAAAATGCCCTCTGTACCCGTCTCGGTAGATAAGAAGTAGTTCCCCATCCCTGATGATTCAAAAAGGATTTGGGCTTTGGGGTCCTCAGAGCTAGTAACCAAGTACTTCTTTTGCGATTCTGGTTCTAAAGTTTGCATCACACCTTTGACGGGTATTCTAGCTTTAGACCAGTCCATGTGAATTTCTCCGCCAACTTTGCTGCAGAAACTCCTTCCTAGCAGAATTCCATAGGCTGCTGGAATGTCAGCAACGAGAACGGTCATCTTTACCCTCTTTTCAGGGAATGCCGCGAACACAAATTACACGTCTTTGATTTGGCCAATCAATGGCACTTGCTTGGTTTCCAATGAATAACATCTGTCGAAAGGTTTGGTAAGAGTGAGGCCCAAAGCATGGGCGACTTTCACCGGCATGACATTATCGGAAGCTCCGGAATCAATTATGCAGTTGCTCAACTTATGGCCGTTGATTAGGAGAGAGAGATAGAAAGGTTCTATCTTGCCTGATGCAGATGTTGAAGCAACATTTATGTGGGATTCAGGAGGAGTGGAAAGGATTCCTTTTGGGGAAAGCTGTTTAGACGTAACAGCTTGACTCTGAATATATTTAGTTAATCTTACAAGTTGTTTGGGGTTTGACTGAAGGTACTCAGCTTCAGACATTTGGATCTTGGTCTTCTTAGCGTGATCTATAATATCAAACGCGGCCAAGGGTTGCGTTGGTGAGGGAATGAGTCCTTCACTTCGCGATGGTGGAACAGGGTTACTGATCTTGATAGGAATATGAGGGGGCTGATTCGGAGGAGAGATGGGCAGAAAGGACTTCTTTGGAAAAGACTTAGCAGGGAGTTGAGTAGGAAGGGGATTACCTCTTCTAACAATGGTTGGAGGCGCGTTTGACACGGCCTTCTCTTTCTGCGCATGGGCAGCAACCTCCGCTTCCTTTCCTTGTGAGCGGGTAAAAACAACGTATGATTGTCCGCTTGCATAGCCCTGAGTACTCTCTTCTTCATCATATTCATCCTCATCAAATTCGATGTATCCAATAGTAGAGTCGCCAGTCGGCTCACCGACATCTTGATCATCTTCGTCTTGAGGCGAAGATTCTTCATAGTACTACTCTTCCTCTTCAATTTCGGCCAAAGCATTGACCGGAGGAGCTTCAAGCGCCAACCGTGGAGCAGTTGCAGGTAGACGCGGTCTTTGTGAAACATTGTTGGGAACGAAACTCCTTCGTGGAATGTCTCGGTATGAAGAACTAGGAGCCTGGGCCAACTGCTTTTTCAATGCGAGCAGATCATTCGCCATATTTTGGAATGCCGGATCAAATGAAGTAGTAGGTGAGGGATCTGAAGATTTGGACTTTGATGATTCCTTTCTCAACTCGCCAAATATTATCAAATTGTCTTCTATCCATATGGCAGTAGCCTGAGCGAGTGTCAGGGTAGCTACTCGCTCTTGAAGGAGTAAGAAGCTGACTTTTGAGCTCATGGCGTTCACGAAGAAACACTTCTGATTCTCCGGTGTTGGAAGCATGGCAGTAGGGACACGGTTGATTAATGCATTGAACCGGGTGACGAAATCGCGCATAGTCTCATTGGCTTCTTTCTTCAGGTGAGTGATCCGTGATAACAACACAAATGCATCTTCTGAAGGCTTGTATTTGTCTTCAAAAGCTTCCCGCAAGGTTGCCCAACTGGTGATAGATGCGGCCGGCAAATGCTGAAACCATTCGGCTGCGGGCCCTTGTAGAGTTTCCAGAAAAAGGCGAACCGACACATCTTCGTGAGTCACGTCCAAAATACTACATGACATAATGAAAGCAGATATGTGGGAATCCGTGCTTTGATTTCCGCTCCCGTCGAATTTAGGAAAATTCTTTCGGTTCCCGTGAGGGAGCGCGTGAACTGGATGTGGCAGTGCGAGAGGACCCATAGCATTTCCCCATGGTACCGCCATTTGAAAGGCTGGAAAAAGCACACGAGCTGGGAGGGTGGTTCCACTGAGCAGCAAGGCACTACAGAGGGATGTAGATGCTCCTTGTAAAAGACTTTTTCTTCGTGGAGGTGAGACACTCCTGGATGACCGGCTAGCCGAGCTTAGCACTGAAAAACATGCCGGTGTTACGCTGAAATTGTGCCTTTGAAGCAGATCGAAAGTAGGATCAAATTCTCCACGGGCTCTCCTGCTGCGCGTAAAAGGTTCACTTGCCAGCGTACCTTCCAGATCTGTGATGTTATGGCACAGATTTAAACTTTATTTTTGGGTGTACTTGCTGATTTTCTGGTTTTTCTTTCAAAAACCAGCAACATGCACTTTTCTAGATATTTAAAAACTATCCTCTTCAAAAAACCGATTGCGGTTAATGACAAATAGTAGCAAGGATAAGATGGCAGGGAAGAATAGCAGGCTGATTTTTAGATCTGATTTTTACTTTTTCAGAGGGTTTTAAACTTTTTTAGAAATCAGTCAAAAACTCAGATCTACGGAAAAATGCTAATTTTGATAAAAACTCAGCGAACTAAAGATCTGTAACTAGGCCCGATCTATGGATTTCAGAAGAAAATTTTCAATTTCGGGCACTTTTGCAAATTTTTTAGATTTTCAACAAAAGTTCAGATTTGCAAACTGGCAGCGATTTTCTTATATTTTTCTGATTTTATATTATATCACCACCATAGATCTGACAGATCTATTCATTCCCTAGCGGAGTCGCCAAAAACTGTTGGTCCGAAAATCTGTCGCGTGGGCAGATCTTATGGATAGACGAGCCAACAGTGTGCAGGGCTTAGCCCCTCTTTGAGAGAGCAAAACGAAACTGGTTTATTGCTATTTCTACTAGCAGGAACCTATGCAACTCTCACAGATTCTGCCTTCGGGGGTTGGGATCTCATCCCAGTAGAGTGTTCCAGGCTGCGAAAAGAAAGGAATGAAAGAGGGAGAAGAGAAAGAACAGATCCGAAGGGGGAAAAGAAATGAATTCCAAAGCAGAAAGGTCAGAAGATTTATGTTTTTAGTTTGGTAGTAAACAGAGCCAAACCTACTTGCATAAATAAACAAAGCAATACTGATAAACAAATGACGGAAAAGTAGATATGAATCCAACAGATTAAACACATACAGATCTAACGTAAGAAAGATCTAATGTATAACACAGCTATTGAGCACAAAGTCTGAATAATTGTATTACTGTTCTCTTCTGTTACAAGAAAGCTCAAAGTCTTTCTCTCCTCACTTCTATTTCTATCTAAAAAATGTTCACCCCTGAATACAACAAGTATTCTCATATTTATAGAAGATGAGGGAGAGAGAAGGCAAAATGGAGCCAACCACTTATTTACAAAGATATTTACAAAATATCTAAAAGTCATGTTGACTTTGACAACTTTGATGGATGACATCATCACATGATGCAACATGGATGATGTCATCATTTGTGCCAACACATTTTAGACATTTCGAAAAGAAAGTGGAGAATAGAGAGAAGAAGAAGAAGAAGAAGAAGAAGAAGAAGAAGCTACTCATCATCATCATCCTGCGGCTGAAAAGGGGTTTCCTGTTTCTGATGCTACTCAGGTGATGATATGTGGAACTGAGCGCGGTATTCCAAAAACTTGCTAATCATCAGCCCAAATTGATCCTGTGACGGATCCTTGTGCCGTTCACTGATTGCTTCGTAAGTCTCCCGCTCATCTATGAGCTTTTCCGGGAGTTTGGAATAATCTTTCCTTGCCTCGATAAGGAGCCCGATGAAGTCCCTACAGGCCAGTAGGTTGTTGATAGATTCAGTGTCGAATGTGACCTCTGGCCCTGTCCCTTGAGAAGCTATCTCCTTGAAAATCCGGATAGTGTCATCAGTTGATCTCAAGGTAAGGGAAGGGGTGAGCAACCCTGGAGTCATGGCGAGAAAAAATTTCTCCATTTGATGCATTGCATCCAGGGCCTCTTCCTTTACCTTGTCTATCTTTTCCAGAACGAATTCTAGCTGATCTATCCGATAGTCCAGAGTGGACATAGTTTTGTTGAGGGCCCTTGGATGGCCGAATACTCCGAACTTGACCAGATCTTCGACTGAACAGTCGAACATTTGCTGGAAGGTCTCGTGCTGGAGTCTAGCATGCTCTAACTCTTCTGATATCAGACCCGCTAATGCTTGGAGTTCCTTATTCGCCTTTCCGATGTTTAGGTATAAACTGGTATACTCGGCGATTACTCTTTCACTATCCTTGAGGATTTGGCTCCTCCAAGCAGAAACGACCATACCTTGCTCGCCGATCTTTGAATACTCATTAATCTTCTCCTGACTGAGTAGCTCAGGAGTCTCGGCGGCAGTTGTGGGAGGTGCACTTCCCATCTTCTGTAAGGCTTGAAGCAGGTATTTGTTCTGCTCCTTCAGTAGCCTTTTCTCCTCTTTCATTTCCTGAAGCTTTTTGCAGAGTGCATCAACTGTGGAAAGAGCTTCCCCCTGGAGACTTTTAGAGGATGTCCCCATTGTGACTTGGGTCACGGTGAAATCTGTCGGAGACAGATCTTCTTTCTCTTTGAGGGGGTTGGGGTATGCTATTTCCATGACTCTCTCACTTGCAGCGCTCTTCGAGAAGCGTGTAACCGGCTTCTGTTTCTTTGCTCCTTTAGCTGGAATGACCGAAAAGTCCATCGGAGCGATGGGGACTTTCCTCTTTTGTTGGCTTAGCTGCTGAGAGATCCAAGATGGTCCTATAGAAGAAGGACCAGAGACAGAGGGGGAGGCAGCAACGGTAGAAGAGGGGAAAAACGTGGAGACACGCGGCGGCGGCATTGAAAGAATAGCCGAAGAAATGTCCACGGGAGGAATGGAAACCGCAACTGCAGAAGACATAGGAAGGGAAGGGAGCTCGGAGATGAGGGAAGAAATAGAGGAAGACAAATCAGCGAGGGAGGAGAAGATAGATGAAGAAGCAGGGGAAAGGGTAGAAGAAGGGGCAGAGGACACGACCAAAGGGGTGGTCGTTTGAGTCACTCGAGGAGGGGAAGGAAGAGAAGAAGAAGGGATAGAAGGGACCTCTGAAGTTGTAGCGACGCCGACATCCTGGGTGGATGGGCATATAGGACTATCCTCTGTCAATTCTTTATCAAGAGTTATAACCTGTTCTGGCTCTGAGGGAAGAGGACTTTCAGGGGCTTCCTCCTGAATGGTGCTAGGTTCACCTTTTGCACCTTTGCCTTTCAGCTGCTTCTTTGACCTTGGAGGTGCGTTGCCCAAAGGGGAAGTTGTGAAATCTACCCCGAGGTAGATTAGTCCGTTCATGCGGCACCAATGCTCTGTTCTCCGCATAGTCTCTTTGACCCTCTCCTCAATTGTTTGAGGAGCCTTGTTCCTGTCAATGGCTGGGAAGGGCCAATTGTCCCCATCTGTGTCATTATACACCTTATCTACTTCATCTTCCGTAGTCTGGAAGCCTTCGGGGACAATGGCCACTCCGTATTGGATGATTTCTGCCAATGCTAAGCGAGAGTGATCCTTTCTTCTGAGTTCTGCCTCATGGAGAACGTCAATGTAAATATCCTCAATTTGAGGGACATGGATCGGATCGAGCTTCGCTTTTGGCAGGCAGCTTCTTGGGTCGAAGGTAGGCCTGGCTGGGAAGTCATGCTTCAAGTTGAGTAGCTCCAGCTCTGCGAACATTTCCTTCGCCTTATGGTGGGTGGAGCATGTGTATTGGCCCACTTTGAGGGGGAAAGGAGTTCCACCCTTCTTTCTTTTGAGGCACTTCTCATGGTATGTGACCAGCTGCCTTGATGGTTCTAGTAGAATCAGCTTAGGCCCATCATACCTTGGTAGCCTGGTTGGCTCTCCCAAAAAGTTGGCAGCCCTCAGATAGGTGAACGTGGGAAATTGGGTGAACAGGGCCCCCCATTTCTCTGTGATTGCCACTATGTTTTTGGTCGTCCGGCTATGAGTCATGTTTGGCCTCAGTAGGCAGATGACATGATAGAAGAATGCATCTTTAACTTTTGTGAAATGTTGGATGCTATTCTCCAGCCTCAGCTCTGGATAGTAATCAAATATCTTGGCCTGAGGCCATACTCCACTTCGGTTCAGTCCCGGATAATCCCTTGCCGACGCTGCAGCGTAGACTACATAGGAGTTCATATGGAACACTCCTGTTGTGGCGAACTGTTGTAGCTGCTCAGAGATGGTGCTGCTTATTATTTCACCCCAGCAAAAGCGTTGATCGGGTAAATTTTTATTCATTGTCTCCAAGTACCGCAGCATCCACTTATGGAAATAGTGGGCATTTGAAAGCCCGAAGACTCTGCTCAGGAAGGTGATAGTATCGCTGAGCTCCTCTGAGAAATCACTTCGGTGGATAGTCTGTGGCCACCGGGTCACCGCCTTCTTGTTTTTTAGGTAGACCTCATTCATCAACTGCATGCATTGGTCTTCGTTGTCTTCCCAGGCCTTGATGCATTCTCGTTGGCTAACAGCCACGAAGTTCCGGTGATGAGGGATGCCAAGTATTAACTCAAAATGACGGGCAGTGAGGTTTATGACTGCCTCGCCCTTACTATTTTCGACACATCTTGTGTCTTTGTTGTAACATTGTGCAATCACCATCATGAATTCGTTGTTGACAGCGCTGACGGGGATTCCTCCGGCGAAGTGCAGGGCGCTGCCTATTAACTTGTCCATCCATGGACTTCGTGTAACTTTCTGAGTCCTAACCCAGAATTCCTCCATGTCAATGTGACCCAATTCTGAGTCTCTGACATCCATACTGCACTCAGCCTGTGATTCGGGCATCCTGACCCTCTGATATTTGTATTTCATCTCTTCTTCTGTCAGCTTAGACTTTCCTCTTGGTTTGGTGGGTTTCTTGCTTGACGTAGACATGTGTTCTTTCGAACTCAGCTGCTGATCTGCATGAAGAAGAAGTGAGACCCAATCCAAAAAGGTTGAATTAGTCATTTGATCTTCCATTGGAAAGCTAGCAGAAGAAAGAGTTAGAGATTTTAAGGCTCAGGGCGCAGGAAAAATGCAACTGGCAGGCCAAATAGATAAGGCGCACAGAAAAGGAATGTTGCAGAGGTTATACTGGTGCCAAAGGCGCATAGCGCATGGATGAAGCAGGTTGCATTTTATGGCAGGGCGCATGGGAATTGTATGTTACATTGGTATTCGGTGCGCCCTTTGGCGCATTAATGGATTATGTAACATTAACAAATGGTGCGCCAAAGGCTTTGGCGCGGCGCATGAAGGGTTTACACAACATCATGTTACTGCAATGGAGGGTGCGCCCGCACCTTGATAGCTTTATACTTGCGCGCAGAAGGCTTGTGTTGCATGGAAGCTGGGTGCGCCCTTTGGCGCATGGAAATGGGATGTAACATGGATAAATGACTGTGCCATTGGCGCGGATTTCAATCATGTAACATGGTGGGTAGATGCGCCAAAGGGGCGCAACTGTTTTAAGTGTGACAAGACGCGCCAGTGCGCCATAGAACTAAACTCATTGCTCAATCATTTTCATTCTTTCTTCCATTTCAAAGATAGCATGGGACATATAAGGTTTCATATAAAAATTTTGGCAGACCAAGTCCTTTCAAAACAGCTCCCTTCCAGTAGATCCGGAAAGAGGGAGGGAAAGGAGGAGGAAAAGAAGAAAGGAAGACAGGACAGCACGAGGGAAACTAGCTCAAACCAATCTTATTTTAACACCGGCTAGCAAACCACAACGCAGACCAAGAACACACAAAGAACCAAAAGGACGAAAATGGAGAAGAGGGAGAACCTCTTACCTTAGATATATAGCAAAAATTTGGAGAGCGGGTCCACAGGGCGACGAAAACGACGGAGCAAAGGCTGACAAGTCCAGAGTGATCACGTGCTTTGCAAAAGAATGAAAATGACATGGGGCACGCATGTATATTTATAGAAAAACTGGTCATCAATGCACCAACCACTTTTGAAATGGCGCATGAAAGTTGCTGTCGACAGGGGAAAGCGTGCGCCCTTTGGCGCACGAAAACTTTGTGTTGCAGCGAGATTATGTGCACCCTTTGGCGCACCGAAAAGTGGAGCAACAAAAGCAATGTCAACAATAAGGCGCATGCGCCTTGGCGCACGCAAGATAGACTCAACATCCTTTGGCGCACCGAAAGATGTGTTAACATGGAAAACCATGCGCCAAAGGCTTTTAAGGGGGCGCATCAAAAGCTAGTGTTACAAGGAAAATCCATGCGCCCAGCCAAAAAAGGCTCAAAAAGACTAAGTTCGAAAACTAGATTTCCCAGGAAGGGATTTTACAACGTTTCGAACACGGAGGATCCCTAACGAGGGATCGAAACAAAATTTTCGGTATGGTTATCGGTAAAATTGCCCTTGTCAATTTTACGGGATAACGGCGTGTTGTGACACCAATCCAAAATTCTGAGTAAAGGGACACAGGAAAATTCTTTACCTCTTCCTCAATGGGTAAAAACGATGCAAGGAGATCAACAGGATCTTGGAAAGTCCTAGGAGAAGTGTCACTTATAGGTAGGAAAAGTATGAATGAATCCTCTATGGGTGAAGGGGATGACATAAAAAGTTCCATGGGTTCTTCCTTGGGTAATAGGGTCAAATGGGCTAGGCTCCCTTTGATTTGAGAAGAAGGAAAAATGAACTCCTCCTTGGGTGGGGAACTAGGTGAAACAACTTCATTGATAAGTGAGAGTGGTGATGCAATCGAATCCTCCATGGATAGAGGAGTATACATGGCGGGTTTTGTGACCAGCAGAGGCATGGAAATAGTGGGTTCCTCTATAAACGAAGAGATAGGTATAAGGGACTCCTCCATGGGTAGAGTAGATGGAACAGACTCCTCCGTGGGTAAAGGAGTTCGTGTCAGTATCAATTCAACAGAGGGGATGATGGGAAATTAAGGGACCATATCAAAAATGGCGTGAACCTCATGCACTTGCGTGTCAGAGGATTCACCAGTTGGTTTTGATGTGTGATTGTGGTTGGGGAATGGCTTCCTGAAAATGTGAAGGTTTTGGTTGGCTAGTGCATTAGGATTATCTAAAACAAGCTCACCACTATCTAACATCTCTTGGATGATGTTTTTAAACATTATAAAATTGCCATCATTGTGACCTCTTACACAGTGATAATTGCAGTAATCAGTTTCCTTTTACCATGTGGGCAAAGGGTGAGATGGATCAAAACCAGTACATGGTTTGATTTGTGGAAGATCAATGGCCCTAGCTTTGAGGAGTTTTTCCAAGATGGAGGAGTAAGGCTCTCCTATGGGAGTATATTTTCATTGTTCCTGCTTAAATTGGAAAGTTTACACCGGAGATAGATTAGAAGATGGTTTTGGTTGGTTCTAAGGATGAGATGGGTTGGCCTTCAAGAACAGTGCATTAGCATATCCCTTAACCTTGGAATGGTTGTGAGAATGACTGGTTTGGGGTTTAGAAGAAGAAGAATACTCATTTGGTTTGAAGGGATCGTTCTTGTTGCGTAACTAAATTTTCTTTTCTTTGATAGTGCAAATTTCAAGTTTCTGTGCCATTGTGAATGCCTCGTCAAATGTGTGAAAATTTTGGACTTGGAGAGTTGATGAGATGTTTCTAGCGCAAGCTCGAGTAAACAACTCTATCAACTCAGTTTGGGGAAGTTAGAATGTGAGTTGATTGATCAGGCTGCACCAACGAGTGACAAAATCTGTGATAGATTCATCCTCATATTGGTGTGTAATGTACAAGTCAGTCATTGTGACCTTCTTAACAATGTTGATAGAAAAATGATCTAGGAAAACCTGAGCTACCTAGTTAAATGAAAATATGGAGTGATTGGGTAGCGCACTATACCAATCTAAAGCAGGTCCTATCAGAGACATTAGGAATGTAAAAGCAAAGTGTCATCATGAGCGATGAGATAACACATGTGTTTAAAAGACCGTAAATGTTGTTGTGGGTCTTCTTTGCTATTAAATCAGTTGAATTTTGGCATTTCCCAATGCGTAGGGTATGGATGAATTGGCACAGAAAAGTGAATAGGCTCGTTACAAATTTCATTGTAAGTCAGAGAGTTACGTGAGCCAGAGACAGAGGCTTCTAATGTTTTCATTTTATCCATCATCATTTTAATGAGATCATTTGTAGGTTTTGATAATGGAGCACCCCCGTCAGTTTAAGGGGGAGGTAAGATGGATATGGACGATACTCCAAGTATGTGGTGGTGCTGAATATGAAAAATGGGATGAGGGAATGTAGGTTACGAAAGTTATCATGGGTAAATACCTAGGATAAGTTGTAGAATAAATAGGTGGTTGATGGTGATAGGTGTAGGTAGGTGGGGTGGATGTAAAAACTCTCGTGGTGATCGGTGGGAGAGATTATGGGATGGAAAAAACAAGGTTCTGGAAGGGGGTATGAGCTACCAACACCATAGGCAGCTAAGATGTAAAAGATATTTGGGAAGTGGATAGTAGTATGGTAGACGTCGTAAGAGTGATGAATGTCAAGGGTGTGGTATTTTTCGTAAGTGTGACAACTAATGATAACGTAGGGTCCAACTACAAAACCACAAGTGATGAGGGAAAAATAGGTAAGGATGTACTAGTAGAGGCAGATGCAGAAGTGGGTGCCAGAACAGGGGGGATATATACATGCATGCCGTAGATAAGCTTCCCTAAAGAGTCTCGAGTGGATGAGTGGGCCAGATAATGTTGTAAGGTGGTGGGGTTTTGATCAAGGATTCTCGTGAACTCCTCGTCACTGGTGTGTATGGTAATAGGTTGGTTGGGGTCCATAGGTGATAAAATAGAAGGTGGGGATGGACTAGGTGGAAGCGGTTGGTGACTAGCGTGAAACATGAGGGCATTGGTTTGCCTACGAGTCAAACCATCTAATTGATGGTAAAACTGGTAATCCAAGATCTATTGATAATACAAAAGACATAAATGTGGACCCAAAATGGATCTGGAGGGTGGAAATTGGCCATTGTTTTAATTATAAATCAAATACAGAGACCGATGTTGGTTTACTGATCGATGTCGGTTATTGTGCAAAAGGAGAAAATCAAAGATCTGACAATGAAAGGTGAAAATGGGTCAACCTGGACTCTGAAGATGATATCAGAGACTCAAAAATGTGATGAAGTGGTAGAACAAGCCATACGGAAAAGAATAGAAAGGTGGTGAATACTATTTTGGTAGAAATAACCAAAATAAAATAAAATCAACGTCGGTCAGTTAACCGATGTTGGGGAGATGATATAATTGATGTAGGTCACTAGACACATATCAATTATTGTGAAATCTGAGTAGAGAAGAACAAATGAAATTTTGGTGATTTAGATCCAATAAACGGGCCAGCCCAAAGACTGAGTATGGTTATGAGGAGTCTTAATATACCCAGAATAAACTGGAATACACCAGTCGTGATGGGGAGGTAAAAAGGATGAGAAAAAATGAAGAAACACAACTCACACCTCAAAACATGCAATCAGACAAAAAGCTAACAAACATGAAATCCTAAGCTGTAGATTTTATGTTGTGGCTTATGCCATTTAGGACTGACTTGTTACATCAATAAAGGTGACACGGGGCTCATACATATGGGAGTTTGGGGTGAAAACCAAGGCCAAGTTGGGATCTACGGAAGCGTGGTGGGATGTTATGATCCTCATGTGCAGCCTAACAAAACCACTGACAACTGTATGGTTGGTTTACAGGACTACAAATATGATTTTGGTAAGTGGGGATCCTTCTCTGATATGATGACTGGCCAGAAAACTAGCTGGAGCCCACTTGTCAATCCTCTGATCATGTGATTGTTGACAGATTCTTCCAGGAAAGATGTTGTTTAAGAAATGTGTAATTTTTTT
The DNA here is from genome assembly GCA_019776745.2 of Taxus chinensis. Taxonomy (NCBI): domain Eukaryota; kingdom Viridiplantae; phylum Streptophyta; class Pinopsida; order Cupressales; family Taxaceae; genus Taxus; species Taxus chinensis. Next base: position 35,166,711 of record CM034148.1, on the reverse strand, counting down.
TAAGTGATTTGGTATAAAGAGTGTGCAAAATGTGAACCATACGGTTCAATTTGTCAACCATCAGTTGGGCATGACTTCCAACATATAGGTTGCCCACAATTTAAATGAGCTAGAATGCAACATACATAAATGAGATGCAAAGATTTTAAAACCCAAATCCACATATTATATTCGATGAGAGCAAATTATGAATAGGTCAAGGGCATGACTTTCACTAAATGCAATGCAAGAAAAAAGAAGAGTTCTTTTTAGTCCAAAAGACAAATGCCACTGAGACAATTAGGAAGAATAAGAATGTTTCCAAGGGAGAAGATTTAATGTAAAATTTCCTTCAAAAAGAAACAAACACACAACAACTCCCTAAGAATGAACAATGCAAAGAACCCCTAATGGGTCCCACCGAGAGTGCCAAGATATTTCACCTAAATTCTGCGATGGAGATGAAAAAAATAAGAGGTTAGGGCATAGGAGGAATACCTGTTTTATTCAAAGAAGGTTGTTGGTTGAATGTGTGCATTATTGACTTTTGATCCAAGCTGATCGTAGAGAGCTTCCCTTTGGCTAGGAGGAACGACCTGTAAGAAACACAACAAGACCACAAAATAACATTAATAATATAGGTTAGTGGACTACCTAGCAAAATGCTAGATCCAAGAAGCGAGGTACTTCCTAGGAGGCTGTCAATCCACTTTCAAAGACAATTTAATGCAAAAAATACCATGAAATAAGGAAATCCTACTATAGTTATACAATTTAGGTATCTCATGCAAATACAATAAGTAAATCTAATCTAACTAAGAAAGTTATGATTAGATCTGATAATTTGGTAGGTTGTTCTGGGTTTTGCAGGTCTAACAGAGGTCTGATAAGGGGTTTGGAATTGATCAGGTGAGGTCTGGGTTGATTTTGATTGAATTGGAGGCTTGCTGGTAAAAGGATGTTAAATGACACAGAGACCAACATCGGCAGGTCGATCGATGTCGACTAGGAAGATGGATGATGACGGTTAGGTAACCAATGTCGATAGGGGAAATTGGTAAAAAACTATTAAAATAGGTTTTAAAACCTCTCTGTGATTGCACAGAGAGTGAGGGTGGTGTAGGTAGGGTCGTAAAATTACTTAAAAGGGGTTAGGAATGTTGAGGAGGTGGTTAGAGAGGGTGTAAAGGTTTGGTATGTTTGAACAGTGGGTTGGTGGAAAGATGGAGATAAACGAATATGAGAAATTAATGAAATATAATAAAAGAAGTAAAGGGTCTATACTTCTAAGCAAGCAATATGATTGAAATCACAAATGCTTATTTACACGTATAGATCTTGTGAATGAAGGAGGATGGTAGTTAGTCTGAGAAGAGATCCAAAATTTAGTGCCATGGTAGTGCTCCCAGTGTGTTCCCATGAGTATTCCAATGCTCTGGAAGGAGAACCGAATGCTTGCTTGGACATATGGTTGAGTGTTTTTTGTTGTTTGACTGCAGGAAGGTTTTGGATTCACATTTGAATGAAATAAAACTCCTACCAAATGAATCAATCACCCACCAACCTGAGTGAAGAGTTGGAAAAATGTATTTAACCTAATCGATGGTGGTTAGGTGAACAACGTTAGTCAAGGAATAACCGACATCGGTTAAGGTGGGTAATTCTAGGTTTTCCAAAAATTGCCTGATTTTTGGCGTGATTGATATCCTTAATCCGAGTCTCAAGTGATAGACTCTGCCCAGATAAATATGAGTCCCTCTTGGAGAAGTAGTGGGAGTTAATGTTAGGTCTAGACTAAGTCTTAGTTGATTAGGATTGGTATAGAATTATTCTTAGTTAATTAATAGAATGTGAATGGGTCTTTAGTGAGTGGATAAGTGAGTTGAGGTGAGGTGGAGGTAGTTAATTAATTAATTAATTATTGTAATTAAATTAATTAATATGTGTGCACTAGGGACATGAGTGGGTATAGTATGAATTTATTTAATTGGGGAGGTTACGTCCTTGGGTGCATATGCCAGATCAAGGAGGAAAAATAGGAAGTTTACAAAAGATGTAACGATGCATAATTATGCCGATGCACACGAGGGTGTTGGGAGGTAGGGGAAAGGGATGCATACTTACATAAACATGCAAATGTGCGAGAGAGACCTGGAGTTATGTTAAGGGAAAGTGCATAATCTTGGAAGAAGGTTGCGTGTGAGGAAGCATGCTAAGAGGAAAATGGGAAGTGTGCAAAGGAAGGTACACGAGAGAGAATGCGTAAGAGAAATGTGCGAGGAGACAAGAGTTCGTGTAAGGAAATACATGAGAGAAATTACACAAACGAAGTCTATGCAAAGGAGATCTGTAAGTGTGCATGAGCGGAGCGAGTGAGACTTATGAAGGAAAAGACATGCGCGTAAAAGGCATGTTGAAGACTTGTAAATATGTTAGAAAAACTATAGGTGTGCACAAGAAGGTGCGTACCGTCCATGATAGAAGAAGTGAATGCAAAAAGAGTATGCATGAAAGGAAAAGGGAAAAGACCTATAGTTATGCAATGGAGGAACGCGAGCATGCAAAACATGTGGAAAATAAATCGAAGGTAAGGAAGAAAGGAGAGCATGTAAGAGCAAAAAGAGTGCAAAAAGAGCACATAAGGTGTGTACCATCCATGATAGAAGAAGTGAATGAAAAAACAGTATGCATGAAAGGAAAAGGGAAAAGACCTGTAGTTATGTAATGGAGGAATGCGAGCATGCAAAACATGTGGAAAAGAAATCAAAGGTAAGGAAGAAAGGAGAGCATGTAAGAGCACATGAATAACTGCAACCATGAAATGCACCAAAGGAGAATACTAACAACACGCTTAACCTGAAAACCTGATGTTAGAGCTAGAATAAACTACAAGCTACTAAAATAACCAGGGGGTTATTTTGGGAAACATTTTGGCAAATTTTGGGGATATTTTCCTGTTAATTATGAAAATCAATAGCCTTGGAGCATCCATTGGGATGGAGTATCTTGAAAACATGAAATTATAATCTATAACTTGAAGAACTCACCCCTAATGAAGCATTGTTTGAACCTGTCAAGGATCTGAAGCTATGTAAAAAAATACCAGTCGCGTGCAAAAGGTTGCATAAGGCTTGGATTCCTTACTAACTTAATCATTCCTAACATGAAATATATTATGACTTGAACTTTAATAAGAGTGGAAAATTGTTTTGTAATAGACTTTCCACCATAATCTTGGGAATGTGTGTGAGGAACTGTACAATGATGCACCCCAATATGATAAAGCCTACAGAATGACCTAAATGCCATCATGCAACAACTATGGAACACACCCTCTATGATACATTGTGCAATAGAAACTACCATCCAAGAACTAACAAAAGGTTGTGCACAAGAGCACACAAGAGAAAGGAAACATGCACCAAAAGGGCCCACAACAACAACTAAAGGAAAAAAATCTATGTAAAAAATTGAAAATCACATGCTCCAAAAGGATACATGCAAAGTGTGCGCAGACACTTCTTTTACTGAAAGTAAACCTATCTATAGAATCCTAATTAGATATTAAGGAAACTAAACAAAACCAACAACAGGTTAGGAGAAGTAGATGCCTTTCCTCACAAATTGAGACTATGTAACTGATTTGGCACTGAACATAGTCTTTTATGAGATTGTAAAACTCATTTGAAACTAAATTCCCACCTCATTCCATAAAGTATCAGTAACAAACAAATTGAACACCTCCTTTATTTGTTCTGCATTTGGATATGGCAGGCATTGTCGCTAACCTTTGGCATGTTGAATCTCTTACTCATGCTCTGAAATGAGCATGACTGTGGAAACTCTATTTATGGCTCTAAACTAGCCAAATATTTGATTGGGAAATGCCTGATCCTTTTTATTTTCCCACTTCTTTGAAGCTCAGTTCCACTAATTATATTTCCATGTAGACTTTCCTGAAGGTGGAGGCTAATTACAGGCTGAATTGAACTTTGTTTTGCTTCTACAAACAACTCTGCCTTCTGCGGATCCACATACTCCTCATCAAACAAGAAGTTTGATAAATCAAACCTCTCCTCTGCAATATGAAGATATTTTTTTTATTAATTTCAGCTTTTTAATATGTCCTTGATGGATTGTTACAATCTTCCAAAAGTGAGGCAAGTTCTAAACACAATGGACAATGGGGGTCACAACATTCAAATGAAACATTTTTCTCACTTGGAAGCTTCTCTTCAACATTTTGTTCTTCAATTTTAGCCTCCTTTTTCTTAGATTTTTCAATTAAAAAGGAAGGGGATTCTTCAATGGATTGATCCACATCTCTATCTATGCTTTCATAGTGAATTCATTCTTCAAAGAATATTTCATGATTTCTAAGAATGGGACTCACCTCAACTGAACTTGATTGATTTATAGGATATTGACTAATGGGTTCTTGATGATGAACCTCCTTTGCTTTAAACTCATGGCTCCAATCCATAAAGGTTTAAATCGGCTCTACTCTTTTTGGCTCTTTCCCAACATGACCCTCTAATCCTGTATGGGTATTTTGTTGTCCAGGAGAATGGATAGTAATCCTCATTTCCATAAAGGATTTGATATATTGTTTACTGAGGAATGGCTTCTTAGGAAACCAAGGAATTGGGCACACAATTATTTGGTTAGTCTCTAGCACTTCATGGTTCAAAAAAATTTCTTCTTGAGGTTCAAGCACATCTATATAAGATTTTGTAAAGTGGGGATAGGATCTTTGGGAGGAAAAATGATGAAGGAAGTTAAGTGTTTTATTATGTATGAGGTGGATATTTGGGAGAAAAAATGGTAGATAAACAAAGGTGATAGGGAAGGGAAGGAGATGGAGAAGGGGAATCCTGAAGGGGAGTAGGAAGAAAGCTAGGAATATGAAAATCAAGCTGACATGGTGTAGGTTGTAAAGATTAAAAATGATGGTTGTGAGATAGTAGTGTAAGATTTACCCATTGACAAGATTCCCTACAACCAGATTGATGAACCTCCAATTGTTTGCACCATAATTATAGTTAAGGGGACAACTCACTCATGAAAGATAGCTTCTGCTAAGGGCTAAACCAAATTTTCATAGGGCCAGTCTGTGGACAGGGCTTCCTAAAACCAAACTTGCATGAATTTATCTGACATGTAGCTCTGACATGGACCATGTTTGCTTCCATTTCTTGAATTCACGTCCTCCAATAAATTACTGTCATTGATTGCATAACCTTGTTCTTGAAAAAAATTATGGTTAATGAAATAACCATATGGATCGGTGGGCATTGGATCATAAACATATTAATTGTAATAAGGTTCATAAAACTGATTTGGACAAGGATTTTGATAATATGGGGATGGAGGGAAGTGATACTTCTTTTGGAAATGAGGATTCTAGTGAGGAAATGAAGTCATGATTACACAACTTCATGGAAAAAAACTGAAATGATGGAAATATGGTCTGTTGAATGAGGAAATGGGTTGTTTGAATCAGTGGAGTCATCAAGTGTGCTTCGAATTTCCTCCAAAGGCTGGATATTACTAAGTCACACACTAGAACTAAGTAAAATGTTGAAAAATGAATCCTTTTGCAAGCACACATGTTTCATACACATTCTACTACACAACTTTGTGTGTGTCAACTTCACCTTTTATTTCCCCTACTTCACACGTGCACACAATAGTCTTGTTTCTATCCTTCTCATGAAATGGGGCGTGATGACTGTTGAAACCAATATTTGTGAAATTAGGAGTCACTAAATGTGTTAAAACAAGCCTCAAAAGGCTAGAAATTTCTAAGCCACACACAAGAACTTAGCAAGAATGGAATTTAAGATTTTAATACTCTCCCACCAGGCTTGCCAAAACTATTGGAGCTCAAATTTTCACCTTTACATGAGTCATGAAGATCCGAGGATTTGAGGAAACATGGGGCTGTCTTTAAGTTATGGGGCTTGGGCTTGTGACATACCTCTAGAGACTTTCGACTTTCTCTACCTACAGTTAAAACTACTCCTAATGAAGGAAATACAACTATCTAACTCTAATCTGGGAATCTAAGAGACCGGGGAGATAAGTAAATGCATAAAATGGAAATCCTAAACTAAGGGGAGGTGATAGCACCAAAAATAATTGGAGGGACACTCTTAGATGATTGCAAATGAAAGAAAATGAGCAAAGGAAGGGAAAACATAAGTGCCACGATCCATAACAACATTTAAACATCCATTTTCATGGAGCACAATAGAAAAGGAACCATGTAAGAGATATAAAACATGCACAACATACCAATATTGTAAAGGAAAGAAAAGAATATATAATAAACATAGGTTAGGGCAAAGAATAGCCACAAAACAAAACTTTTAGTTCTTCAAATGAATGCACAATCTATTACCATGGAGGAAGGATGTAGAAATCAACACGTGGTGACCCATGTCACAGGCCTGCAATTCAAAATGTAAAATGCACTACTCTGAATAATTACATTGCATTCCAAGAGGGTTTAACCTTTACAAATGGGCATTATTTTATCGTATATAGAAGAATGTGAAATAAGAGGATGGAAAAAAGAGAGAAAAATCAGATTCCAAGCCACAACCACTAACAAGAAGCATTGAATACCTGCGAATGAGAATGTAACTCTATCAAATTTGCATCTCCATGTCATCTTGTTTGTGGAAGAAGGAAAGAGGCCATATCCCATGAAATTTAGGTGGTTGAGTCAACTTCAACTACACATTAATGGCTTGAATCATGTTTTCCTATTTTCATCTACCAAATCCCACCAAAATATAGTTTTTAATATCTTAGAGTGTAGCCCACGTTAGCAACTTTCTAATGAGACCAACTGCACATGATTTCAAGCTCCGTGGAAGAAGTTATCATGATTTGAATTTGTTCAATGCAAGGGAGCACGTTAAACATGTGGCATCACTTGATTGGTCACGAGATTCTGCAAGTTGACTATAAGCTCAGTCTTCTTCACCATGTTTCATAGTTCCATTCGCTACAAGGATTTGGCCATAGCTGGCACTTTTCTATTTTCCATCATGGAGTGCACTTTATCTGCTAAGTTCCAAGAGTTTTACATGCGGTGCATGGAGATAGGTGCAAGAGGTTACAACCTTAGGTGCGTGCACATGAATAAGGGGCTAGAAGAGGAAGTTTGAAAAAAATGCAAGAATGTACAAGTACACTGGAATGTGCAAGAGGGTCTGCGGGGGTAGGGGAGAGGGATGCATACTTGCAGAAGCATTGAAATGTGCAAGGGAGACTCAAATTTCTGCCAAGGGAAAGCATGGAAGCTTGGGAGAAGGTGTCACATGAGGAAGCATGCCAAGAGGAAAAGGTGAAGTGTGCAAAGGAAGGTGCGTGATAGATAATGTACAAGAGAAATGCACGAGGGGACAATATTGCACACAAAGAAAGGCGCAAGAGAAATTATAGAATGGATTATTGCATAAAGGACATCCGTAAGCGCACATGAGGGGAGTGAGCAAGACTTAAGAAGGAAAATACATGCGCGCAAAAGGTATGTTAAAGACTTGTAAAGATGCAAGGAAAACCATGGGTGCGCGTAAGAAGGTGTGCAACATCTAGGATAAAAGAAGTGAATGCACAAAGAGTACACGTCAAAGGAAAGGGGAAAAGACTTGCAACTATTCGATGGAGGAATGGAAGCGCACGAAGCATGAATAAAAGAAAGCAAAGGGAAGGAACCAAGGAGAGTGCGTGGGAGCATTTGTAAAGAACTTCAACCATGAAATGCACCAAGGGAGAAGATGAGGGAGCGCCTTAACTTGCCGGTGTGTTCCCATTTTTAATGACGTGTCTAGGTGGTCCCTCCATTATTGTCAAACATGAAAACTAACGGCCGTTATTTCTATTATTTTGTCGTTTCATTAATGGACTACCGAGAAAAACTGCCTAGACATCCCGGGCTGCCCATGCCTCCTGCCGATGTCACCATCAATTCCTGGCTACTGTGATCTGGCAGCCGGATTCTATTACTATGTAGTACAGATGGATTAATTGCCCCATACCTATATACTGTGAATTTGCATTTTTTTATCAGACCAATGACTAGTGAGTACGTCTCAGAATTTTTAATCCATCCATTTTAAAAAGTAAACTCTTTGTATGTTATTGTAAGTCAAATATGATTATATCTTACATTTGTTTCCACAATTTTCATGCTTTTAAGCTTTAAAATACATCATTTTTTTAAAATTTATGTCTTCTTTAATTCGAAGATTAAGGAAATCAGACTCATTTTTTTTAAGTAGATCTATTTATAAATTATATTGATATTTATTAAATTATTAGAAATGATGAAATAAACTAAATATATGATGAAAATTTAATATTTATGTGTATAAGATTGATAATTTGATTATAGATTGAAATTGTGTATATATAGATGAAGTATGTCTTTTTATTTTTTATCATTGTTATTTTATATAATTTGAAATGTAATATTGATTATTTTTGTTAACAATACTAGGTGTCCCTCTAATTTAAAATCAATTGCAATTATTTTAAGAAACTTTTCTCCTATTATGTAATTATATATGAAAGTTTTTTTTGCTTTGTCTCCTCTCCTTCTTAGAGGTTTTATAATCATTTTTTTTAATAAAAAAAATTATAATTAATTTTTAATACATATTTTACTATCCAAACTAGATATACCTTTTCAGTGTATTTTACAATTGTTTATATGACTTTAAAAACCCTATTAAATCAAAGAAATTAATCTCACATTAGTTCGTTTACTTTGTCTTTGGGAACACATAAACCTTACTATATCATTATCTTTATACCAATATGGGCCATGCCATAACGGAAATGACTCACTTATTGACATAATGGCTAATTGGTTACATGTTAAGTGTTTGTTTGATCGACATTCTCTCTCCTCTTTTATGGCTTCATAATAAATCAAAATCATATAAAAATGTCTCTAAATACATGACTTACTACTCATTTAATAAAAAATACTAATATCACATTGGTTGATTGGTTTGGTCCACAATACAACCTTGAAGCGCATCTTAGAAATGCTTCCACGACTCTAAAAATCCTCATTTAATCAAAAATACTAATATCACATTGGTTTATTGGTTTGGTCCACAATACATTTAAATCCCAATATAGTATGATCCTTATGCCAATAAGGATGATTCCACAATGGAAGTTTCCCTCTTACCAAAATAATTATTGATTGGTTGCGGGATGTGTATGTTTGGTTGCTCGACCTTCCCCTTCTCTTTAGATTCATAATAAAATGTATACAACTTGTAAAATTACCTAAATACATGCCTTACTAAAAATTTCAGATATTCCTCTTCAGTACATTCTCAAATTTCTTCTATGACTCTAAAAATACTCAGTCAATTAGAGAAATTAATCTCACATTAGTTGGTTGGAGTGGTCTAGGATAACATATAAAAAACCAATATATCATGATTTTTATGCCAATAGGGTGAAGCCACAGTGGAAGTGGGTCCTTACTAACATTATGTTTGATTCGTTACAACCTTTTTCGTGTGCCTCTTATGAGTATGTTTTCTTGCTAAGGATTTCCCTCTCATCATGTGTAGCTTCATAATAAAAAAATAATCTAATAAGATATGTCTATTCAATGCGTGCTGGAATTACTTCTATGATGCTAAAAAATTGCATTCAATCAAAAAAATTAATCCTATATTTGATTGTAGGCTTATATTTTAGTTACATATAAACCCCAATCTATTATGATCCTTATATCAAATAAGGGTGATGCCACAATGGAATTTTCCTTCTTACTAACATAAGGGTTGATTGGTTATATGATTAAATCCAAATATATGATCATTAACTTGGGTCAACAATGACCAAACTTGTTCTTGTCTAGCCTAGTAGCTAGCTCAGGTTGTATTATTTTTATGGTCGTATGGGTGGCTAGAGCACCTTGATATGATATCATTACTTATCTAATGTTATAACTAGTTTTTTTCACTTTGTTTTGGAACATTCAGAAGTTGGGTTTTTCACGCATGGAAATCGACACAATCTCCACTTTAGTTATAGTTCCTTCAGGCCCTAAAATGGGTTTCAATTTGTTTGATAGACCTTCACTTTACATTTTATCGTCACAAACCCAAAGAAAATCCTTCTCTCTTCTAACTCTTGGGAGACCTAAGATTTTTATTGAAATACATATGTAATAATTGACTTTGTTTGGTTCTCAAAGTTCCTTACCCACCCTAATTTACTTCAATCATTTTGGTTCACTCTCATATTTATTAGCGGTGGCATCAATGTTATATGCTAATACTAGTCTTTAAACTAATAAATCAATTGACAATTGTCATGGTGGTTATTAGCGATGAAAATTGACTTGTTAAAAGGGATATATCAAATTCATATGTGATTTAATAAAATTTAAATCTAAACTAAATACAATGTTGATCAGATAGATATAATAGTGAATATACAAGATCTATCTATAAAAGTATAAACAAGAGTGAACGATAGGAGATAAAGATGACTAATCTTGCAATTGTAGGTTTGAACTAATTTTGGGTTGAAGACTAATCTAGAAGGGTGAAAAATGTTCAACAAGGTATTTATAATCATCACAATAGTAAGAACGATCAGAATCATCGTTTTCATCAGATTTGACTAGTAGGGATAAATTAGTACTATCCATGTTACTCTCAAAAGATTGTTTAAAAGTATACTTACAATTTAGCTTATAGGTGCCCATTCCCATGGAGATCCATAAATCATTTAGTAAGTCATTAATATTTGTGTTTACACAATATATCTAAAGATGTTGTGTAGATTCCTTTTTTGTCCTTAGATGGGGCTTGTGGTGGCTCAGCCGATATTGTTGGTGTTTTTGATATGCAATGGATCAGGGTAAGTGATGATTCATTTAGTTTGGAAAAACTTGAGATATTTGATATGGAAGTATATTTGTGAGACATAGGTGAATTATATTTAGGAACCCATTGAGATGTGGAAACTTGAGATAGATGTCTAGTAATATGTTGCTTGGAGAATGAAATAAAGTAAAACACATCATTAATTCCTAGTTCTCTTGCTTATGAATTATGCATATAAATGAAGTATTTAGAGGCTAGATGTACAAAGTAAGTGTGTGATTTAGTGACTATAATATGAGATGGTTTTCTTTATCTCATAAGTGATATATATTATTGGAATATATAAAATCATAACAAATATTGACTTTTTTATGAGAGGTGGAAAATTTAGTATTAAAGGTTTCAAAGTTTATGATACAACATGAACTGTATAGGGCACCATGTTGTTGTGGCCCACTTATAATATTTATTTTAAGTATTGGTCTCCTTGAAATTGGTGATGTAATTTGTGGTGTACGTTGTACTCTAGTTGTGATAAATATAAGGTCTAAGGTTTAAATGATCTTGAACAAATATTCAAATGGATATCAAGTAATTTATGAGAATTTGAAATAAAGAAGGAATTTTGTCTGCAAACTATAAATTTTAAGTCCATTTACACCTTTTCATTCTTTTTGTAATGGTTTTTCATATGTAGAAATGTGGCACACAGGGTTTGCAAGGATACCACATTTTTGAAATGAACATGATTTTATATTTATCCTTTTATTAGACTTTTGACACACGTTTTGAATTAAACTCCTATGGGTATGACTTGTTCTCAAGTGGCTCTAATTAGTAGTACTCAGCCAAAATTGTGTTCACCATAGTAGTTTCTAACAAGCTTGGGTTTATCCTTCTTAACCTATTTCCATGTGGAAAAAAATATTGTCATCTAAGGATTCAATTAATTTGATGACATCCTCCTAGCTATGCCAAAATGGGAGTTGTAAACAAGACATGTACATCAATTGAATCATATTGGATAGTGGATTTTTGTAGTTATTTATGAGTGTATTGGGTGAGGAAACGTGCCCAAGTGGCATGTCATAGTGGTTGTAATGGAATTTAAGATATATTTTGGTGGTGCCATGGTTGGGGAGAGAGTAATAATAAGGATCATGGATTTTCTCCCCCCTATGTGAAAACAATGCAAGCTTGATGGTGATTATGATACCAAAAATCACCTATATCAACATTTCCTTGGTTTACCAGTTTCTAGTGGAAACATCATATCATTTTAAGAAAAATGGTCAACGATAATGTCAAATACAAGTAATTTTTTGGTTGAATAAGTTCCTAGAGATTGTAAGATGGAGCGATCAAGGTATATAATTTGGTGGATTATGTAGTTCAACTCTAGAACAATGGATGGAGACACCTGCTTCTTACATGTTTTGTTTCAACAATTGAAAGTTGTAAGTGCGCAATTGATACTGTGTATGTGATGGATATGGTTGTACCTCTAATATCATGATTTCCTGGAAATGGTAGTATGGTTACTCAATTCACCATTCACCTCCAACATTGAAGGTTCCATACTGAATAATTCACATTGGAAACACATTCAACATCATCAAAGTGTTCTCTATCCTTAGCGAACATTTGGCAATAGCATAAAAGCATATACAACAACACGTTGGTCAAAACTATAGTGAGAAGATTAGAAGTAGGATTTTTTTTTGGTTGCATCCATATATGAAACTATGTTTGAAATAATAGAATAAACATAACAATATTTCAATTAAATATTGTGTCCCTTATAAAGTGTTGCAAGAAATTTTTAGTGTCGCTTATTAGCCAGATCTTCCTCAATCAACTAAAATACATCCATTTTGTCAATTTTATTTTTTGAAGAAGGTCATTGGGAAGGTGTCTTCTCAATAAATGCATCATTGATGAGGAGGGACACATGATTTTGGATCTTAAAGTAATCATAGAGGCATGATTTTGAATTTAGGACTCATCACCATGTTATGATCAAGTTTAGACATTAAAAAGGCAACATAAGATGATGAGTGTATTCTAGCAGCAACATCTTCATAGATTTCTAACAGTAGCGACTATGTTTCTTTAAAGGGGAGAGGAATGCTACAACCTTAATCACACGTCATATATCGATATATGCATGGTCTTGTCACCAACATATGCTCTTATCAGAACTGTATAATGTCATCTATGGAAAGGGCTGGATTTAAGAGATCACATTGTGAAATGTGTTGGAATCCCCACACTCCAATTTGATGGTCATTGACAAAGTTGTAGGTTAACCTTTTTCTCTCTTCCTTTTGTGGCTTTTCTAATTACAGGTGTGAAGTAATAAATATTGAGAATTTCTTAAACACTTTAATCTTTTTAGAATCTTGAAACTCACCAAGCTCTCTCATATCATGGCATGTGAAAACTCAAAGAAGTGTTTGAATTCCCCTACTTCACAAAATTCCAAAAGTCTACATATTGATAGTAGTATAAATTTTTATAAAAAACGATAATAAGTGTATTTAATATGCTATTAGGTTAAGTATTTATAATAATATAAAACTCAATTTGATGTTTTTGAAATAACAAAAAATCCCTTTCTAAAATCCATACAATAGATGTCTACCTTGGATAACTAGTTATGTGTGTGAAAACCTTCTAAATGTGTGTATGCCTCTAAGGTAAGAACTAAAACTTATTGCTAATGAAATTTATAATATCAACCCAATCTTTCCTCTTCAATGGTGTTCCCTAATAATACCTCAATGTCCATACCTTCATACTTCTTTGGCACTCGACCTTCCCACCCAAATTGGTTTTATAATATACTAATGCCAATCGACATAAAAAAAATCATCTTAAAAATTGTTTGATGGTCATAGGAAATTGTTGGATTTAAACCATAAGTACAATTATCATAATCAAATCAAATGATATATATTAAATTTGTATATTTATGTTGCGTCTTTCCTCTTTATTCTTTATTTAGGTTAGGAAACAAGAGATAATTGTAAACATTCTTCATGTGTAACTAGATTGGGCACTATTGATTGTTTTTTTTCTGAAGAACGAAATTCTCCGAATTGGGAAAAAACGAAATAAAACATTTTTTTTTAATTTGTTTTTAAATATGACCTTTTGTTTACCACTTTGTAAGGAACCACACTCAAAAGAATCTAGCAAAAACTAATAATTACAAACATATAACAAAAATTCTAGTAAATGACACTAATATATGGGAGATATAAACATATATTTACTGTTTGGCGTATCCTTTCAAACATTAACATATGACCGTCATAGCCATTGAAGGGAAATGTTGGATGGATAACCGCCATTAATTTTTCATTACAGAGATAGTGTTGACCATCAAATTTAATCCACAATCTTCATACAGTCTAATCGTTATAGCCTCACCATACAACCAAAAACCATTTTTAATAACAAAAAATCAAAAATATTACAGAGGTGTCAAACATAAGAGTTAACATTCTTTTAAGTGCTTCCCCTATTTGATGGACGTCTTTCTGTCACTGCAGCAACAAGGATCTGCATCTACCAACATTTTCACGACTTCTTTCATGGATGACCGCAATTTTCAATACCTCTAACATTTTCTCCTCAAATGACATGGAAATATTGGAGTTGATGACATCCACTTCATTTTTCTTTCTACGTATTCTGTGAGTTATGCAGTAAACAATATCTTTGTTCTTGCCAAATTTTAGCTCGTTTGATTGCTTTCCCGTTATCAGCTCCAGCAAAGCCACAAGAAAATTGAGAACATCGCTCTTCTTTGTGATCTTCAAAGAGTATGCATATTCTGCAACAGAATACATAGCCTTTAATGAAAAACAAACCCTCGAAATCGACTATATCAAGTGCTGCAATTATGTAACAATTATCAGTAAAATTTATGTTAAGATCTGTGAAAGATGGGAAATCTTTAAAAAATCTAATTAAAAGCAGAAATTTGTTAGAGATCGAAAAAGATGGAGGAGTTAATGTTTACCAAAGAGCAATATAGCCATGACTTCCTACAAAAACTGTTCCAGATTCAGCTCTGCTAGCTTGCAGGACTTTTTCCAGGCCAAAATAAGCAACCTTTGCCTTGTAAGAATTAGGAATGCGCGGGCTTTTAGTTATATTTAAATTTCAAATTTCAAATTTATGCTGCCCATTTTTCCTGAACAGATGAAGATCACGTCATCCATCTCCATCTCCCTTCGGTCATTTCATTTCATGTCACCTACTTATCGGGCCACTGAGTTAGGAGTGATGAGTTGTGCCGAGATGGGCATATATTCTGCCTCTCGGACGAGCAAAAACATCGATTGCACAATGGTCGAGCTATCAACATTTACAAAGGGCGAGCCAAAGAACTATGCCACGAAAAGTTTTGCACCTCTACGGCGAGTCAGATCGACACCTCGTAACCCTGCTGAACAAGCTATACAGTGAGATGAGCCGGGCCAAACACCAAATGCCACAAAGCTCTACACCAATACAGAGTCCGCGTTCCATTGAGTTAGGAAATCAAACCCCCCGCGATCTGCATCGGATATAACGTAACCTACAAATAATATTCATATAGATTCAATCTTTCTTCACATTATCTACACAATATCAATATCAAGTAATAAGTAGTTTTAGGTAAGAGCCCCTCCAGTTTCTTCCTTTTATTTTCCCCATATTTCTAATCCATAATTAACACCAAAATAAAAATATACATTCATTTGCATATTTTACATCTCATTAAATAAGATATAACAACATGGATGAGTGTAGTGATTTCCTTTCGTGTTCCCTCAAAGAAGGCCTTATTTTCCCTATGTCAATATTTCGGCTTGTTCTCACTATTACTTCCATGCTTGTATGAATGTCTCCCTATCTTTCAAATCAAGTGTGTTCTCTCCATTTTTTCATGAAATGGATGATTTTGTCAATCCATACATATGTATTAAATAGCGTCTAATAGTTGGTCCATTTTCAAATGGAAAACTACCTTTCAATATTGGGCTCAAATGCCATGAAATACTGCCACCATTGATTGAGTTTATCAAGAACTCATGACCCTTTTAATTCAGGAACTCTTAATTTAATCACAATTTAGTAATAATAATCCAATATTTTTTTATGCCACATAAAAAAGATCCTTCATGCCTTTATTATATAAAAGCATAAGACCCCTCCATTAATTGTCATGCAAGGTGGTGTTTGGTTAAGATAAGGTAGTCTTAGATTTTACGAGTACATTCTAAAACTTTTTAAAAAATCAAAATTTTCATGAAATTTTAGTGAATGTTTTTGCAAAATTAAGAAAATTTAGGGCAATTATGGAAACTTAAAATATTGTGTTAAAGTTGTAATAATATGGAAAATTCTACAACTCTAAGATAAATACGAAAAAATTGCATATTTTATATATATAATTTTTTGTATTCATAGTACATAAATCATTATAATTCCTTGCATTCATTTTTTGTTATAGTTTGTAGTATTTTGCTAAATTTATTATCCAAGTTTAGCGGGAGCTAGAAATGGCTAATAAATTTATGGCTATTTTTGGGATGCATTTGATATGCCTCATTTGCATTCCTCTCACCTACATTCCTTTATGCATCATTTCTCCACCTCTTATTTTATATACCTTCTCATCTACCCAACAATTCCATCATAATCCTATACATTTACCTAATGTTACATGCATCTGTATATGTTGGATACACAATGTCAAAGATAATAATTGCCCCAACCCCTTTCTGCCTTGATGCATATCCCTGCATACAGAACTCTTACAACAACATCATACGATGCATTAGAAGTCACCAAAAACAACTTGAACATTCACCTTTCTCAAAGAGCCAACACCTTGTTGAAGCAACCTAAACTTGCTCAATATGCCAAAATGCCTTAAATGCTTCCACAAAAGGCTAAAAATCACTTGAGCATGATCAAAATCATCTATCTAACATGAATGAACCACTCAAGAAGTTTCATCACACAATTTATAATAATTTTCCTTTTTTACCTCAATTTTGCCTACTAGCCCTCCAAAACCTATTTTTGTAACATACATCACTCAAATTTCATTTTTCAAGACTGTGTGGTAGCATTTCTAGATACCCATTTAGCTCTTTTAGGTGCCTATGAAGTTTCATGGGATAACTCTCTTCCCATTAAAAGTTATGCTCATTTTAGTAATTTTTCACTAGTGGAATTAGCCCTACAACCTTCCATGTCTGGAGCAAACCATGAACAACCCAGAAAAACTAATAAGGTATTCTAGTACCCTTTATCAATCTTTGTGCTTTGTGCCAATTTTCATCAATCAATTCCTTCTCTAAAACTCCCAAATCCAATTTTCTCCTTTTAGCTTGGTCTCTTAAGCCTTACCTAGAGTTTCAAGGGCAATTTTTTAGTTTCTGACTCCTCACTATTCCAACTTCTCTGAAATCTAGGTTCACCTTATTCCATCATGTTCAAGCTCCTCTCATTGTCCAATCACTCTTCTAGATTTAACCATCTTACATTCCATGTTTTCTCTTCTTAGGTTTGCTTGTTAATTCTAGATTGTGACAATCCTTCTCATGCTCTATTATGAGATGTTATTGGATTCTCCAAGCTTGTTTCACTCCTTTTTTTATCACAACACTTCATATCTCTCTACCCTCATTCCCACTTTAGCGACACTTCCTTTTTCTTAACACCCCAATATTCTTACTAGGCCTTATGATTGACATATGACTTTATTTAGGAACAAGTTACTTATTAGCATACTTATTATAGGATCCAAACCACTGTGTAGCTTATTCAGGGTTTCAACACCTCCTACAAACAATGTTAAATGTTCTTAATCACTTAACTTATCCAAGTATTAACTTACCTTTTGACTCTTCTCAATGCATCATCATAGTATAGTCTGGTTTACAAAGGAATTATGAATCAATAACACTTCTAAACTCACCAATACCCTCATCACTTTCTTTCACACCTCTCTCAACATTCTTAACAACATCACCTTATCTCCTTTTCATTAATTCGTAGCCTTCTTTAAGGGAACTTTGTTTTCATGCTAACAATCTTGATTATGACAGTTTTGTGATAGACCGCGTGGTTCATTTTCTCACATTTAATCCTTAGTATTTTGACTCAAACAAGGTATATTTAAGTTTATTATATTGTTAACACATTATTCCATCATCTTAAGGTCTCTACGAGTTTGTATTATCTTCAAGGATGTGCTATATGGATCCGTGTACTAGTAATTACACTTAGACTAGTAATTCTGAGTTTCCTTCTCAACAACTCTCTTCTTATATAGATTTTATATACCTCCCATAATCTTCATTAGCATCATACATACTCTTGTCTCCTGATGGTTCTCTTGTATTTGATGTTTAACAACATTCTTGGCAAGATACGATGAAATCTAACTTTGACTATTCAATCAACCTATAACAATGTATATGCACAGTCACCACCTGAGTTTGTGATATTTTTAATCTAAAACCTTGTAACTGCACTTATTTATTACTCCACACCCTTATTTTTTCTTGAACATACCTAACTTCCCTTTATCCATCAATTCATATCAAGTTTCGTGATTCTTCACATTTAGATACAATATTCACAATCTCGTACCCTTAAAAACAAGGTATGCATGGTGCATGAAGATGATGGTTTACCTTAGGTCACTTTTAACTATTAAAAGGTATCTCAGCAACTACACTCCCACCCTTAATCCTTGTATCATTCTATCTCCATGCAAGTTCACAACTTAACTTGAAAAATTTGCAAACAATTACCTAACTGACAAACTCAGAATTTTGTTTAGATGTTTCTAGCTTGCAAGTTCTTTACCCTAATTCATTCTTATTATTATACTCCTTTTGGTTTAAATCCTTTCAAAATGCCCTTAAGCATTCCTCAATTCATTTTAAAGTATTTTTGAATTAGTTTCATTCTTGTCATTGCAAAAAATCCATTAACCCAAAAGAACACAGTCAATACACAATTTTAGGATACTTGAGTCTCACCTCAATACGTTGTTTGCTTTTTACTCAAACTTCTTCATCAAACTAACTTCCTCAAGGCCTCTCTCTTATCTTTCACAAACCTACAGACATATTTAAACCTGTAGAAACATTCATGCATGATATTAAGTCACTTAATTCTCAACATTCAAACTCTAAGAACATTTCAGATCTTCATACATAATCTTACAAAATAGAACCTTTCATTAGATAAATCATGTATTATACTAGATTCAAGAGCTCTAAGGATCTGTTACAGAGATGCTTCCTCCTCTTTCAACCTCTACCACCTCAACAACAACCCTCCATTCAAATTAATCATGCTCATTAAGGAGGAGAAGTAGTTAGGTTTTCATCCCTTAACTCAAACCATGATTTAGCAACTCTAGTGAGTGTACACTTTGGTAGGGACAAGTGGATAACGTTTAACTCATGAACACCTTTATTACATTAATATCAACATATACTAACACTTTAAATACTAACATAATAACACCTAAGCCTAGACTACATTAGAACTAATTTGAATATTTAAATTTGGTTTTTGGAGGGAAACCTCCAAAATACCACTTATTACATCATTAAGGGTCCAAATGGACTATACATGACCCATAGGCACACAAATGGGCCCCACAACACCTAAATAGCTATGAAATACTAAAACTTGCTATTTACATTGACGTTCTTGCATCACACCCCTGCCTCCCCATGACAGAGAGATAGGAGATGATAGTGTGACATGTGGGTTATTCAACGACAGATATGCAAGGTCTTATTTTAGCAATAAGAATAATATCTTCTCCTAAGATGTTTTCAAGGAAGTGTGCCCTAAATAAATGGGAGGTACATAAATATGTTTTAAATTTAAAATTTATTTTTAATTTTGTAGTTTGCGGTGTTTAAAATTTAAAAGCACATTTTAATTGTTATTCTCTTACTACATTGTAAAATTAATGTTTTGATGCAGACATTGTAGGAAAAAAATTAGTGGGCTATCTAAGAAGGCAACCAAAGAATACATGGAAGTCTTTTATAAAGAGTACCTGGAAAAAAATGCAGACACTAGGTATTGAATGAAATTAGGGAAATGTATGGTCAACTAATAGACGAGGGTATATTTTTTAGTAATTGTTATTATTATTATTATTTCAAACTTATTTGTTTTACAACACATATTAGGTAGAAGCATATGTTAATAAATGCATTTGATGGGAGAGGGATAACTTCCATAGAACTCTTCTTCGTTGCTATAACTATCAAGATTGGAGAACTCTTGGGAGGTAAATTTTAACTTATGAATTACTCATATTTTCTTCAGCATTTGTTAAAATATTGTATCTTTCATATATATATATATATATACAACTTGTTGTTGACTTGGTTGACCTGGAGCACTATGACTATCCCAATAGTTAATAAACTTACTCCATGCTTTGAGTTTGTAGTGAGAAGGTTTGCAAATAATTTAAAATTCTAAACTTGGTTAATATATATAATTGTGTACTAACCAAGTTTAGAATATGATGGGTGGGATCATGGGTGGAGGGGTAATGTAGATAATAATATTAACCCTAATTTACAAAGTCAATCATGATATTACTACACTCTGATGACGATGTTGACCCTAATGTATGGGGTCAATCATGATACTATTGACTTTGTGACTATCTTTTTTAATCATATTATTATGAATTTTAGTTTATTATTGTGTTGTTTCATAACCGTTTTTAAGTTATTATTGTTTTGTTAAATTTTTTATAAGTTTAGATTATTATTGTTTTCAATTATTTGGATGTTTAATATAGTGTCTCAATTCAACTTTTTAAGATGTTTAATGTGTTTCAAATCATTTTTTATTTATCATAAGGATTAATGTCAACCTAAATTTGTAATTGAAGTCATAGCTTGCGTTGCAATTATATTCGTACTTGGAGTTACAATTAAAATCACATTTAATGATACATTATAGTCTAGTTTAGTGTCACAATTAAATTTAGTCCTAGTTTCACAACTAAAGTCATTCCTAGGGTCACAATTAACTTTGCATTCAACTTCGCAACTAAAGTTAGATCTAATGTCACATTTAAATATGACGCCAAAATCATGTTTTAAGTTGTGTTATATTTGATGTTTCAGGTCATGGTTTAAGTCATGTTTCAAGTCCAATTTTAAGTTGTGATTTAATTCATTTTAAATTCAAAATTAAATTTGTGTTTTAAATCAAAATTAAGAGGTGTTTTAAGTCAATATTCAATTTGTGATTTAAGTCACTTGTTATAGATGGGCTAATGTCGCCTCAACGTTGAATGTTGTGGTGCCTTTAGTTATCTTTAACCTAACATTATAAAACATGTATTATAAAGTTACACTTTAAGTTGCCCTTAATTCATGTGTGTGACTTTAAATTCAATTGTAGACACCATTTTTTGGTGTAACGCCCCTCCATCATCTCGCATTTATTCAACCTTCCCTCTTGCTTTTCTTCTTCCTAAATTTAAATAAATCCCACCCATTTACTCACCCAAATTTAATTAATTATCAAATGGGCTCCATATAAACCTATTTAATAATTGAATTTTGGCATCTCTCAAAATTCTTTAAATTCATGGGCAATAATACACCCATCTGACACTCCACTCTTAATTTCAAAAATGGAATCTATTATGTCATCTACCCATTCAAATCATGCTCCCCACTTTACCTAATAAGTCAAACCAGGGCCCCGCGTGCTCACATCATGTCTCTTAACCGGGGTTACTTTACCCAACCCCAATTATTTGTTAACCCCAATCTAACCTCACCTCTAAGTTATAAATATGGTTCTTCCCCCCTCTTTCAAAAAGACTTGGACCGGGACCTGAACTTAGACTAGAACCAAAAAAGAGGAAGAAGAATTGATGTATGAAATCTCTTCCTACTAAAGTTTTGAGGGAGAAATATTTACCATTGTTATTCATCTTGCCATCCTGATGCCCATTTCGTTTTCATTTCAGAGCACAATCTAATTCCCCTCATCATTTCAGCTACTTGTCATTTTTTATTTCATTGTTTCTGCATGATATCTATTGTTCATCATTGACTAGACATGGGGGTTGACATCATCCAAGGGAGTTAACATCCTCTTAGAACCGGGATTGTCCAGGTAACCCCCGCATATTTTTATTTAATCACATTTGTTTCAATTTTTGCATATCTATCTTCTTTATATCACACATCTATCTTCTTTGTGCCCATAGATCCATATCTTCATCTAAGGTCCTAATCCCTCCATCATTCGAAGTTGTTGGCGGCTTCTAGTATCGGCTTTCACCTGTACGAGAACAAGGTTTCCTGTACAACACTAACTTTAGAGATGCAATTTAGAATTCAAAATACATGTCTGGCAAAATTTGTGGCGTCGTTAGCCCATATTTAACCTAACATATTATTAAACATGTAATTTAAAGTTACACTTTAAGTTATCTTTAATTCATGTTTGTGACTTCAAATATAACTTTAAAGATGCAGTGTGGAATTCAAAAAAATATGTGTTGCTAACTTAAAGGTGACTTAAATTATAATTTAATTCAGCCAAAATGTTGCAATGCCCCTCTTAGCCCACTTTATGAGCCTCATCTCAATGTATATTCAGAATCTCCATGTCTTTTCGCTTCTCCTCACACTTGAATTTCTCTTATCTCTATTCCTTTCATATAGTTTATGGATCTTCAAGGGTTATTTCCCTTATTTTTAGTATTCAAATGTGGTTATAAACAACACACCTTTTCACATCTCATTTAATTTATATTTACACAATTTAATAACACAAACCCACATCATAATGTGTGTGTGTGTGTGTGTGTGTGTGATATTTTTCTTTTTTTACTTTTTAATCCTTTTCAAGTAGATATTTATGTGACTTTATTTTATTTTATCTTTTTATTTAGCATTATCTCACCATGGAGAAATAATCACATAACAAGAGAAAAATAAATCCTAATAATGAGGAAGGAAGAATGGGGAAAACCAATAAAGGAACATTGAGAATAAAAGGAATGATAACCAAATCGTACCAAGCCAAGAACTCAGATGTTAATCAAACACCACAAAGAATAAGATGAAAGCAATTTGCCAAAATAACTTTAATAAAACCTTTGCAAACAAATGAGCAACGATATCATATATTATTATGGAACTCAATGAAATACAATGAGAATGGGCATTGCTTATATCGGAAAGAAATAACAATATAAAAACCATTCAAGGTCGTAGATCAAGCCATAAATCAAGGAAAGAACTCGTCATCAAAGAACTAGTCAATACTATAGATTTAGGAAAGAATTAGACATCAAGGATCTAGTCAATACCATAGATCAAGGAAGAACTATACCTAACAACTAAATAATATCCCCCTAATATCTAAATAAATAAAAAGAAATATCAACACACATAAGTGGGTGAGGATAAATACAATAAAGATAAATAAAGTACCTAGGTGAACATGAGCTAAGGTAAATACCTACTTTAACACCCCCCTCAAGTGAAGCTAGGGGCCTAAAATAAAAATGGCATATCCACAGTATGAGTCCCGATAATTAGGCCTGATAAGGTACTCATGTACAATGTATCCATGAAGAAATCATGAATCAAAAGAAGGAAAGAATACTGCAAAAAAGAAAGAGAGAGAAGAAGAAAGAAAATTTTCTTACGAACACCCCCCAAGAACAATTTCTGAAACCCCAAGCATGCCACACAACTCAAGGTAGCGAGGTGATGCACAAGGATTCGTAAAGATGTATGCAACATGTTGCTGAGTTGGAATGTACTCCAAGCAAATAAATCCATCTTGAATGTACTGACAAATGAAGTGGATGTGTATCTCAATATGCTTGTTCTATTGGTGCTCAAGTGGGTTGTGAGAAATTTGAATTACATGTTGGTTGTCACACCAAAGTATAGTCTGTGGATCCTGTGGGAATTCAAACTCTGTCAATAACTGTCAAAGCCAAAGAATCTGCTGACTCACTATAACTACTACCATGTACTCTACCTCTAAAGATGAAAGTGCAATAGCATGTAGCTTTTTACATGACCAAGCAACTAGAGAAGAACCAAGACAATAAAGATATCCATAAGTGGAACACTTCTCATCAATAGAACCCACCCAATCTGAATCTATATATCCAACCAACTGAGTAGAACCCCTAGTGTAGTGTAGGCCAAAGTGGGAAGTGCCATGTTAATAGTGAAAAATCCTTTTGACAGCCTGTCAGTGACTATTATGAGGAGAATGTGTAAACCGAGATACAAGCCCTACTACAAATTAAATATTAGGGCGAGTATGGGTAAAGTACATGGGACTTCCAACCAATTTTCTATACAAAGTAGGATCACAAAGTGGAATGATACATGTGGAAGTAAGAGTAACCCCATACTGAAACGAAGATGGACTCAGCTTGCAATCAGCCATATGAAAGCACCGAAGAAGATCATGGGTGTACTTTTTCTAACTCAAATGAATCCCTGACTCTATCTGAGAAATATGCAAACCAAGGAAATAATGCAATAACCCAAGATTTGTCATATTAAACTATGTAGAAAGAGCCCTCTGAATACTCTGAATGTGGGAAGAATATCTTCCAGTAAGTAACAGATCATCAACATACAAGACAAGTATCACAATATCCTCACCAACATATTGGAGATACACTGTATGATCAGAGTGGCAACAAACAAAACCAATAGATAGAATAAAAGACTCCATCTTCTCATACCAAGCCTGAGAGGCTTGTTTGAGACCGTAGAGAGACCTTCGGAGTCTATAAACAAGAGAATAATCTTGAAAAAATCCATCCGGTTGCTCCATGTATATTTCCTCTTGTAAATATCCATGTAAAAAGGCACTCTTCACATCCATTTGGTATACAGGACACCCCTGTGATGCAGCAATAGCAAGTACAAGGCGTACATAATCCATCTTAGAAATGGGTGCAAAAGTCTCAAAGTAATCGATGCCTTCAACTTGTGAAAAACCATTTGCAACAAGACAAGCCTTATACTTGTCAATGGACCCATCAACTACATATTTGGTTCGGTATACCCACCTACACCTAACCATTTTTCTTCCTTTAGGAAGAGATACTAATTCCCAAGTACAATTCTTCATCAAAGAAGAATACTCAACTGCCATCTCATCATCCCACTCCTATATCCCATGAGCCTTTAAAAAAGAATGTGGATCCTCAGAAACTGCCTAACACAAAAATACAGAACTTATAGAATGTGTGTGATGATACCTAGTGGGTGGAAGATCATGTATGAAAGGCGTTACCTCAGAAACTGTAGTACGATCCCACATAGGCATAGTGACAACATTAGTGGGAATAAGATCCTCAACGACATCTATAACTTCCTCATCAAACTCCTCAAAGAAAGGATCCTCAAAATGATATGAAGGAGGCATGGAAGAAGATGAAGAATCATGAAGAGTGAAGCACTCATCAAACTAAACATGTGTTTGAAAAATAACATCATGAGTATCAAGATCTAAAATTCATAAGCTCTCATGTCCTCAAAATACCCTACAAAGATCAAGGGTTTGATCTTCTTATCCAAGAATTTCCTTTTATTCTTTGGCACAAAGGCCTAAGTATGGCTCCTAAAGACTCATAAAAAATGATACATCTAGCTTAGTGTTGGACCAAGCTTCCTCTAGAGTCAAATTCTCAAGTGCTCTGTGTGGTGTGTGATTTTGAATGTAGTTAGCACAATTAACTACTTATGCCTAGTAAATAGGAGGTAAATCTCTAGAATGCATCATACAGTTATCCATTTCCTTCAAAGTTCTCTTCTTCTATTCTACTAAGCCATTCTATTGTGGAGTATGAGGAACAAAATGTTCGTGAATAATGCCTTGAGTTTCCAAAAAGTCAGAAAAAGCATTGCTAAAGTACTCCCCCATTATTAGTACGAAGGTTCTTTATGCAACTAGAACATTATTTCTCGACCAAAGCCTTGAAGACTTTAAAGTGTGAAAAAAAATCACTTTAGTACTTGAGAAAATAAACCCAAGTACGCCTTGATAAATTATCAATAAAGGTAAGTCCATACTTAGCTCCACTAAAAGAGGCGGTAGGAAAAACCATCAATTCGCTAGGGAAAAGCTCAAGTGATGGTGAAGTTCTCTTAGAAAAATTCTTAGGAAAGGGATATTGGTGTTGCTTCACTAATGCACAGCCATGAAAAACTCCCTCAAGACAAGAAACTATAGGAATACCATCTACCATACCATGAGTGTTCAACTCCTTCAAATATATGTAATTGAGACATCCAAATCTCTCGTGCCAAAGCTTACTCTCTGAATCTGTATGAGAAACCAATCTTGTCCCTATAGATGAAGTTTGATCAAAACCCTCAAAGTGATATAGTCTAGAACTATGATCAACAATATCTTGAGCAACACGTGAATGAGCCTCCAAAAAAGTTCCTAATTCTGCTCCATGTGGTGTAAAAGTCACTATTTTTCCTTGACCAGAATGACAAATTTGATATACAGAAAGCAAATTTGTGGTGATGTTAGGAACATACTGTACATCTTAGATACTGCCACCATCAAGGTGTATGTCACCTTTTTCTTTAACGAAAAGAAAGCAAGAATCTCCAACCTCAAATTTGGAAGTAGAACTCAAACCTAGAGAAACAAAAGACTCCTTAGAAGAAGTCATGTGATGAGAAGCACCAAAATCTATAACCCAACTATCTACAAGTGGTGACTGAGATCTCCCAACAACATTAAGTGTTTTGACATGTTGATTAGAAAGAGATGGAGTGGAGATAAAAAAAATTGTGTTTCTTGACTGCATCCTTTAAGGCTTGCTTTCACTTATAACACCTATGTTCTTCATGACCACTACCCCCACAAAAATAGCATGAAAGGATAGAATTATTCTTGGATTTAGAAGACTCCTTGGGTTTAGAATTGTTTTCTTTGGGTTTAGGAGCAATTTGAGATGGAGAAGGGGTGTATTTGGTTTTAATTTTTGGTTTTCCCTTTCCCTTAGGATTAGATGCAACTAATGCCTTTTGAGAGGTGGAAGACTCAATATGAGACAATTTGGATTCTTCTCTAGTAAGTCTTTCACAAAATGTTTCTAAGTCAGACATTTTGAATGTGTCACCTAAGGCATCCATGCTAGAGAAAAAAGTAGAAGAAAAAATTTGGAATGGTCCTCTCAACTTAGATAGAATCAAGTAAACGCACTCTTCATCTTTTGTATCTCTTACATTCCCTTTCAATTGTGTCAACAAATTCTTGAACTTGGTAAGATAGTCTATAATTATTGGAAAATATTCAGGTTTAAGAGAGGTGATCTCAATTTCAAGTTGCATGGCTCTCATATGATCCACCTTACCAAATAAATCTTCCAATTTCTCCCATATTTTGAAAAGAGAGTCACATTTTTCCAAATGAAACAAAATATTGTCACTTACATAAGTTCCTATCAAACCTATACACTCATCAAATTTGCACTAGTATGGAAATTTCTCATATTCTCTAGTGAACACTGGTTATTTTGAAGAAGTTAAAGCCCACGATCCTTTCCGCTTAATTATTATTTACATTCTTTGTTTCCATGTGTGGTAATTTTTTTTTTTAATGGTTCAACATGATCTAATGTAGAAGTAGACGTCATTCTCAAAAAATCACCAAAAGATATGCAATAACAAAACAATGCAACAAGAGCCCCAAGCAATGGAACAAGAGCCCCCCTCGATTTTGGCACTTTATAATAAGTGTGTGTTACAATATGGCACTTTATAATTATAGTGAGATTCTCAAAATAAATATTTCCAATAAAAAGAGCACAAAAAAAAGTATTTTTACAAAAAAAATGACACTCAAATCCGAGTTTTCGATCAAAAGATACAAGCTTTACAAGTTTATGCTCTCCTATTTATTTTAGTTGCCACTAAAACAAAATAAAATGATCTTGTCTTCACAAAAAAAATAAAATGAAAGGGGGTGGAGTTAATTACCGAATCAAAAGATTTAAGCCCTTATACGACCATACCATACGACCAAGTGCTAAGGATTTTAATGGGTGTATGTTACACTTACTATTCTGGGGTGTGTCGTTGGTTTTCGAGAAAGTCACATATAATTGCTTCTTCTGGTAAAACATGTTATTTATGGGATGTGTCAAAAATGACCTTCTCTGCCCAGAATAGCAGTTTTCCAATTTTCCCAAAATAGGAAACCATGCACAGCAACCCACGGACCGCTGCTAAAAAAGGGAAATAAACGTCTTTCCGGAAATAACCTGTTACACGCTAACTAAGAATTCTACAACATAGAAGAAAAATACCCAGTTCGGATCTCAAAAAACCTGAACAAACCCATAAATGTATTGTTTGATTTTTTCTCTGATTGATGCGGATTCCAAGACTAACCAGTCTACATCTGTGTAACAACAAAATAACCCAAAAATAGACTGCCTCCAGAAATGGTCGAGTTTACAATCGATCTCAGGGTTTTTCCACCTTCCAAATCTAATGGAAGACTCTGTTTTACATAAAAATTCATGCAACAACAAAATACGAACAAATCTCGAATATATGAATATACAGAAACAAACTGTTTGCAAAACAAAACTTACAAACGGATGTCAACAACAATCTCCTACTCTGATATCATAAAATGAACAATAAGTAGATCGTACGAAGCCAAGAACTCAAATAATAATAAAACACCACAATCAATAAAATGAAATTAATTCATCAAAATAAATTTAATAAAACCTTTGCAAAAAAATGAGCAACAAAATCATATATTATTATGAAACTCAATGAAATATAATGAGAATGAGCCTTGCTTATATAGGCAAGGAATAACAATCTAAGAACCAGTTAAGGTTGTAGATCAAGCCATAAATCAAGGAAAGAACTAGTTATTAAATAACTAGTCAAGACCATATATTTAGGAAAGAACTAGACATCAAGGATCTAGGCAATACCATAGATCAAGGAAATAACTATACCTAACAACTAGATAATATCCCCCTAATATCTAAATAAATAAAAATAAATATCCACACACATAAGTGGGTGAGGATAAATACAATAAAGATAAATAAAGTACCTAGGTGAACATGAGCTAAGGTAAATACCTATTCTAACAGAGAACCTAATGTCATGCAAATGATTCAGCAAGCCAACACCACTTGTAACTTGTAAAGTAGTAGGGAGTGAAATCAATCAATGAGAGAAAAATCTCTTTGTGAGAGAATAAAAGTGTGTAAGAATTCAAAAAATACTTTAGGATGGAAGATTTATTATTATAAGGTACAAGAAGAATTATTTAGGCTTAACTACATGGATTTATAGTACTATTATTTGTAATGGTTAAACTTGGTTAAAGCCATCGAAGATAGTTTTCAAATGAACTAGAGAGCATACCAGTTAAAACATGAATAGAAAAATGACTCAGGTCTATGCACAGTCTATCTTGTCAAATTACTAATAGGATAATATCACTTTAGAACCAAAGTACCACTTACATGTGGCACTTTGGACCTAAACCACCACTAGTCAAAAAAATATTTTGCTAAAATTCCACTTGCAAGCTGAAACCTTTGACAAAATCACTATCTTTCCTTGGATGGTAAAAATGAAGCATTAGGATATCTAGAGAGGTTTATGGGATTGTCTGAAAGAGGTCAAGAGTACAAAGGTAAGTTCTAGCATTAAGGAAGAGTGTCTATGATTAAATTGTATGCAAGATGATATGTATAGATCTAGATAATATAAGATATGGCCTAACAGAAGTAGTAATGGTGTGAGTACATCCAGAGAAGCACAAGCCTAACAAATGAAATAACTTATACATGGTAACTCAGAATGAGTTGTGATGTAGGAGTATCTATAAGTGTAAGAGAAATCTCACATCTATAAAACACATCCTTATTTTGGTATTCCTTTGCATTTCCTTCTTGTCAGGGGACATTTATCTATAAATGTAATACCCTTTAATAAAGGATTAGGAACATATTCCTCACATCGACCTAGACCTTGAAAAAATCGGGATTAGAGAACTCGTTTGGATTCACATGAATAACACGTAGATTAGATAGAGATAAAAGACTCAACCAGACATAATTATAATAGTAATGCAAACTTCCCTTGACTATTGCAATAAGTTTTAACGTGGTACCATGTCATTTACATAAAAAATTCACTCCAACAAGGGTGAGTGTGGCCAAGATTGTGACATCGAGGTCGTCTAATTTAATTATTTGTCTTTTCTTTACCACAAACAAAAAAATTATGCAGTGCTTCCACTCCTTTCTCTAACATTATGTAGTCATCTTCCACAATATTGATGTTTCTTCCTCCACCTACAAATACCATATCGGCTTTGTAATAGAGCCCAATCCAAGGATTAATCTTATTGATAACACAAAAGCATTACTAAGGATAGCCTATAAAGTTAGGGGACTAAAATGTCTGAGTTAGAGAAGAAAATAAGAAAGCAATGGGAATGCTTTCATAATATCCCCATACAAGTTAAACAAATCAAAGCTAATTTTGATCAAAACAACCCCCATCGTGGAAGCAAGAGTGTTCATGGTGTTGGGATTTGTACTTTTACATTATAAGCTAAAACAAAGGAAAGTTATGCTAAAATATAATCTAAAAAAAGATGACATGTGATTTCACCTAGTCAAACCCTTTTGGGTTAAAACCCCCAAGAAGGTAACTTTATTTTATTGCATTTACTTAAACCAATTTTTAAATACAACAAAAACTCTTCAAGACCCTATAACTATCATACAATAGTCCATGCACTAGACAATGCAACTATAATATAATACATGCATAGTCTATACACTACATTGTATAATTATACAATTGCGTTCTAACACATTGTTGGGTTTCAAATTTGCACTTGGAATGAAACCACAATCAGGGGATAAGCAACTCCCTCCTCTTTAATGGGAGAGGTTTCCTTATTGAAAGTAGGGGCAAAACCTATGTACAAATGCATAATCTTTCATTCAATGGTGGTCCCGATATCTTGAAATGTGTTTTATGCCTGGAAAGTTATCAATACATGAGGATAGAAGACTTGAAGAGAGGAGGGAGGTAGAAGAAGACAATAATTTTAGGGAAAAGAGATGGCAGAGAAAACCCTTATATGTATTGAGAAAATTAGATATAGATTAGAACCATTCACGTTTATAACAGGCACAATCCACAGACTCAAAGTTCTTGAGATTGTATAAACTTGAACACAAAGTTTCTAAGCATACAAGGATTAAATGATTCACAGATCGGAGCAAGAAGGAAAGAGAAAGTAGAGGAAAAAAGGGGAAAACCCTTGTATTGATTTCTTCCAATTCAAAATTACAGTTCCAGAATCTCAAAATTCCAACCCGTATAATGGCTTTGAGAGCCCATGATATAGCTCACAAGAGACGGTTACAACTTCCTCGAGAAAGCAAGAAAAAGTTACAACTTCCTCAAGCAAGCAAGAAATGGTTACAAATCATTCCATCCATTTGGGCCCTTTCGAATTCTTGATTCGCAAAGAAACGTTAATGGCAGAAAAACCAGGTTTAAATATACGGCCGTTACATTATTTCGTCAGTTAAAATATGGGCCATTCGATTCGCTTCTACAACTTTAAATTTGGGCCGCTCATGTGGAAGGAATTTATTGGAGTGGGCCTGTGGATGCCTTTTACATTTTTTTACCTTTGAAGTTGTGCCAGACTGACACGTGGAGAGCTCCTCTAGTTCCTTTATACTTAGCTGAGACTGTCCTATTTCCTGCTTGACCTATGTTGACCCCTAGCCACGTGGTGAGCTAGCACTCATTTAAGTTTCCGCTTTGGAAACGCCTTCTGAAATTACACCAAGATGACACGTGTCTCCTTTCGCTGGTCCTGACGTGGTGAGATAGCACTCATTTGGAGATTAGCCCTTTGGTTTCACTTCTAAAATTGTGTCGTTGAGGCATGTGGAGGCTCCCGCCGACCCGCACAGACTTAGTCAATTATAACAATCGGCTCCATTTCATTTTGGACCTGGGACACATGGAGGACTGGCGCAAGTTTGAGAACTACCCTTGGATCTGACTCTTGAAGTTATACTGATGAGGCATGTGGCGCTGTCCACAGAGCCTTCCATAATTAGCCAATTTTAGCTTGTTTTGTCTTCATTTTGTACTTGGGACACACGGAAAGCCTGTGCTTATTTGAGGACTGTCCCTTGGGCCCTGCCCCTGGAGTTGTGTTGTTTGGACAGATGGAGGCTTTTGATGTCGCTTGAAACATG
Organism: Taxus chinensis; assembly: GCA_019776745.2. NCBI lineage: Eukaryota > Viridiplantae > Streptophyta > Pinopsida > Cupressales > Taxaceae > Taxus > Taxus chinensis. The sequence continues at coordinate 35,134,488 of CM034148.1, read as the reverse complement.
GCCAAACCACATCTAATAAGAAATTTCCACGTACTACCCGTGGATTCTGAGGAAAAATTAACAGGGGAGATATGGCTATCATTCCCAAATGTGGGAAGAAAATAAAAAGAAGGGAAGAAACTTCACCATTACACCTGACTTTCAGATTGTTCTCCATGAATGGGAAAATTACAAACAATGCCAATCTTGACGTGATCCAATACTCCAAGGAACAGATTCAAAATTTTTGAAACTTGACTTCAAAAGAGGGGAATTTTGAGGGCGACAACACGCATAACACTTAACATGCATAAAATCCACCATCTAGCCATACTCAACAATCTCTCATATTTTTACAATTGTTTTTAATATTCACTCCTAACAGGATACCAACATTTAAGATAGCTCATGACTTTGTAAACTCCACCCACTAAAGAATCTACTAATTCCTCCTCATGACTAAGCATAGTCATCAATACATAATGCTCCACCAACCTTGTCAAAGTGTTATCAATAGATCACTTACACACCTCTAATGAATGGTCCATCCAAACAAATGTTTGAAAATGCATTAAAAGTTTCATACATTGCACTATAATGGTGTGCAAATTCACTATGCATCATGAAGCTATCCTATACATAAATATTATGCATGCACTCCTACACACAACCAAGGTTGCACACACTTTTTAATTCAACATTACACAATACCCAAGGGACCAATACTCTTTACACATCACACTATTCAGAATTTCCTACACACAAGACAACCATCTACATTTAAAGTCTTGCATAGATCTATACATAGTTGAGACATTCTCCCACATGTTGAACACTTTTTATAAAGGGATATAAACTCATACTTTAACAGTTGTGAGTATCCATGCCCTTTCCTTTCCTACACCAAGAATACTTCTCAATGTTCACTAACATAGTCAACAAAATCGTAAAAAAAATTCCAGTTCCTACCTTCTCCAAAAGTATCCTCCCCCTACATCATTTCCCTTACAAAATGATACTGCACATTAATGTGCTTCATGCAATAATGATACTCGAGCTTCTTTGCTAGAAAATTTCTACTATGATTGTAAAAATATATCATTATAGAATTCGAAATGAACCTAGCCATGGAATAAAACCTTTGAATCTAAATCATTTCCTTGTTTTCACGAGTAGTCGTCATGTACTCAAATTTTGTGTTGGATATCACAACATTTGTTAATGTTTACTCATCCAACTAACAACTCCATCGAACAAGTTATACATGTATGCACTAATAAACCTTCTACGATCAATATTTCCTCCCTAAACAAAGTCACAAAACCACTTAGGCTCAAATACTTACTTACACCAAGATCATCTTAACAACAAATTGTGTAGTCAAATGTTATGCATATATACCTAGAAATCCTCTTCACAACAATCCAATTCTCATTTCTCGGATTGGGCATATGTCTATTGACTAATCATACTGCATGATAAATGTTGGTTTGTGTACAGGAAAATACATAAATTAGGCTTCCCACCACACTCACATATGTAACCAAATCCATGCCATCCAACACCTCTTGTGTAGTGGATAATATCTACAAAAAATAGCGTGTGAAAAATAGGAAAGTGCATGTGCACAAGCTTTTTATTATGCATCTTGAACCTTTCCAATGTCATCTCAACACATTTAATTTGGTCTAAATATAGCCTCTTGTTTGCATAATCTCAATTGATTAATAGTTCTCAAAATGAACTTTGAAAAAACAATATTTTTCTTGTCAAAGTACACAGATAAATAATAATTTTCCTTCTTAATCATTACCTTATAATTTCCAATCAGCAGCTTTTCATCCACATAAAGAACTATGATGATAATAATTTCCCCTTCTTTTTTGTAATACATGCAAGATCAAATTTTTTGTGTAAAAGGACAAGTTAATGTAGCCTAAAATCCAATGATACAAACCCAATAAAACCCTATACGTGCTAGCACATCACTCAATCTAAACTAATCACTCACCCGAAGCATGCAAAGGTACTAGGTCCCTCTTTAGGGTTGTTGTTACAGGATGTTAGAATGATGAAGACTTAACATATATAGTTCCATTACTAATACTTCATTCTACAAAGCATACCAGATCTATATCTAAGGGAAAGCAGAATTAAGTACTAACCATGATGAGATCAAAAAACATACTATATTCCGATACACATAGTACTAACACTTAGATTCAGCCAATGTCCTTCATTATATTCAATGCAAGAATTTTACAGAAGCTTCATTACAATATTAGTAGTATGCGCGTAGTAGATTTAACAACATATATCTATATATCTTGATCCCCTCTGTGTATACCTATATCTCTCTCTATCTCTATTACACAGTTTACTACATATATATAAGGGTGGGGACTTTCCCTTCATTGCTTACTTATTCCCAAAATAGGTTGCATGTTATTCTTAGGCACACACCTTTACAAAACTAGCCACACATGCAAGTGCACTAACAATAGACTACTACTAGCTAACTGACAATAGCATATCTATTTCCAGCTTGTGTCCATGCAAAGTGCTTCATATCTAATCCTCCAAAAATAGCCAATGTGTGGTGTGCACGTCTCTGCCTCGTTTGTGTGCTCTACATGCCATCTCTAAAAATAGACCTTAATGAGCAAAACGGCTAAGTCCCAAAAACTGAACTTCTGTTCCACGCGCGAGTTCTTCCTATCCATTCACACCTTTGAATATGACCTGCTTCCCCACGTGAACTTCCTGTGTGCTTTCTTTGTTAAGTGTTATTTGATAAACATTTCGGCACATTGTTATCAATATTTTGACTCCACATCCTTAGTGTTTTTTTCAAGTCATATGAAGACTTTTTCAAAGGGAAGCAAAGTCCTCCTTTCCTTTGACCTTGAAACTTTCTAGTAGCATTATGTAGATTACTTTTTTAAGCTCTCCATACATAAATGTTATTTTGGCATCCATGTGATTTATCTCCATATGAAACAGAATAACAAGAGATAAAATAAATATGGTAGAAGTCAATTTCACAACAAGAAAAAGACCTCACAAAAGTTAATCCACTCTACTTGTTATCTCATTTTTAAGTTTACCGATAAAATGGGATACTAATCAAAATTTTCATGAAGAACTTGTTTTATGATCCATATGCATCCATGAATTACTTTTAAAATGCCTCATTTTCTTTCTAAATCAGTTTCTAGGATCACTGTTATCCCAAATTTGCACCTCTTGCAAATTTGGATAGATGAACTTAGCCATTTTACTGTACAAAATCCGTAGGACACTAATTCAGTCTACCACGGAGTGCAAGGACTTGGTGTTCTATGGGTTCTCCTAACCCACAGAATAAATGAGCATTGGTCAAGGACTTAGGCAGGTTTTTGATAAATCTACAGAATATTAGAAGGGTGCGTTACACTTGGTGAATCTGCCAAAAAATTTGGAAACCCATGGGAGACTAAGCTAATTCATTGGTGGGTTTTATTTCAAAGACCACATGACGTTCATTTGGCTGTCAATTTCAATTTTTAGCATCAAACAATGGGCAACATGGCGAGATTATGAATATCCTCAAATATTTTAGCTTTGGGGAATGTGAGACTCATAGAATAAGCCACATTCCTTAGCATTTCAGGTCCGCAGTGGAGCAGATTAAGTCAATACAAATCAAAGAACACGTGACGAGTGAATACAATGATAGCTGGCTATAGATCAACGGTCAAGGTGGGACACGTGTCACCTTTCCAACTAACTTCAAATCATTTGCATTTCGTGGAGCTCAAGTATGTGGAATTCACCAATTTAAATAATTATTTGGGTTTGGGCAAGTTAGAAAATAAACAGGGCTACGCGGCAACAATTTTATATAGCCAAAAAATTTTAAGTCCACCTGAGGAAAAAGTTGCGACACGGAAGGCAATATCTGACAGGCCTGACAACTTAAAGCTATGTCAAGTCTTTTCACTGGCTAACCTTTCGCAGTCTGACAAATGTGAAAGTTAAAGAAAATTCTGACACAGTGACATTACGAAGGAGCATGGAATGTCCTCATTGTCTATAACTTCACAGTGGTTAGAGGAGGCTTTCAAATGATTTGAAATTGTGAAGATCATGGAGCTTTCTCAATGGCTCATATTTCACATTTTTTAGTCAGGGATTTCAAATAGTTTGACATTGTGAAGAACATGGAGCTTTCTTATTCACTCATGTCTCACAGTTTTCATCCAAGGTTATCAAAATTCTGAGATAGGGAAGGAATGTGGAGAAATTTTATTGGTCAGTATTTCACAGTCTGACAAGATCCTTGACTAAAAGGTGAATTACGAAGAAATATGTAGCCTTCCCATTAGATTATGTTTCACAATGGCCAATGCAAGTTCAATGGAAATCTGACATTACAAAGGAGCATGGAAATCTTCTATTGGCTTACATTTGTAAAGGGGTAGACTAGAGCAAAGGACAGTCTGACAAAGCAAAGGAACGTAGCGTTGTTTCATTGGCCCAAATTTACAAAGCCACAGAACGTGAAAGGAAAAGAAAGGAATTAAATCCCAACCTCGTGACCCAATGGGTGATCGACACATAGAAAAGTAAAATCATTGCACATGTATGCAGAGGCTAATCCCCAAACCAATCAAAATATGCCATGTGTCACATTCTTGTGCATCTCGACATGTAAATATTCAAATGGCCATAAATTTTGCTCCACATCTCCAAATCACCCAAAATTTATATCATTGGAAATATCTCCTCGAGACCTTCAATTTGACATCATTAGAATCAAATTTGGTAGTGTTTAGTGGGATAAAAAGAGGAAAAATAGTTCGATCATTAATATGTAGTTACAGACGGCTCAACCACCCAACTTTATCAAGTATGGGGCTCTTTCCTTCTCTTGAAAGCAATGCAAATTGGGGGAATGGTCTTGATAGGGTGCCCATGATGTTTTTATAGATTTGATGGATAATTGAAAACGGTTGGAGCTTGAGAGCTATTCTACAGGGGAAAATAGACATTTTCATTAATGGAAAGATTAAATATGATCTCTTTCCCTCTTTATTCCCTCTCCTCTCTAAAAATATATGAATGTAATTGATTGAGCACATTTGAAGTGGTTGGAAATTTTTTGTATGAATTAGATCTTGAAGTGCAGAGAGGAAAACTTTGTGTTTTCTTTCTTGTTATCAAAATAACATTAAAGATAATTGTTGTAGACTTTGTGTTGTGGATTTATCTCTTTCATTTGAGTCATTGTTCTTGAGTGCAATACACCAAATGGTTCTTTTCTTTAAGATCTAGTTTATTAAATCTGTAGGTAGTTATTACTATCTATTCACATGTGTTTATATTTTGATTTGCATCCTACTTAAGAGAAATTACATTTCCTTCTCATTCTCTTCTTACTCCTAAAATTCCTCATGTCTTTCTTCTTCTTCTCTCTATATGCCTTCCTTTCTAACAAAACCAATCTACTTGGATCAAATCTCAACCTCAAATGGTTATATTAGTGTAGATATTGTAAATGGTCTTCGGCGTGCTTTATATTAGTAATAAACAGGGCGCCTCCCCTTTATATGAGAATGGACCTTGTCCCGCATGTTTTGGTTAAACCTCATATTTTTTCTTTGACAAAAATACCCAACCAACAGTTTTTTGCAACTCTGCTGGGGAATACATATAAGTAAAACTAATCCCGTTATACTATTAGCGACTCTTTATTTGCTTTGTTATATTGTTTATTTCTAGAGTCAAGCTTGTTAGGTTGTGGAGCCTATTTTCATGCGTGAAATTTTTAAATACTATACACTAAGATTACTATACACTTTTCATGTATCCTCACCGGGGTTCGGGGGCGTAGCCCCTGAGAAAAATATTTTGGGCCTTAAAATGTGCCCGATATACCAGGAAACATGTTTTTCTCATATGGGCGGGATTTTGTCCCATATTTTTGCCCATGGTTTTGATACCCACAGTTTTGTAAAATTGCTTAAGCAGTTGTCTACTTATATGGTTTTATGCATATGGTAGTAACATAATAACATTGTAGATGTGTTTTGAATTCAGGTGTGAATTTTGTAGAGTTTGTTGAGCATAGCTCCAAACAGATCTGGGTATTGTATTAAGAGAGTGGTGGCTTGTAATAAAATCTGAGCAAGTGATTCTTGGTGGACATAGCCCAAATTGGGTGAACCACGTTAAATACCGTCTCTTTGTGTTATGTTATTTTATTCTACACTTTTATTTGAGATCTGTAATATTTTCTACATATTAGTTTCTACTGTTGCGATTCTGTGAGGGATTATTCCACATATTTTATCCCTTATTTCCTAACAAAGTTATCAAGAAGGTTATACACTCGAGCTAGCCGAACCATAGGTGAAGTTGATCCTTTATTTGATAATTTTAATCTCACACTAGAAAAGCATGCCTCTCTGGATGTGCTAGGTTCTCTTCACTTGTGCGTAGGAATCAAGCTATGCAAGATTCAACCACATTTGTTACTTGTAAAGCACTATTTTTGAGTAGCATTCACATTCCTACACAAACAACTTTCATGGCTGGACAACAACCACAAGTTCTAGTCCATTGGGGTCCATCTATTGGTCCTCTTGCATTGACACAACCACTGCATGATTTTCCACATGGGTCGCGCAAGAAATTTCCAAAATTTAATGGTGATGGGAAGCAACACTCAAACGGGCATATAGCTGCATTTTTCATGGCTTATGGAGTTCTGAGAGTAGTTCATGAAGATGTTTTTAATTTTTTGTTCGTTGAGATACTTTAAGGTACCGCTACAAAATGGTTCTATCATCTTCTACCTACATGCATTACCAATTGGGCTACTATGAGAACATAATTTCAAGATAGATTCAAAGTTGTTGAAGATTCATCTACCTTGCTAGCACAAATCACTAGATGAAGAAAGAGCCACATGAGCCTATGTGTGATTTCATGGCCAAGTTCAATAATTTGATTCGTAAAATCCCAACACATGCAGTTCCTACTCTTGACAACCAAAAGTGCTTCTTTGTCAATGCACAACTTCCTAAAGTAAGTTTCTTGCTGAGAAGATATAACATTCCTGACTTGGTTGATGCATAGTCAATTGTCATGGAAATTGAAGACGATCTTATGATGGCTAGAAATGTCAAAAGAGATTCTTCCAAAGCTAAGAATCAGAACACTTCTCAAACCACTATTAATCCTATGATTTAGATAATGGCCAATGATTTGATAAATCTAAAGAAGCATATGTCTCAGCATACATCAACCGCTCCTTTAAGGATATCCTAAGGAGAAAATTTAATAATAACAATGGTGCTCCTGTGAGAGATAAGAACCGATTACCAGCCACACCACCCAAATTAGCCATTGAAGCCCCTCCTATTAATACAACCACAGAGGTTATCGAGGAAGAAGATGATGAAGTAAACGATGAAGCTAATGATGCCTTTGAGGCTTCTAGTTACATTGATGAGTCGGCTGGTGACTCCAAAATTGGGTACCTGGAATATGAAAAAGATGATTACGAGGTTAGTGGTCAATCTTTTTTTGTTTTCACACAATCTTAGAATCTAAGGAAAGAAGTAGAGAAAACTAAAGTGAATGAAGATTTAGTAATTATTTCTAAAATTGGAACTCCTTTTCCTGTTCAACCAAAGGATAAAATTGTTGTTAAGAATTCTTCCACTACTGTTAATGCTCCCTCTCTTGTTGTTCCAAAGACTAGTCCTCTGAACCCACAAGTAAGTATTGAAAAGTCTACACCATCAATCGTTCCGTCCTACACCACATTTGATATCATTAAACATGATAAAATAAATAAGATTCAAATGTCTGATGCAGATTACCTCCAATCCAACCCAGAGCAGTTTGAAAGGCTTGCCAAATTCATTAGAAGAAAATTTGTGGTACCACCTAATTTTATATCCAAAGGACTCATCCCAAATCATGTACTCCCCTCTTCTCAAAATAATATGGCTTCGACCTCATCCTATGGGAAATTGAACCATTTTATTTGTCCTTGTTTATCAATGGTTTAAAACTAAGCAATTATATTATTGATTCTAGGGCCTCCGATAATGTTATTCCTGCAAAGGTAGATCATGCTTTGGGGCTCACTCTTACAAATCCTTTCAAACGTTGCTACTCCATGGAAACCAAGCATGTCCTATTGTTTGGTCAAATCAAGGATGCACAGTCCACATTTTTCGTGTTCTCAGAGAAAAGAGTCTTGATGTCTATTGTAGTTGCAGATATTCTAGTGGCTTATGGTATCTTGCTTGGGCAAAGTTTTTGTAGAGATGTAGGTGGATAAATTCATATGGATTGGACAAAGGATATAATTCTGATCAACAGAACAATGCGTGTTCTTGAACCTGAGCCTCAAGAGAAATATTTGGTCACAAAATCTGACGATCCTAAGGCCTAAATCATTTTTTAAGATGTTAGTTTAGGAAACTACTTCACGACCTTGGATAAATATTTTGCTTCTACTTCATTCATGGAGGCAGATACCAATGCGATATGGAGTTTTGAAATTGATGGCAGTTTCTCGACTTCTGGATTTGTTGTTGGTGTAGAACTAATTTCTCCCGAATTTGAAATCTTTCCTTTTTAATTCAAGTTGCAATTTGATAATACTCATAACACTGCCGAATATGAAGCATTTTTGTTGGGACTAATAATGGATAAAGAAAAGGGAATTATAAATATTAAATCACAAGGGGATGCAGAGATCATTGTAAATCAATTTAGGAACATCTATCAGGTGAAGAATGATAAGTTGAGGCATTATAGAAATAAATTTTGGTATTATGTTGAATATTTTGATGAATTTTCAATCAAAGGAGTACCTAGAGACCATAATGAAAAGGAAGACTCACTTGCGGTGCCTCCTTCATTGCTCCTTCCTCATCCCGAGTTCAAGAAAGAAAAATATAGCATTGAGATATTCTATCAACCTAGTTTCCCTGATAATTTTTCACATTGGCGGTCTTCAATGATGATCGACAGATTCTAACCTTTTTAGAAAAGTTTGATAATTTCATCAATCTCTACTTTGAGGGTTCTAAATCAACTTTCTGTGAATCCATCTCTGATTCACAATAATAACCCAACAAAGAAGTTCTCCAAATAAATGGAAACAAAATCCCCAAGGGGTTGGTGTCTTTAGAAGGTCTTTTTGATCAACATGACCATCTCATTCAAAAGAAGCAACAGTCCGAAGCTAATTCTTTTGTTGAGGTTAAACAAGTCAATCTTGGAGCTGCTGAGAAGACATGGATTGTGAACATTGGAAAATGTTAGTCCCTTAAGGAGAAAAGATTTATTTTGGCATTATTAAAGAAATATATGGATGTCTTGGCATGGTCTTATACAAATTTTAAATATTTAAAACTGAAATATGTGTAAAAGAATATCCCTCTAAAGATAGATGCTCAGCCATATAGACAAATGTAAGGTCATTACAACCTTAAGATTTATGGCACCATTCTTGCATAAATTCAAAATATTTTGAACGCAAGAATTATTTTTCCCATTCATCATTCTACAAGGGTGGTCAACATTTTTCCTATATGCAAGAAGAATGGAGAAATCCGTATCTATGTTGGTTTTTGAAATCTCAATCAATTTTCGTTAAAAGACATTTACCCTTCGCCTAACATGGATCAAGTGCTATAAACAGTGACAGGATCAGAAATGCTTTCTATGCTAGATGGATTTTCAAGATACAATCAATTTGAGGTTGCTACAGAGGATCATCATAAAATGACATTCACCACACCATGGGGTAAGTTTGCTTATCGGAGGATGCAATTTGGTTTGATTAATGATGGAGCTACCTTACAAAGTGCTATGGATATAACATTCAGAGGCTTGATGGGGAAAATCATTGTGGTTTATATAAATGACCTCACAGTATTCTCTAAGAGTAGGTATGATCGTTGTGATCATTTGGAGCAAGTTCTAATAAGGTGTCAGCAACACTATATTTATTTAAATCCCAAGAAATTTATGTTTGGAGTCGCAAAAGGGAAATTTCTAGGACATATTGTGACAAAATAAGGAACTAAGATTGGTCCTAAATTGGTTAAATCTATACAAAGTCCACCCTTCCTACAAGTAAAACAAGTGTGCATTCATTCTTTGGGAAGGTTAATTTCCTCAGACGATTTGTTCCAGATTTTTTTGACAAAACTAGGCATATTGTCAAGATGATGAAAGGTAAAGTCCCATTTCAATGGAATGCTAAAGGAATTTTTTTTTTTGATGAAATCAAGGAAGCTATAGCTTAAGCTCCTATCCTCGTATGTCCAAATTTTCAAAAATATTTTATCATGTACATCTATGCCTCGACTCATACAATGTTTGTTATACTAATGCAAAATAATGTTGAAGGATTTGAGTCTCCAATTACTTTTATGAGTAGCCCTCTAACGGATCATGAGCTAAAGATGTCCTAGATTGAAAAGCATGTCTATGTCATGGTTCAAGTAGTAAATCATTTCAAGTATTACATCATAAATTCTCATACAATGGTTCTTGTCCCTGATACAACAATAAAGTCCATTCTCACTCAACAAGAGTTGGGTACTAAGCGATGTAATTGGATTGCCAATGTGCAAGAATATGATTTAGAGATAAAACCTACAAATATTGTGTGCGGAAGAGGTTTACGTCAATTAATTGTTGAAAATAACTCTGAAGAAGAAGCTCACACAGCTGAGGAAAATCATGAAGAAATGAGTGTTTTTTGTGAGTACAATTGACGAGTGGTATTCATATATTTATTTATTTATAACCTATGAAGAATGTACTAGAACATCTGACATCTAAAGAAAAGTGAATGGTCAATCTAAGATCAACTAAGTATGGGATAATGGCTTACATAAGAGATGAATTGATGGAGTATTCTTGTGCTGTGTGGATAAGATGTAACAAGGTAAGCTTCTTGAAGCATTTCATAATTTAGCTTGTGGGGGACATTTCTCATCATTTTTTACAACTCACAAGATCCTACGAGTAAGGTACTACTAGCCCACTCTCTTTCAAGATGCATCCACATGGTAGCAAAGTGTAATGCTTTCCAATAGTTTGTGGGTCATCCAAACATGACGACACTTCCCCTAAGGCCAGTGGTAATTGAAGAACCCTTACAGTAATGGGGAATTGATTTCATTGGAGATTTGAATCCTTCTTCTAGTGATGGGAATAATTATGTTATGAATGCAACTGACTATTTCACAAAGTGGGTCGAAGTCATCCCGGTAAAACATGTTACCTCTAAAGTTGTCTGTAGCTTCATTAAAGAGAATATAATAGTCAAGTTTGGTGTTCCTTATAATATTGTTGTTGATAATGCTTCCAACTTTTATTCTTATGAACTCGCTGGATTTTTATATGGTTATGGGATTACTTTGGCTCACTCATCAGATTATTATCCTCAAGGAAATGATCAAGCATAATCAAGTAATAAGAATTTGATAACTATAATCAGGAAGATGGTTGATGAAAATCAATGGACTTGGCACAAGGCATTATACGATGCACTATGGGATGACTGTATTATTCCAAAAAGAGATATTGGGATATCACCTTTTCAAGTATTATATGGATTTGATGCGGAGATTATCTCCTTAGAATTTTCAGCCTTGAAGTTGACCAAATCGATTAAAGATGATACTTTCCAAGATTTTGTTGAAAAGGGAATCATGTACCTGACAGAGTTGGAGGAAATAAGGTCCAAAGTGGCTGATCGGATCATGGAGCATCAGAAAAAAATCAAGAAGGTGTTTGAAAAAAATGATAAGTAGCGGGATTTTTAGGTTGGGAATCTCATGTTGTTATGGGATAAAGGAAGAGATCCGAATGAAATGCATGGTAAATTTGATTCCCTATGGAGAGGACCTTACAAGATTCACCAATTATGTGGAGAAAATAGCTTTTGTATGTCATATCTTGATGGAAATCAGCTTCCATTACCTCACATCGGACAATATTTCAAGCTCTTTCGCTAGTAGTGCAAGTTCTTCTTGCATTGTATCATAGTTTGATTTTTATGTTGTGTGTTTCCTTTTCTACTGGTGTGTTTTCTTTCCATTCCTTTGTTTCGGTTTCACTTTGTTTTATTTGTGTCTATTTTCTAATCTTCTTGACTCCATATCCCAACAAATTAGCACTTTAGGGATCTAGAGTTCCTCTTTCTTCAAAGTATCAAAGAAAGTCCCCATTCAGAGCTAGTTGTTATCCCATTTTTGAGTTTATCAAAAAAATGGGATACCCAATCAAATTTTTCATGATGAACATGTTTTATTATCCATTTCTTCATCCATGAATTGCTTTTAAAATGCCTCACTTACTTTCTGAATCAATTTCCAGGGTCACTGTTATCCCAAATTTTCACCCCTTGCAAATTAGATAGATGGAATTAGCCATTTTGTTATACAAAATTTGTGGGAAACTAATTCAGTTTACCATGGAGTACAAGAACCTAGTGTTCTAACAGGCTTCTCCTAACCCATGGAACAAAGGAGCATCAATCAAGAAATTAGACGAGTTTTTTGATAAATCCATGGAATATTAGAAGGTTGCACTACACTTGGTGAATCTGCCAAATGTTTGGAAACCCACGAGAGACTAAGCTAATTCATTGGTGGGTTATATTTAAAATAAATGTGACGTTCATTTGGCTGCCAATTTCAACATCAACATCGGTAGTAGGCCATGTGGAGGGATTTCAGCTCTCCTCAAATATTTTGGCTTTAGTGGACTTGAGACTCGCGGAATAAGCCACATTTTTTAGCATTTCATGTCCATGGTGGGGTAGATTAAGTCAATGCAAATCAAAGAACATGTAGCGGGTGAAGAAAATGACAGAGGGCATAGATCAATGGTCCGAAGGTAGGACACATGCCACCTTTATGGTAAACTTCAAAGCATTTAAACATTTCGCGAGACCTCAAGTCTGTGGAATCAACCAAGTTCAATAATTTTTCAGGTTTGGGCAAGTCAACAAAGAAATAGGGCTACGTGGCGGTAATTTATAAAGCTAAATGTTTATAAGTCCACCCAAGGAAAACATTGTGACATGGAAGGAAAACTCTGACAGGTCTGACAACCCGAAGCTACGTGGAGCCTTTTCACTGGCTAACCTTTCATAGTCTGTCAAATGTGAAGGTTAAAGGCAAGTTTGGCACAACAAAATTGTGAAGGAGTGTGGAATGTCCTCATTGGCTGAAATTTTACAAAAGTGGTCAAAGGTGGCTTTCAAAATGGTCTAACCTTTCTATTATTACAAAGAGCAACTATCAAAGTTTTAACAACATTGGTTCATAATTCACGTTTTTCAGTTGGTGTCTTTACAAAATCATATGACTTACACTATAAAGAGCATGGAGATTTCTCATTGGCTCACGTCTCGTAGTTGTCAGCCAAGGTTATCAAAATTCCATCATAAGGAAGGAATGTGGAGCATTTTTATTGGTCGGTATTTTGCAGTCTGACAAGATCCTTGACTAAAAGGTGAATTGTGAAGAAATGTGTAGCCTTCCCATTGGCTTCTGCTTCATAATGGCCAATGCAAGTTTAATGGAAATCATTGACAGGAGTGTGGAAATATTCTATTGGTTTCATTTCAAAGGGGCAGACTAGAGTAAAGGACAGTTTGAGACCACAAAGGAAATTGAAATTGTTTCATTGGCCCAAATTTACAAAGCCACAAAACATAAGAAAGGAAAATAAAGGAAGTAAATCCCCACCCCACAACCCAATGGGTGACCAAAACATGGTAAATTAAAATTAGTGCACATGCAGGACAAAGGCCAATCCCCAAACCAATCAAAATGTTGCATGTGTCATGTTCTTGTGCACCCTAACATGCAAATATTCAAATGGCCATATTTTTTCTCAGAGCTCCAAATCATGCAAAAAATTATATCATTAGAAATATCTCCTCGATCCCTTAAATTTGGCATCATCAAAATCAGATTTTGGTAGTGTTTAGTGGGATGAAAAGAGGAAAAAATAGTTTGAGCATTAATATTCAGTTACAGATGGCTCAATCACCCAAATTGATGAATTATGGGGATATTTCCTTCTCTTGAAAGAAATGTAACATGGGGGAATGGTCTTGGAAGGGTGCCCATGATGTTTTTAGATATTTGATGCATGATTGACGGTGGTTGGAGCTTGAAAGACATGTTTTAGGGAAAAATAGAGATTTTCATTAATGGCAAGATCAAATCTGATCTATTTCCCTCTCTGTTCCCTCTCCTCTCTATCTCTCACCTCTGAAAATATATAAATGTAAGTGCTTGGGCACATTTGAAAGGGTTGGATATTATTTGTATGAATTGGATCTTGAAGTTGTAGAGATAAAAAAATTGTGTTTTCTTTCTTGTTATCAAAAGAACATTAAAGATATCTATTATAGACTTTGTGTTTTTGATTTATCTCTTTCGTTTGAGGTATTGTTCTTGATTTCAATACACCAAATGGTCCTTTGCTTTAAGATCTAGTTTATTGAATCTGGAGTCAGTTATTACTATCTATTTGCATGAGATTATCTTTTGATATGCATTCTTCTGAAGAGAAATCACTTTTCCTTCTCATTCTCTTATAACCCCTACTGAAATTCCTCATGTATTTCTTCTTCTTCTCTCTCTACATTCATTAATTGCTAACAAGAACATATAATGGGATGAGATCCCTACCCTGAATGTTTAGATTAGTGTAGATGTGGTTGAACCTCATATTTTGTCTTTGACCCACTTGCAACCTACAATTTTTCTTCCAAGAGGTAACTTTACCATATCCCAAGTCATGTTCTTACCCATAAACTCAATCTCTTCTTTTATAGTTTTCTTCGAAGATTCTCTCTTTTGATCCAAGAGCCTAATTTAACTTCTTAGGGTCATCACCAGTATTTACTGAGAGTGAAAGCACATAATGATGGCTCACTAGGCTATACCTTTCAAGAAATTTGTGCACTTGTTCTAATCTCCTTTGTGTAGGGATTTCAAGCTCTTATTTATCCACTATCACATATGCATCAACAAATTTATACTCAGATTTATGCTCCTCAGACTTTAGTTCAATCCATGTCATTTCTAACTCTTCTTTTAGTTGCATATTTGATTGTTCCTGCACAAGTTCACCGCACCACTTGTACAAGAATGCTCTTGATCTCCTTAAAAACCACAGTTCAACTATAAACCCCCTTCTTTAATTTTGGATTCAATAGTTTGAACCCCGTAACATCATTCCCATACCCATTGAAGATGCACTTCTCAAGATTATAATCAAGCTTCCTCCTCTTGGCCTTTGGAATGTGTGCATATGCTTCATAACCAAACATTCTCAAGTGTTTTAGGGATGGTTTCTTACTATTCCAAGATACATAAAAAGTCATATCTACCATCGTCTATGATGTTGAGAGATTCATGAAGTAACATGTAGTAATCATTTATTTAAAGTAAAACTTATTCTCCAAATGCGCATCACTCAACATATGTAGGGATTTATTTATCAATGTCTTATTCATCCAATGTATAAATCCATTTTGATTTTGGGTGTATAAATTTGTCTTTCATCTTTCAATTCTACATTACTCACATTTTTCATTGAATGAATTTGAACATAATTCACCCCCATTATATATGTATAAACTCTTTATCTTCTTCTCCATCTAATTTTGATCTGAAAATGTGTGTTGTATTTTTATCACTTTTAAAAGTTTTCAAAGAACGTGATTTTATTAATCCATTTTAAGTATTCTAAGCTCCACAAATTGATTAAATTATGATTATTATGCATCCATAGAAGTGTGGAAAACTTGGGCAGCAAATAAATAATCAGAAAAACTGAAAACACTTAGATAACAAACAAGATTGTTTACGGGGTTCGAAAATTCCTACGTCCCCGGGTTCAGATTGAACCGATCCATTAATAATATTGAAATGTAAGTACAATAACTCTTACAAACAACCAATAATGAATCACAACCTAAAAATGAGCTGATCAATGCCCCAAGAACTCTGAAAAATAGCAGAAACTGTCCCAAGAACGATCCGTGGCTCCTACAGTGTTTTCACAACGTGATCTCCCTACAACTGTGTTAGAAAAACACCTAAAAATGGATATTTACAAACATTCTATGAAAAAAAATCATATATCTAAGATCATCTCTGAATTCTGAACACTTTTCATGTTTACACCAAGTCACTTTTCGGACCAGAAGTGCATTGGAATTCATGTAGTTGTCTTGTAGATCCCTGTTAAAAACTGCATTTAAAGCTTCCAAAAACAGGATAAAACTCAACAAAAAATATCAAATCTTACATCGTTGGAATTTTCTCAAAATTCCCTTCATTTCACCTTTTTACTCCGAGTTCTCATTCTGAGTGCAAGGTCTTCAAAAATGGCGTTTTCTGAGATTTGGTCCTTATCCTCCTTTGCATAGACTTGGCACCCCCCATCACACAAAGTACAAAGCTCTATTTATATAGGCGAGCTCGTTTCTATCCCATCCAAGATGGGTGGCAAGTTGGTCGGCGTGATGTGTTTGGGAGCATGAGGTTAAGGGTTCAAAACCCAGCGGTGCTATTCTTTTGGCGGTGTGGGATAAGGTTGTAGGCTTATTAAAGCCTTTTCCACGCATAAATAGTGGTCAAAGGAGCACTTGAGGCTTAACCGCCCCCATCTCAACCACTTCATCCTCCATCCTTTCACGTGGAAACATCCACGCATGGCTTAATGCCCCCTAACAACCGCTTCACCACCTTCCACGTGGACACTTCCACCGCTTACCACTACGTGGTCATAGCATTGAGTTTGGTGGTTTAATACTAATGTATAAACATTAATATGAATGCATGGTATGTGGAATTTGGGAATAATGCATGGCAAATAATTACAAGGTAATTTGAAATTTGACCCAAATGAATTTGAAATTTGACCCACATGAAATATGGCGAATAAGACCACCTGTCGACCCGCGATTGGAAAATCAAACCAACCATTTCACGATTGTCGAAGACCGGTGGATAAAACCCCTTCAATTTTTTCCAAATCCTTTTGCCACATGTCGCAGTGCGATTGGTCCAATATTGACCAGTTGACCATAGTTGACTTTCCTGTTGACTGAACTTTGACGAAACATAACTAGAGCTCCTGATGTCCGTTTGCCACGTTCTCACAATCATTGAAAAGCTCTCGAGATGATATTCTACACTAACACCATTTAGGGATGTTTAGGGAACTTTCAAAAATGATCCCCTGATCACACCTCCCCACTGAGAAAGGCTTTTTATCCCAAAAAGTTGTTTATCAACCCAAAAATAATGATATCTCTTCCTGCATTGCACAAACACATACAAGAACTTGAAATAACATTATAGGTTAATAAAAATGCAAATAGTTGATTAGCTAATTACATAACCGATCAGATAATAACACCCAATTAAGATAGTGTTCAACTGAAACGTTGTAACCCTGTCAACTCTGCACACAACTGTGATCTGTCATACCCCACTGTAATGCCATCACAATTAACTGACAAGATAATAACACCCATTCTATTACAAAAATCTAGTGTTCAATTGTCACTTTGTGATACGGCCAATTACCAAAAATTACAATTCCATAACATAGATCAGTATACAAGACATCTAAACTGCCCACAGTTAGGCTAGTGCCCACTGCCCATCTGAAACTGTAACAACTGCAAGTATTCACTATTAGAATATAAGAGACTATCAACGCCCAAAAATAGCTATAGTAAACAACTAAATCAACATGAATATGCCAAAACACTGTATCACCTTCACAAATAATAAGTCATATAATAACACCCATGTATAACGGAAGCTAGTGTTCAACTGACACTTTGTGATACGACCGATTACCAAAAATTACAATTCCATAACACAGATCAGTATACAAGACATCTAAACTACCCATAATTAGGCTAGTGCCCACTACCCATCTGAAACTGTAACAACTGCAAGTATTCACTATCAGAATATAATAGACTATCAATGCCTTTGCAAACCAGTTTGTTATTGTAATAAATTTACACCCTGAATTGCAACCACATCTGAATAGTTACAAAAATCAAATTTATCACCATCACAATGAGGGCCTTATAAAGTCAGATGCACATAACACCCATGTGGATACAACGGAAGTTTGTCTATCTATTGACAATATCAAATAGGTTCCCGAATGGGTCTTATAAGCATCCATAAATTTGCACACATGACAACACTATAAAACTACAAGTTTCAAAATCGACATTCTGACTGATGCCCATATCCCTGCATACTATTTTCATACAATGGAAATAACCAACCACAATGTGAGAAACCATGAATATGAGTATGATGAACCTGTCACTCAAATCTTCTCTTCACGGTTGCTTCTAAATCATTTTCAAAGCTTGAATATTAACATAGGAACAAATCCTTACCAATCAACAGGAATCCCTAAAATATAGCTCTGAGAAAATGTTACTTGCATACTATCACCAGTTTACTATAATGCAAACATAAAGTTGAGGAATGTTTTTACCATCCAATTACTTTGGATATCTTCCGTTTAGGTGGTTTTACCTTCCCCAATACTAGAATGAGCATTTACATGAGTTAGATTTAACAAATTTTGGTTTGACATTATTGTTACTTTTTAACAAATTTCCAATGTTGCATTGACGGAGCATACCAACACATCTTAACATCATGACCATTCATTTTACAATGGGAACAAAATTTAATTTACCTTGTTTTTAGGATTCTTACCCATTTTGTTATTCTGCTAGAACTATGTCTAGGAGAATGATTCCTCTTCTTAGGAGAGGTAACCTTTTTACCATTTCTCGCCTTACCAGGGAGAGATTGGTCTTTAGCACCTACCTTATCATTCACAAAAGGCATTAACTTCTTTATCATATTTTTCCTCTTCCAACAATATGCTGCAGAATGATTAGTACCTTTACAAAATTTGCAAGGAAAAGCATACCCATGTCTACCAAAGCTATATTGTTTAGACTGAAATAGTGTTTTAGAAGTCTTAGGATTAAATTTCCCCTTAGTGTTATTTTTAGTGTAAGTGGGAGGAGGTGGAATTTCATTACCTCTGTTTACCTATTTTCCTACACCTTTCATTGTTCCTCTTGATGGTGGAATCCTACAATTCTAGAGGCATAGATCCTTGGCTATTGGAAGCTTGTCTTCCTTCAGATACTTTGGAACCTTCTCCAATTTCCATTTGCCCACTAGAATAACCCAAACCTACAAACCGAGGCTGATCCTCTACTTGTATTGGGTTAGCATCACCTTGTTTATTTTTACCAAGGCCTTTTTTGTTAAATCCCATTTTAACCATTAGCTTAGACCCAATTCCCTTAGTGTGTTTTTCAAACTGACCCAAAGGAATATCTGAAACTGAATGAGAGGAAGAATTAAAATGTGAACAACTTACAGTGCATTCTTCTGTCATAGTACATGCATCTTCTTTGGAAGGCATTTCCTTCTTATGTTCATCTTGTTGCGGCGTTTCCAAGAGGGCATCCTTGGTCTGTATTTCTTCTTGCAACTCTTTAACAAATCCCATCAACTTCTTACTCTCTGTGCAAGCATCTCATTGACATAATCCTCTTTCTTGGTTATAGAGGATTTTGGCTCATATTTTAACCGCACTATTTCCTCTTCCAAGGAATAAAAATTAGCTCTCAGGAAAGAGTTTTCTTCCTGGAGTTGGCGGTTAATGGCTTCAAGCTCATCCAATTACTCCTGTTTAGATGACTTGCCTATGATTCCTTATTCCTATGCAAACACAACCTGCACTTCCAAAACTATACACTGCAAAAGAAGATTAACAAGCCCCAAAATGTTTGCACACTGAAAACTGAAATCACTACTAAAACTGAAGCCAAATTTTCACACACAATTAGAAGCTAATCCGACAATCTAACTACTTTGATACCAAACTTGATCTGAAAATGAGTGCTTGAAATTTTATCACTTTTTAATTAGTTTCCAAAGGATATTCAATTTCTTAATCAACTTAAAAGGATTTTAAGACTTCTAAAAATTGATTAGAATTATGATTATTAGGCATCCATAGAAGTGTGGAAAACTTGGGTAACAAATTAAGTAATGCAGATTTACTTGAAAATTTCACTGTTTGATCGAAGCCCCAAAAATAGATTGTTTACTTGATTTTAATTGATTTTCCAATTTTATCAAGTTACTGATTGATAGTTGCATCCATTATTCATATTGAAATGTAATTACAATAACTCTACTTACAAATATCAATAATTAATGACAACCAGTAAAATCAGAACATCAATGTCCCAAGAACTCTGTTTACGGGGTTCAGAAACTGTCCTAAGAATGATCTGTAGGCTCCTACAATGGTTTCACAACATGATCTCATTGCAACTAATGTTAGAAAAACACCTAAATATAATGGACATTTACATTAACCAATCTATGAATCAAAAACCTATAAAACTATGTTCATCTCTAGACCTTCTGAAGGACTATTAATGGAGCTACAGCCTATGTCACTTCACCTTCTTGATCCAGAAGTGCATCGGTATCTCCCTGTTGGTTCTAACTACCTGTCATGTAGATCCCTGTTAACAACTGCAAATAAATTTGTCCACAAACAGGCTCCAAACTCAACATAAAATGATCACATCTTACATCGTTGCAATTGTCTTGAAATTACCTGAGAAAATTTAACCTATATAACTCCGAGATTCTGGTTTTGAGTGGAAGTACCTTCAAAATTGTATTTTTCCTCCAGAGTTGGTCCCTATTCTGTCTATACATAGACCTGACACCCCCCATCACATAAATCTACTACAAGCTCTATTTATATAACCAAGCTGATTTCTATCCCATCCGAGATGGGCGGTGAGTTGGCTAGCGTGATTTTTCTTGGGAGCCCATGAGGTCGTAAGGGTTCAAATCCTCGCAGTCCTACTCTTTTTCCGCGAGCTGTTTGCACAAGGTTGTAGGATAATTACCCCACATGGTTGGTGGATTTGACGATACCCCACATGGTTGGTCAGATTTGACGAGATTGTGGCTTAACCGCCCCCATCTCAAGCATGTTTCATGCCTCCATAATTTCACATGGAAACTTAGGCCACATCCTAGAGTTTTTTTTCTCATTATAACCAGGGAACCCAGCTGTTTTGTGGTTGGGACACTGGTGGGCACCGCTTACCATTTGATTGTGAGCTCCACCGATTTACTTTGGTTGGTGTAATACTAAGGTTTGAACATTAATACGTAGTTTTCGTGGCATACATGAATGGTATGTTGAGCCCATGTAGCCTCCCGAAATACATGTGAGGTCCACCAAGTTACAAGGTAGTTTGAAGTTGTTGACCCATCATGAAGTTGAAATATCGACCCACATGTAATGTGGCGAATAACATATATCCTGTCGACCCGAGTATAATGGAAAATCGAACCAACCATTTGACGATAGATAAGCTCGAACATGGTGAATAATTACAAACTAATATAAAATTTGACCTTACAATAATATGATATTGCCACATGTCACAGTGAAATATGGTCCAATATTGAACCAAATGAAGTATGAAAAATAAGACTTTCACATTGTCCGAACCTCGACCAGGACATAACTCGAGCTCATGGTGTCCGTTTGCCGCGACCTCACCACGTCGGTGATGAATTAATCATCTTCACGGCGACTGAACTCCCTTCTACACTAACAAAAGTTGAGCCTCTTGTTTTGGCCCACTTTTACGTGTGATCGAAGACTGGTCAGGTTGCAAACAAGGCTTTGAACAACCTATCATTTCTTAGTACCTTTTTCTCCTTTTGAAGAAAGTGTATCACAAGCCTGCCTAAAATGGTCCATCTATGAAAGACATGGGATGACCAAAGTTGACTTCCCTAGTTGATTGAACTTTGACCAGACCATATACTTGAGCTCGGAGTGTTTTTTTTTACGTTCTTATAGTCGTCAAAAGATATTTGAAGGCTCTACTGCACTATCATGGTATAGGGAACTTTACTTGACTCTATTTGACATTGACAATTGATCCCCTGATCATAGAAAAGCACAAGGGGGGTTAACAATTCCCTTTCCAGGTTGTGCTAATATTTCTCTAATCATCATCCCTACAGCAATGTAACCCCTGTACATGGAATGGCTTATCCCAAGAAGGAAAGTGCTAATATGGGTGACAGTGCATAAGCCTTCTCTATTCAGAAGTGTATCAAATGCCATCATGCTGTGCCTTGGTCCCCAGTGAACATGTACTTTTGTGTTTTAGCAAACTTTTCCAATGGCATGAAAATCTTGGCATACCCCTTAGTAAATTTTTGGTAATACACATCGTTCTGCACCAAGGAATCCACGCAATGCGCTCTATGCACATTAGGTTCCATCCAATCCCACAATGAATGGCAACTTTGGAAAGATCCACCAGCACACACCTTCCTTACATATGATACCAAGTTCCCCACATAGGGTTCCAGAATGGGGTAGCAAAAACACATTTGTTAGTGTTGAGGGATATCCTCCACTACCGACATCTCAAAACCTTGACATCACTCTTCCTCAACCCACAATCTAGTGATATATCTCCCAAAAAAAAATGATGCATAGTCTAACACTTACAATAAATCTATCAATGTTAACTTGATCACAATCTCCAAAAACATTGTTTTCTCAAGCCAAATGACTCACTCTCTCAAGCTTAAGATCTTTCTTATTCTAAGGCTAATCTGACTTAAAACACCTACTTAGGCTTGAATCCTTCATGTACCATGTTTATATACCTCTTTCAATGTTATTTACACTATCAAATTGATCCAAAATGACCCAAAAGCTCAAAACTATTAACCTTTTGAAAAATTGCCCTTATTGTGCTTCTCAAGGGACTTCCACTAGTGATTTCATGAGTGGAGTTGTTATCACCAAAAAACAACACCCTCTGATTTGTCATGTATGGATGGAAGATAAATCAGTGTTTTTGGGTTACATGGAATTGTTTCCAAGTTGTGGGACTCGCTACTTGAGACAAACCTCCAGAGAAGGTTGGTTCCTCTACTTACTCATAATGTTATGTTACCCCTAAGAAGGTAAATGAAAGTATTTAACTCTACTCTCTCATTCCAAGGGACCAAGGTGAGAAGGACGTGCATAAAATGGAATCCTACACTAAAGAGAGGTGATAGCACCAAGAAGAGGGGGAAAGACACTCTCAAATGAGTGAAAATGGGAGGAAAATGGTGGAGGAGAGGGCATACATGAGTGTCAAAATCTAAAACAACATTTAAACTACCATTTCCATGGAGCACAACAAATTCAAACCATGCAAAGTGAATAAGACATGCACAATAGACTTGTAAATGCAATGAAATGCAAGAAAATGCAACTGAACACAAGCTAGGGCAGATGATAGCCACAAAACATGAATTTTATTGCTTCAAATAGATGTGTATTTCATTACAATGAAGGACAAAGGAAAGAATCACCCTAAAAATGTACAACATTTACAAATGAGCATCCTCTTATAATTTATAGAGAATGTGAAAGAGAGAGTGTGTTCATTAATAAATTAGATATGCTATGGAAATGAAGCTAAAACATAGAACCTCAAAGAAGGAACCTAATCTACACTAAACCATCATGATAAGAGCTAAACAAGTGTAACATTTATCATTGTATGAACTAGATTAAATCTAAACTAACATGATAAAGCTACTCTCTACTCTTTAGATTACTAATTAAGAAATTGAACCTAAAAGATCAATTTATCAATCAAAGGGGTGATTAGTTGTTTAAGGTTATCAAGCTTTCAAGAATGGATTATCACCATTAATGGCTTCAAGGCCAATGGTTCTCTCCACATTACTTAAACTTGGATTATGGATGCAAATGGAGGCTATTAGCTCAAGATCAATGGAGGGGGTAAGCTTAAGATTAAATTTCTAATTAGCTTAAAGCTAATAAAAATGGAATCTCAGAGCTATGTGCTCTTAGTGTTAATAAGATATCTTAAGTGTGAAGGTGTAAGGTTGAATGGGAAGGCTTAGCCTTCTATTTATAGTTTTTGGTTTGGGAAGATTTGGAATTCTTGTGCATGTGGGACTAAATTCTAAAAAGCACTTTAGGATTAGGAGCTAAGTAAACATGCTTTAGACTAGTTAAGCTAGGATTAGGCTAGTTAAACTCGATTATCAAGTAATTAGAGACTCATTGAGATTTGGGATGGGTCTGGTTAATTATCTGTGAATGATAGATATTCTAGGAAGCTTGCAGAAGGGGTTCAGAGAGAACTAGGGAGGTTCTGAATGGTTGAAAGGAGGAATGTTTAGCTAATAAGAGAGATATTAGCCCAATTAGTTGATTATAGGAGGAATACGACTGAAAGAGTGTCATGAATGGGAATCCAAGAATGGAGTGAAGAATGGGGAATTAACGAAGTGTCGTTAATCAGTTGAATTAGAGGAAATGCTAAATGTAAGCATATTTTAGGTGTCTACAGAGAGAAGAGGGAAAATAGAGGGAACTAGGATTCTTGCTTCCACCCACCAATAGCATGCATTAAAATTATGAAAATAGGTATGGGCACCATTAAAAATCCATTCCCCAATGATACTTTGCTTGTAGGAGAAGGAATAAGCACCATAATTCATAAAATATGGTTGTTGAGCTACCTGGAGTTGCATCTTTTAATGTTGGGATTTTTTCCCTCTTTTTCACCCACCTACCCTCACCTAATTCAATATTTCCATTTTCCATGGTGTAGAGGATGAAGAGACATTTCTAATGGTACCAATTTTGTCAAATTTGGAGTACTAGGGGAAAATGTATGGGATTTCAGGGGGTCAAGGAGGAACCTGGGGTTCCAAGCACATTGCTACAGTACGCATTTAATCAATTTTTTGCATTGTATGGGTGGATCAGATATTCAGGGAACTTGGGAAACTGAGGAATTGTTCTTCCTTTTCCTTCTGGACCTATATTGTCTACAAGGGTCTTTGTTGTGCATTGAGGGCAAAGAATTGGCTCCTAGGTGGAACTTTGGAATAGTTCCACCCTAGCTATATGTTCTAGCAAGTCTGGATTCCTCTGCATAGTTATCCCAAAAAAACTATATTTGCTTCACTTATTCATTTGTTTTCGACCCAACCACATTTGCGGGGAATTGAATCCCCTGATGGAACACTCTGTCATTCCACCCATTGTTCACATCTTTGCAACACTACTCCTTCCCCCCCTTCATTTATTAGTTATGTTAGTCAGTCAATCGGTCGATGTGGAGAACCTAAGCCCTCGAGGAAATTACTCCACTTGTTCCCTAAATCTCCTGCCCATCTGCAATACATTGTTTCACTTCCCACCACTACATTCTGTCGTCAGAAGACCCATGTGGGGAACTTGAAGCTCTAATAAATTGTTCCTCCATTGTTCAAAAAACCCGTAATACACTACAGAAGACAAATTTTTTGAATTTTTCCATGGTTTTTGGCTCAAGTATGTAACTAAGGAGTTATGCAAAGGAGAGGGGAAGCCTTAAAACATTGAATTTCTCTATTTTTATCATTATTTTACTTGTCTAAGTCCAAATGAATCATCCAAGTTATCAAAATGGCCCTAGGAGGGGAATTTTGGATAACAATTTGATGACTCAACAGGGCTATCTACCTTCCAAATGAAGAGATCAGTGGCCTTGAAGCATCCATTGGGCATGAAGTTAGCCTGAATATCTAAAAAATGTTTTGAAACTTGAATTTCTCCCCTTGAATCCACCAGAAGAACTTCTTGGACTTGGAGTTGATCTGTCATTGCTTGAATTGACCATTCTCATTATAAATTTTCTCTGAATTCAGCTTTATGAGAGTGGAAAATAATCTTGAATCTGAAATACCTCCACAACCTGAACATATCTTCTTCGAAGTCCTCCATGAATCATTGTGTAACGGAACCATGCACCCAAAGAAAACAAAACATTGATTTCTTGGCAAGGATGTAACATGAAGAATTCTGAATTTCATGTTGATTATGAAATAGAGCACATACATTTGAAAATTCCCCAACACATTCTTCTTCTCCCATGAACTCATCTTCCTGAAATGGACTATGCAACAGCAACAAGGGCACAAAAAATTGTACAAGCATGAAATCATACATGTTACAAATGACAACATGCAGAGTGTGCTCAATGTACTTCTTTTGCTAAAAAAATCTACACTAGCCTACTCTAACCAGACAGAAAAGGGGCTAAACAAATCCTGATACAGGTAGGGAGAAGTAGCTTCCTTTTCTTAAAAAATTAGACCATGTAATTGATTTGGCACTGAGTGTGGTCTTTAATGATGATGCAAATCTATTTTGAAAATAACTTTCTACCTCATTCCACTAAGTATCAACTAGAAACAAAAATAATACCTCCTTTAGTTACTTTGTATTTGGATTTTGGAGGCACTGCAAATGACCTTTTGTGCATTGCATCTCTTCCTTATGCTCTGAAATGAGCATAACTGATGACAACTCCTTCTTTGGCTCTAAACTAGCCAAATACTTGATTGGGAAAGGACCGGTCCTCTGATTTTTCCCATCTTATTTGTATGTAACCCCATGAATGGGGATACAAGGAGCATTCTTCTCATTTCCTTGGATGTTTGTAAACTGATTTGTGCTTTGTTCCTATTATTCTTTTACGAATACCCTTGTCTCCACACTTTTATTCTAATTTTCTTCTTCAAATGAGAAGTGTGAAAACTCAAACTTACCATCCATGATCACCTTTGATTTGGAAATGGTATCATCATCTTCCTCCTTTCCTTCATCCATGGAGTTTGAAAGAACAAACTCGTCCCTTTCTTCCTTATGAGGATTGATTTGGGCATCAGTTTTTTCTTTGATGCTTTCCACCTAAGCTGATTTTGTGAAAATGGGTAAGGAAGGGTCTACATCTACTAACATTTCTAGCTCCTTCTCAATTCCAAGGGAGGCTTTAATAACAAGAGGCTCTTTATGTTGGAAGACATATGGTGAAACTACAAAAGCAATGAGTTAAACGGGTTCTTCCTCACCAATGCAATATTCCAAGTGTGATTAAAAATCATCCTCTGCATTATCAAAATTTGTAGAATACTCCCTTCAGATTTCAACCTCCTTGTGTTCCCTCTCAAATTCTGATTTTGCAAGATAAGTTAAATCAGCAACCTCTGTGAAAATGGTACCATCATCCACACTACATTCAGAGAAAATAGATTGATGATCATCTTCCTCTTTCTACTCTTATGAAAACCTCTATTGAAGACTTAACCAGCTGTGGCATTTGATTGGATTCAAATTTTAAATCTGAATCCTTCAAATTTTTCATAAGTTCTTCTCTGCTAGGTTCTTCAATTTGCTTCTCTCCTTAACTGATTTTTTGGTTTGTTTCTTCCCAAAATGGATTTGGGAATGTGAGAGGAGGGGTGGTATGGGTTTCAATGTGATTTTCCAATGTTTGTATTGAATGGGAAGGTGTGATTTCTTCTTGTGAAGGAGAGGGAATTGAATTTGAAGCTTTAAGAAAACTAGGAATTTTAACCTTGGGTTGGGTGGTTTTGGTTGAAATAGAATGGGCATGTCATATTGACATGGAAAATGTTTAGGAACATCCCATTGATAGGGTTCCCTAACCTTAAATTCATTAGATTCTAACCCGGGCTATACATTCCCACAAGTCTCAGTTCCTCCACATAATTATCTCCCCGCACAACACTCTCTTCACTCCACTTATTCCTTCATTGTCAGCCTGACCACCTTTGTAGGGAACTGACTCCCCCAATGAAACATTTTGCTCGTCATCCATAACACTACTCCTTCCTAGCCCTCTTTTCTTTAGTTCTGTTAGTTGTTCGATCAAACTATGCGGAGAACCTAAGCCCTCGAGGAACTTGTTCCACTTGTTCCTAAAATCTCCACCCCTCTCACAAATACATTGTTTCACTTCCCACCACTTTATTTTGTGGCCAAAAGACCCATGCGAGGAACTTGAAGGTCTAGGGAATTGTTCCTCCACTGCTCAAAAAACTCGCAATACACTACAGAAGACCAAATTTTTGAATTTTTCCTTGGTTTTTGGCTAAGTATGGAACTAAGGAGTTATACAAAGGGGAGGGGAAGCCTTAGAACATTGAATTTCTCCATTTTTATCAATTTTTTAACTGTTCAAATCCAAATGAATCATGTCAGTTATCAAAATGGCCCTAATAGGGGAATTTTGGATAACATGAGCTATCTGGAACTACCCACAACAAGACATACATTTTTTGATACCCTTTTTAGAGCTTTTGGTGTATGCAAAATTTTATTCTCCAACTCTTTGATTAGGTCACCTTTCACTCGCATGTCATTTTTCTCCTTCTTAGTCTTCTACCAGCCTTGTTTCCACCTTTTTCCTTGCATATATTTTGACTCGTTGACTCATTTAACCATCTAAACCTTGTTTGAGATACCTATTTGGGGTTTTTATCAGTGTGAAACTTTATACAACACCATCCTTTATAAAAATATCTCCAAAATTGTTGATAATCCTCCTAATTAGGTAGCTCACTAAGAACCTAGATTTTCAAGAACTATAAGATTTGTGTGAGTGATCAAACTTGAAACCCACTAAAATCAATGAAAGGAATATTTAAAGGTCTTATGCTAAAGATTTCATCATGTATTTCCATCATTAAGTCCATCAAATGGTGATCCCTCACTAAACCCTAGGTCTCTAAATTGTTACATGTTCTGTATAATGAGATTGTCATGCATATCTTGCATTTGCTAACTTATTAACACACCAAAAATTCAAAAATAGTTTCCAATTCTTCTACAGATGATGTGTTTAAAATTTCAAAGCTTAATTCTTTCTAAATCTCCCTCAACTCCAAATTCTTCTTCATCAAAACTGTACTCTACAAGTTGCTTTGAGGACTGTCCAACTAAACATAGTTTTTCCCAATGCTAAATCACTATAAATTCATAAGTATGAAAGAAAAGGAAGTTTGGATTATAAGTACACATATTCATACCTTATTTCCACCATTTTAGCTATCAAACACTAAATCTCTAACAAACCCTAGATAGGGTTTTCCCATGCACTTGGTAGGAAAATTTTAGTTACCAAATGAGCACTTCTTCACCTCAAGACTTGAAATTTCATCTAAGTGCTATTCTTACCCTTGCTCATGTGTATGTCGTACCAGTAAGGCTCAAATTATCTTCTAACCTTGGAAAATAATAAAAGAACTTAGTATTCTCCCCCTTTAAGACTAAGGTGTCTCGGTCCTAGAGTAATTAACTCATCCAGTGATTTTTTTCCCTACCTAAGATGATCCTTATTTGAATGCATGGGCCTGTAGATGTTCCTTGTTTTCTCTTGATTATGTTCTTCCACATCATAGATAAGGCACTTTCATTAATGTTGATAACTGATCATTGATGGACCCTTAACTCTGACTGCTAAAGTTAGCAATAGTTGTTCAAACAATTATTCTCACATAATCAATTTAAACCTCACAAGAATATCTATTGATGCACAATAATTATCCTCTTACTATTCATAATCTATTTTACAATTGCATGCACATACACAAAAATACTCTCCACCATGTTTATTTGCAAACAAAATTCACACTAAAATATTTCTTTAAGTTCTCATTTGATCATCATTCGAATGGAATGAGAGAATCAGTTACAATTAAGGTTTAAATATTCTCCTAAATCCTTCTAATCGTGGTTTTTGGAATCCTTAGGTCAATTACAACCTAGGTTTATAAGTATGAATTCACAATTAGGAGGTCCTTTACATAAGATGTCTTAAGTATAACACTAACTAACACTTGTTATGATCCTAAACACCCCTATTATGCCTTAATTCACCCTTTAAAAATTTTGTAAGCTCCAAGAATGCATCACAATGCCTAGATGAAGCCAAAAATTTCTTCACACTTCAATTTTTGCATTTTGGAGGGAAAATTCTCCATTCAAATTTGTGAAGGTCCAAAGTAAAACTAACAACACAAATAGACTTCTAGAGACCTCTAGAACCTATAACCACACTGACAAACCAAAATTGAATGATTAAAACCATATTTACATGTTGGAGATGATGCTCCAGCATCAAGACATTATCACCATCATATTCCTAACATTCATATAACCACTCTCTATGAAAAGCCATGTGACAAGAGGCCTCATAGTCGATTAACCATTGATAATTGCATGCATGGACACTTAAGGCTATCAAGTACACATCTCCATTTCCATCAATGAAGTCGTTTTCACCTAAGAATGAAGCATTTAGTGGTTTTTTTTTTTTGCCTTTGATCTATAATCCCTCTTAAGATGCCCCATTTTGCCATTGTTCCAACATTTCTTTAAAAAAATTCTCTCCAGAGCCTTAGACCTACATCTAGACTTTACATGTTTATCCCCAACACTTTGTTTTTTTCTCTCTTAGAATATACCTTAGACAACTAATACAACATTGGTTTAATGATACTCAATGGTCATACACCTCTTTCTTCTAACAATAAGGCAACACCAATCTCATCCATTTTTAATTCAGATGAGGAGATAGTAATTTCCATTATTAGATTATCCCTAGAGAGTCATGCCCCAAAATTTTCACACCCAAATACAACAGTAAAAATACTGGAATATTTTTTTAAAGTAACCACATTTACTATTGTTACCATAGTCACCAGATACAAGTATATGTCTCACATACACACCAAGTTTTGCATTTTACATTTTTCCAAATGATATACAACTAGTTATTTTATATTCACATATATTACATATCGTAATCAAAAGATGTTGTGGTTTCCAGAAGCACCATTATAGTTGTTAGGGCCCACAATTCATGTTTTGAGAAGACTTGTTTTCTGTTCCATTTTTACATTGTGTATCAACTCTAATCTCAATTCTCATTATTTCTTTTAGTACTCTTCACATGATAACTTTTTATACACTACAACAAGGATGTTAAAGGATCATAACTCCCTATTTATATTGTTGCACTAATTGTAGACAAAACTTAGAGAGAATACCACATGTTCAAAGAAGAGATTTACAAAATCTAGTCTTGAATTTGTCTTCTAACAAGCATCGAGATAATTAAATAGTTTTGGAAATTGATTCTCTATATGAAACCATACTCATAAGCATCGAGTTTGGAGTAAGACAATATAAAGGAAAGTGCATTGATCTATACTCACAAATTTATTTAGTTGGTACTAGGAAAGACTATCAAGTTCTATTTGTCTTTTGTTTGTGAGTAGATGTGGCCAATAGAAATGTTGCATGGCAATTGGTAATGCTCACTTTATTCTTAAATGTTTTCTTTATTTAAATTTTTTCTTAGTAGAATTGTTAGTCTTTTATACTCCAACGTGTTTAGTTACGCTCTTACAATGCGCTCCCTAAATTAGCTCACATTACCTTTTGTTTAATTTAATCCTTACAAAATGATCTAACAAGGGCTAGATAAAATCATACTCATCATGTCTCCTTTTTACACTGTGTCATATTTAGCTTCCTTGGAAGGGAGGAGTTCAACATCACATTGGTTTTATACTTGAAGGTTTCCCTTCACCTTACCATTATATGCCACATGTTCTAAATAATTCTTTAAACCAATATTTCCACACCAGAAGTGAGTTCCCAACGGTAATCAACTGTGTCACATGGGTCGCCATGCAAGAGTTATTATGGAATGGCATTCCTTCAAAAATTAACCACAAATCAGTTCACACATGTTTTTTTTATTAAGAGAAAATAGTTTTGAAGGGACTATACCCTGTATACAAAAGGGCTCAAAAACCATATATCATAAGTGAGAGAAACAGCCCAGAGAAGGGCAAAACAACCAATCTAAGAGGGCTCATCAGCCAGATAAAACAACAAATTAGAAGGAAGGATCCAGACGTACAATGATCCAAAAAGTAGAAGAAGAGATCAAAAAGCAAACAAAATATATCCATCATATAATATCTCCACCAAAAAACAACTCCAGAACCGCCAGTTATCAGCAACTTCGCAGCCAGCAAACAACATCACAACACCCCTTTACTTGATAGCCCTGTCAATCTTGGTTTTGATAGCCTGCAGCGACATGAAGAAGGCAATGGCTGTGGCCTGAGAAGAGTCTTTCAGATCCGCTTGAGCAATTGCTATATCCCTTTTCTCTTTGGGGCCCCAAATGTCTTCATTAATCCCACTTAAATTGCATACACTATGAACATGTTGTTCAATGAAATTATAAATACTTTTAAGAGCAGATAGTATGCAATCATTGCGAATTTTTGCATTTCCCATTCTGCCATCCAAAGACTGTAAATTCTTGAATACTTCAGCAATAACCCCCTCATCATCACTTTGTAGTATTCCTTTTCCCTTAGATTTTTCCATATTTTTGATAACCCCTTTGAGTTCTTGTATTTCCTTTTCCATCCTGTCCACTCTGACCATCAAATCCTCCTCCTTAGATTCCTCCATCGGTTGGCTGATATGTAGGAGGTTCTTAGCAAGCTCTAGGTCTTTGTGACTTCTGAGAACCCGTTGAGAAGAAGGGATTTTAGTTTTTATGCCCTTTCTTTTCTTTCTAGAAGCAGCAGTTTCAATCTTCCTTTCTAGCAGGGGGGATGAAGGCGGTGTGAGTAGGGGGAGGTATGGAGGAAGAGGGTGGAGCAGGATTCATGCGGGGACAGTTTGAACAGTGACGATGGATCAGCAGGATTAGCCCTTGATGCAGAGGGACAACCCTAGAATGGCTCTGAACTTCCCTAACTGATTTCTCTAGCGAGTTTATCAAGTAGTGAGGGAAGCTGATGGTTATATTTCTACGAAAGTGGTTAAGAAATCATTTCACACATGTTTATTACATCTAAATCACACCATTTAGTTTTCCAAACACTTACAATTCCATTAGCATCTACAACATCCATAGTTCCATGCAAGCAAGGCCTATTACAATGCTTTAAAGGCAACACTAGAGAGTTTATCTTCCATGAGGGTACCAAAAGAATAAAAGGCCTATTATCACCCCGATATTTACCGTACAAGAAACTATATTTAGATTGGTTCTTAGGTGAGACTAACTTTAGTTATTTAAATCCAAATGGGCATGAAAACCCACGAAATAAGCACTATATTTTTTACCAATTTACTTTGTTAACTATCTTATTTATTAATTAAGTTAACATGGTTTCTACATAGTTAGTTCTACATTCATTAGGTGTCACTCCTATTAGTGTTGAAAAATTAGTTTAAAACATAAGTATATACAAGCCAATAGTTTTCCATGTACAATGATTAACACATAAGAGTTTAAGAAATACAATGGTTTTCAACACACTAATTTATATATTGCATTCTCTTCAATTCACTTTCAGATATTATTCACATCCAATGTCAATGTACAACATTTCAATGTCATCTCATTAATAATATATCACGTTTTTAATCTCTTCTTATCTGGAGTACATGCAACCAATGTAGGGTCAGTCCTAGGACTGGTATGGAAAGCCCTTATAATCAAACATAAACCAAGACATCCATCATTTCAAGCAATCCAAAACAAAATACTAGAGAGAGATAGAGTAGAAAAAATGCTTCCTCACACATTCATTTGCATTTTTCTTTTTCGATTCTAGAGAGAAAAACTATGAGACATTTTATTTTCTACTCACAATATCATAACCATTTACTTTTCATATCCATTTTCATTTCAAATCCATCTACATTTTCAATCCATTGATATTTTAAGACCAACCATAATTTTGTAATTATTTCTAGAGAGAGAAGAGGGAGGAGCAGAGAAAAAATTATAAAATTTTAAAATTCATCCATACAAAATAATTTATCAAATCATACTCTATGCACAACAATGTAACAATATTAAAAGGTTTCACTGAGTAGTTACTAGTCAGTCGAGAGCCTCATAGGAAGGATTTTCTAGCTAAAGTTGCATGTAGGCGAAAATTGACCAAAATGGCTAAAGTACTTACTGAACTAGGTCCTAAAAACACTCATTTTAAGTTCAAGCACAATTTGTTTTCAATTCCTACTTACTACCCATATATAAAAAGAACTAATTGGATTCCACATAAGTTGGTTACAACGAAC
Source organism: Taxus chinensis (assembly GCA_019776745.2). Classification (NCBI taxonomy): domain Eukaryota; kingdom Viridiplantae; phylum Streptophyta; class Pinopsida; order Cupressales; family Taxaceae; genus Taxus; species Taxus chinensis. Next base: position 35,100,312 of record CM034148.1, on the reverse strand, counting down.
AAGGCTCAAGTTACAAATGTGACTATGAGGTTGCCTATCATAAATGCATCAAAAGCACTTGTTGCATAATTGATCCAGTGGGACCCCACAAACACAATTACAAAACTTAAATCCATTTAAAAGTGTTTTTTTCACGGAACTGAGAGTCGGTTTCAATTCTCCTATTGAAGTTCTAGAGGTTAGGTAGAGGTGGTTTCCAATTTTACCCAATCAATGCAACAACCGTAAGCTAAAATTGATCATGCATTTTCTCAAAACTAGAATGTAACCACAAGTGTCAAAAATACTAAATGGGCTTCGAAAATCATCTCATTAAGGCATCAAATTGAGTTTTTCATCTTGTTTAAGGCCCTTCATGGAGTTTTGGGTAGACAGGGACCATGTTAGAGGTTTTGGTTGGCAATATAGCTTGATTTGGCGCTCCATGCACGTAACTTTTGAGGTCAAATTTCTATGTTTTGAAAGTTTCCAGACAAGGTGAAAGGTTTTATTGTTCATTCCAATTTTTTCTACTAATAAAAACATTTACAAGCCAAAAGTAGGAAATGATGAAATGCATAATTTAGTGCATGGGAAAAGGGAAATCCATACATGTTTTGTGCATATTTTGTAATCATTACAGACCCCGAGATGACGTTTCTTTCAGTAATTTTGTCAAACGGTTCATGGGATTACATTTACTCCCACACGAAGCTAAATCCACACAACCACCGCATGTTTCATTGACATATTAAAGATAAAATTTAAATTTTTCCACATAGTTGCCAATTGAAAAGATTGTTATTATTATTCCTCAATAAGCTCAAAGGTGTCCACTATTTCTTCCACGCATTTTTTTAAGAAGTCTTCATGCGCTGTTTATGCTTCCTCATTTGCATTTAAGTCACCCCCGTTTAGAACTTTCAAAAAATAGCTACAACTACGGTCAAAGACACGAACATCCTCACAAAACTTGACCCAATGATTTGTGTTTTAATCTTAACATACCTCCCATACAAACAGATCCACACCACTACCACAGCTCTAGCACTAAGTAACAAACCTCCATGCATCCATCCTAGATTTACAACATAGACCATAGATGATAACAGTTAAAGAGTTTCCTCAATGTAGCTAGTGTTGCCATTTATCCACCAAGTAAACAAGTCCGTGTACCTACCATAGGATTAACTTGTATGCAGAAGACAAAGCTTAGCATCTTTCCTCCAGAAAACAGGGTGGCCAAGAGTACTGTACATAAAAAGTAGGTTAATGAGATTTTTTTTAATATTTAGGCTAAGGTATTTTCCCCTAATTAATGAGGTACCCACACCTGCTAGATGCTTCTACAAAAACAAAAATGAAGCTTTCAGGATCATAGTCTATGAGACCAAAGCTTCTCTTAGACATTTTGTCACTAAGACGTACTTGGATGAAGAGGGAAAGGTTTTGATGTCTATCTTACAAAACTGCCAAAGGGATCTGGTAAAAGTTTCAAATCTATCTCCAACATAACTGTCTGGGGCTCACCCATTAATGAAAATCTTGTCCCATGACTCTAATGGATGCACATACACCACAGTAAGGTTATTTGGTGCAGAGTGGAGTGTTTAATATGAGAATAAAATAAATTAAATTGGTCCAAACAACCCACAATAATCAAGCATTGTTGTTTCCGTCTAGCAACAATATTAATCTCCCAAGATTGTCTTAAATGAGACTCCCTTCCTCATCCAACGTATCCATATAACAAGGTCCCCTTTCTCCATTAATTTTCTGCCTACCATAAATTCTTCACCAACATCTTTGACTCCACTTCCACGGTCTAGGCCTGGAAATTGACAGGCTGGAGGCTGTTTTTTGTGATTTTAACCGTATTTTGGATAGGTAAAATTTTTTAAAAACCGTAGATAATGACAGGCTAAATTTTTTGAAAACCGTAATTTTTTAAGTGGTTTATATAAAAACATAATACCTATTTATATATCTATGAACAGATTATAGATATATCTATAAAAATTATTGGAAATTACAGCCATCTCAAAGAGCTAAGCAGTCAACAAATTTTGATTTGACAGACACAAATAATTTGAAATTCCAGGCCCGCTTCCACCACCATCTCAACCTCTTTTTTTTTTTTTTAAATCTCATTTATTAATTTTTTTTTTAATTATCTATTTTTTATTCTATTATTCTTTTATTTAAAAGTTTAATCCTCCCCAATACATGCTCAACACTCATCAAACGAGCCTATTATATTATTAATATTGTACACTTGCAAAACAACCACAATCGAAACATAAGCATTCTCGAGCAACATCTACACGAGGCTTCTCAACTTCCAGCACATGACTGACTCGAGGTTCTCAGGTAACATACAACAATGGCTTGGAAAGACAGACTCTTCCTAAAGGTTAATCTTAAATATGCTTTTTCATTTTAATTTCTTAAATTTATTATTAGATTAAAATAACATATTTGGGATCTCGAATGAGATAAAACAAAAGTACATCCAAGACAACATTGTCTAAACAAAATGATCATAAATGGGACTTTAGAGGAGAAAGAATGGGAGGGCACTCCATTTCCCTCCCCTTATAAGAGCATCATCCTAGATGTGACAAAATACCAAGGTTATCTAGAACAAAGCGCGAGTCTAGAGGATCCAACAACAAACAATGATAATAACTAGTGAAACGTACTCTATCGCTAAAGTGTGTCCATAAGGGCACAAATATATTTTGAAAATTTCTAAATTGTTTTAATGTTCTATGAAGATTTGTAGTTCTCTTTATTTGTTACTCAATTAGTCTTTCCCTTAATACCATTTCTTTGTCTTAATGCTCATAATATTTTATTATCTAATAATTCAATTTTAACCTTTCCAACATGTTTCCTAAAAAACACTTGACATCATAATGTCACACAAAACCCAAGAAAAACACTAAAAACCCATAATACACCTTGTTAACACATTTTCAAGATTGTAACTAGACATAAGACTGCCAACCCCATTATGGGAAGAAAATTATGGTCCAACATCATAACACCAAATACACATGTGACTAGCCTAGAAAATATATGTAACATGTGCCTATCATAATAACACAGCATCGCGAAAATACATATGTAATAGGTTTTCACATGACTCAAATCACGAATGTATCCAGACAAGGCTAAGATAAGATTAAGGTATCACGTACAATCAATGGGGAGCATCAAGCCTCAAACATCATGGTACATAACAAAAGGACTCACATGTGAATCATCAATCAAGACATGCACCACAAATATAGCATATCAACAACAATAACTCCCAAACATGATCAATGATCCTAGCAATATCAAATAATAATATATTCCAAAGTTCCAAGCACAATCCAACACCTCTCATTGCCATGAACACTAAAAGCCACAACCATACACAAAAGTAACAAAATACCATAAGTCAATAAGTTTTCATTGTTTAAAAACATAGTTTTATAGGATCTCAAGGGTTAGAAGGGGTTTTCTAGGAATTTTCTGTAACATAATAACTACTAATGTGATGTTTTAGACAATATATTAATTTCTAGGTTTTCTCATCCAGTAGTTTTCATGTTTTAAACTGGTTGAAGGGTTTGAGGTGATAGTTTAATTTGTACATGAGGTGATACATAGATGAGTGAAATTACATATACAAGAGATAAAATTCAAAGATTATGATATATATGGCTATGTTCATTTGTTTTATCATGAAAAAAAAATTCAACATAAGGATTGATCAATGGTTTTCAAGTATAGAAGGTTATTTTCATCTTGCAAGACATGGTAAGAATGATTGGCTATGAGCATTTTCCTTAAGGATTTTTATACACAAATTCATTTTCATACCTTTGCTCATAGCAGGAATATTCCAGTATGAAGTTTTTTACAAGATAACATCATTCACAATACAGAAATATCCATTTGATATGTAAGAATGTCATATGATAAGATGTCACTAAGGGAGAATTTAGATTTTCACACAATGCAAATAGTCTCAATATATGAATAAAATGCTCCCACACAACTTGTTTTCCGTCCAAGAAACATAACCCCTTTTCCTTATAAGAAACGCAACCCTTTTTTCCCTCTAACAAAGTGAAGTAAATAAAAAATATTAGCATGTTACCTTATATTTCCATCCAATGAGGCCGAGTCACCCTATGGCCAATTGTTGCAAATCAGCAGCACCCCTGGATGCAAATCAAGGTTCTAAGTTGATGTTTAGGGTATCCAGTGTGATTGCACAACATTGAAACCTCTCTCCAAGTATGGGACTTACAAGATGAGAGAGGAATCTCCAGATTAGAGGCTGGTTCCTCAAACTCCTCTCATTAAATCTATATTTTGCACAACTGCAGAGGTTCAGATCCTAATTTTATCCTAATTTGCGAGGAGACAGGGATAGAAGATGCAAAAATTGAAACTAAACTGAATGGTGATGCACCAAAGGAGTGGTGAGCACTTCTTGTTCACACAAGTTGACACAAATTCATGAAATGCAACATGGAAAACCATACACAAGCTGATAGAATGCAATTAGAGGTCTGAAATGAAGTAAAAAACAATACAAACAAGGACTGAGAACTGATCACAGAGTTTGCACTGTCATTTCCATTGCCAAAATCCCTTGTATTACACCACCAAAGAGGTATAAACCTATTACAATCCTTGAAAAGGCATGATACTTACAAAATTCACTTTTTTTCAGGTGAAAGAAGAAGTCTAATGTTCAAAAAGTGTTCCCCCCTCAAAAAATGAGCCAAAACTGGCTTTTACAGTCCATGGGTCGAGCCCAGGAGAGAGAAAACGTGCAAAACGCATGGGAACCATCCCTCATTGAATGAAACTACATTAAAACAGCATGGAGGTCCTTACAAACCCATGCTTTGACATTTTTGACCATGCTGGAGAGAAAAGCGACCCATTTTGCATTAAAATTGGTTGTTGAAACGTCTTTTCTGGCCATCACCACGTACCGGAAGCGTTTTTTAATTTTCTCCCTCAAAACTGAACCAAAATTAAAAATTGACATGGAATCATGTAGATAATTTCATAAGCTTTACATTGATATAAAGAATGTGCAAATCCGAGCTCTGGATCGAAAGTTATGGAGGTCTGAAGTTTTAAGGCAAAAACGGCCCAAAAAACGGATCGGCGGGCAAAAATTTGAAATTTTGACCCTTTTTGCATTTGGAAATTTTTTTCAAAAATCCCCACTTTCCGCCACTCAGGTGCCATGTGGCATGATTTGATTGGGCACGGGCTCCTCCTGGCCACTTTCCCTTCATTTTTTTGCCTTGGAAAATTTTTACAAAAAACTCCGCCGGCCCCCCGAGATGGACACATGGCAGTATTTCATTGGTTGCGCTGCGAAGGGGGCGGGCTTTCCTTTTAAAATTTTGACATTTTAACTTTGCGGAAAAATTCCATTTTCCCCCCCGCACCCCACCAGTCTGGGACACGTGGCGGCGCGGGATTGGCTGACAGGGGGGCGCGGGCTCTTCCTTCCGTTTTGAATTTTTTTGGCAAAAACTTTGGCAAAAGTTTAAAAACTTCCCCCAGCTCCGAACCGCGCCCCGAGCTGGACACATGGTGTGCCCCCATTGGGCCCGCGGGCCTCCCTCCAAAATTTTGCCTGTGCAGACACTTAACCAATTTTCCAAAATTTTCTCCCTGGGACACGTGGCACAATCCTGATTCGTTGCCGCGGGCAATGCGGGGAAAATTTTCCATTTGATATTTTTGGAAAAAACACTTGGTAAATTTCCCAAGTTCTCCTCTGAACCTCACCACTTCTTGGACACGTGGCATGTTCCTATTGGATGCGGGCTTCCAAGGGGAAAATTTCCCAACAAAAACTTTGTCGAGCCATAACTTGAAAAATATGAGGAATTAGGAGGGAAAAATTTACCTTTCTGGAAAGATGAGAAATAGCTCTATCCATTGGTGCCATTTCCAGAAAAACTTTAGTGCCTTAAAATCAAAAAATAGGGACTGAGGCACAAGAGAGGAAAGAACACAAGGAGTTAGGCATAAAAAATGAGCAGGGGGCACATTTTGGCTAACAATTTTGGTGACTCAGAGGGGTCATCTGCCTGCTAGATGAAAGTACTAGTTGCTTGAAGAAGTCTATTGGGCATGGAGTCATTAAATTTTCTATTTGGAACCTCAACTCGACTTAGAATGTTGCAAGGAGGAAGATGGAATATCACCTGATTGAAAAAAGGACTGCAAAACATCTCCAAGGATAGCAAGTTGTGCCAAAGCACTTAGGGAAAGAAAAAACTAACCTACAACAAAACAATGTGCACAAGCACTTGAAGGAAAGGAAAACTAAGCTAATATTTACAAGGTAGAGAATTTCCCTTTAGAAACAATTCTTGAGATAGATTCCATTGACTGGAATTTGTAGTTCTTCACCATCCAATGAAGCCAATTGGAAAGAATTGTTGTTCTTGCACTTCGTGACCATGTATGGGCCACTCCAAATGGCATCAAATTTTGAATGCCTTCCCAGTTTTTCTCTATCTGCATCCCATTTTAACACTAGATCTCCAACCTGGAAAGATCTACTCTTGGCCTTCCTGTCAAAGGTCTTCTTGATCAAGGCTTGATCCTTCTCCATTGCTTGGGATGCCTGATCTCTTATCTCTTGGAGCTCCATCAACTCTACATATCTCACCTCCATGGGCTCAAACTCCAACAACTCCAACTATTTCATGAGTTTCAATGTTGGCAACTCAAGTGACATGGGAAAGATTGCTTCTCTTCCATAGACAAGCCTGAATGGAGAATTACCTGTGGATCTCTTGGGAGTTATCCTATCAGCCCATAAGGCTGATTTCAGCTTGGTATGCCAAGACCTCTGATTCTCATCAAGAGTTCTCCTAATGATCCTCAACAAGTTCTTGTTTGTAGACTCAGCCTGGCCATTACCTTGAGGGTAATAGTTTGATGAAGTACTTAGGTAGATCCCGTTCTTGACAGCCCACTCAGTCACCTTGGATCTAATGAATGCTAATGCATTATCTGAGATTATCGTAGCAGGTATGCCAAATCTGGTTACTATGCCCTCATAGAAGTCTAAGATGCTAGACTCATTTGCTTCTTTGAGTGCTACTGCTTCAGTCCATTTGGTGAAGTAGTCCGTGGCTGTCAAAATCCATTTGTGCCCTTGACTTGAATTGGGATTAATGACTCCAATGAAGTCCAAACCCCATTGCATGAACGGCTGGTCAACTGAGATTGGATGCAATGGAAGGGCAGCAAGTCTTTCTTTTCCTGTGAAGAATGCACAATTCTTACACCTCTTGATCCATGCAAAGCAATCACTGAAAATCTTGGGCCAATAATAACCAGCCTTCATAATTTTTAGAGCTGTCACTCTCGGTGCAAAATGACCACCAGCTGGTCCACCATGGAACTCTTCCAACACCCTATGAATCTGATTTGTGCTAATGCATCTCAGCAGCACTCCATTCACATCTTTCTTGAACAAAACTCCATCAACAATGGCATATGGGACAGCCTGCAATCTGAAGTGTCTTCTTTGGGTCTTGTTCATCTCCGGAGGGCATAGGCCTGTGCTTAGGAAATGTATTATACTTTGGGTCCAGCAAGGAGTAGGGACAACATTATTTTCTTCTTGAGTGCCACTTGGCTCATGGCTGTCTTGAACTGTCAAAACAGCCTCTTCTTCATTGCATACTTCTTTTTTCTTCCCCAAAATCAGCTGCTCACACAATCCTTTTCCTCTTACCAGCTTGGTGATCTTGATCTCAATGTCATATTCCATGACATGAGTGATCCAACCTGCCCTTTTCTCATTCAAATCTCTGTTGAGGAGGAAGTCTTTAACCCCAGCATGAGAGACCAGCAGCTGGACCTTGTTGTTTGAGACTAAATGCTTGAATTTCTTCAAGCTTCTAATTACTGCAAGTACATGCTTCTCAATAAAAGAATACCTCACCTCATAGTCATCTAGGCTCTGGCTGAAGAAAGTAATTGGCTGCTCATCATTGTCCTTGTTCTGCTGTACCAAAATGGTAGAAATAGTATCATTACCTCCAAATGCATAGAGGATGAAATCCTTGGAGAAATCCGGGTTGATGAGAGTTGGTGCTTGAGAGATGGCTTCTTTGATTGCTTCAAAACTCTCCTTGCCTTCTGCTGTCCACTTGAAAGCCATGCTTTTCTTTAACATTTTGGTGATAGGTTTGACAAGGGCTGCAAAGTTTGGGACAAACCTTCAGACAAAGTTTATCCTTCCCAAGAAACTCTGAAGGGCTTTCTTGTGGCTTGGCAATGGTAGTGCTCTTATGGCTTCAACCCTTTCTGGATCAATTGCTAATCCTTCTTTGGAGACAATATGGCCAAGGAGCTTTCCTTCATGTGTAAGAAAGATACACTTATTAGGATTCAAGGACACTCCAAATCTCCTGCACCTCATGAAGACTTGTCTCAAATGAGAGAGGTGGTCTGCTGCATTTTTGGAAAAAACAGTGATATCATCAAGGTAAATCAGCACCATGTTGTTAATCAAACCTTTGAACGCCATGTCCATTGCTCTTTGGAAGGTAGCACCAGCGTTGGACAGCCCAAATGGCATTTTCCTGTATGCATAAGTTCCCCATTTAGTTGTAAAGGCTATCTTGAACTGATCTTCTTCCTTCACCATAATCTGATTATACCCTGAATAGCCATCAAGTAGTGAAAACCTCTCGGAGCCAGCAACAACTTGTAAAATCTGCTCCATGGAAGGAAGTGGATAATGATCCTTGAGAGATGCTCTATTCAAATCTCTGAAGTCAACACACAATCTGATTTCCCCACTCTTCTTTCTGACTAGAACCAAATTGGCAACCCAACTAGAATGCTTGATTGGGAATATGATCCTTGACTCAATCAGCTTGTTCAATTCTTTCCTCATGAGAGGCTCCATATGTGGATTGATTGGTTTTTGTTTCTGCCTGACAGGCTTAGTATTTGGATCCAATTCAATGGTATGCTGAGCTAAGTTGGGATTGAAACCTTTCAAGTCTTCATAGCTCCAAGCAAACACATCAGGGAACTCTTGACACAGCTGCATGAACTCATACCTTTCTTGTTCAGTTGTCATCTTTCCAATTTGCAATGGTTTGTTCTCTTCCACCAAGATGGATACTGAATCCTCTCTCTTGACCTGAATGTTTGCTTTCTCCTTCCTAAACTGATCATTGGGATTAAAAATGGACTCCAAAGTGATAAGTCCCTTGGGCAGCTTGTTAGTTCTCAGCTGTACCACTTGGTCACCATACTGCTGTTCCAATTTTTCTTGATTCTTAGCTGAGAACTCAGCTTCTTCTTGCAAGAAATGGATGATTTGCTGGTCATTCTCAAACACTTGCCAACTTACATTGTTATCCGGCACTGAAGGCCTCACAATCACGTGGATTTTTGGCTTGTACCTTGTCTTGTTGAATGCTTTCCACAATGTCAAAGGCTACCCCTACTCCTGCAAGCCTGTCAGCAGCTTGGTTCTCTTTCCTACGAATGGATTTGATGCCAAAACCCTCAAAATCTTCCATGAGGTTCCATACCCTATTCTTGTAGCACTTGAGTAGATCATTCTTGGCAGCATGCTGCCCCTTGACCTGATTTACAATCAATTCACTGTCACCAAAGACTTGCAAGTTCTTTATTTTCTTTTTGATTTCCCAATGCATCCCTTGCACCAAGGCTTCATATTCAGCAGTGTTATTAGAGCATGCAAACTGAAACCTAAAAGCTGAATAGTACCTTACTCCTTGAGGTGAAACAAGCATAGCTCCACCTCCTGCACCTTGTCTACTCCTTGATCCATCAAAAAACAGCTGTCATACCTCATTCTCATCCTTGTGGTTTGGTTTGGTGATGCTAGGAATGGGCTGATTTTCTTCATGTATGCAATAGACCCCTAGCTCAGATTCTTCTACTTCTTGATAAGGATCAAAAGCATGTACTTTGTTTGCCCATTCATCAAGAGTTAGATCCGGGATGCTTCCAACCTTAGTGTCAGCTTCATCAGTGCTTGGGTGATCTTCTTGATCAAATGCTGAACAATTGGCATTGATCTGACTTGGAGTGTAAGGCTCAATGTGAAAGTTTGCAATAGGTTCAGACCTGATTGTAGCTTTGGTTCCATACCTTGTTCTGAACAGCATGTGTGACCAATCAGCAGACAAATATCCTCCAATCTTGGCTGTGAAGTCCCTTGACAAGCATAGGGCAAAGAGTGGTGGAAGGTCTATGATTGATACATCTTGTAAAACAACAACATTTGGACATGCATGCAAGGTAAGATTCAAGTTTCTAATCACTTCGACTGTTGTTACTGCTGTCCCATCCAGCTGCACTACCCCTTTGGATATGGTTTCATACTGGAGCCCTAGCTGATCAGCTATTTGTTTAGGCATCACTGAGCTACTTGCCCCGGAATCTATCATGCAATTATGCACTAGCTGATTTCCAATGATTAATGAAACATAGAAAGGAGGGGGCTTCAACATTTTACCTTGCTGTCCTCCATGATTCCCTTCAGGCTGGGCAGCGTTTGTGAGCACTTTCTCTTGCATCTGAACTTGCTGATTCGAAGTTGGCCAGTCCTTCATGGCAGCTTGTAGCAAATCTCTTTGGCCTGGGATAGATAGGGATTCCCACATTGATATATTCACATTTGTCTTCTTCATCTGATCGATGATACTGAATGGTGATGAAGGATCTCTTTGTTGTCCCTTGGTTTGCACATTCACTCCTTGCATGTGGGCAGCAACAACTGGTATTTGAGTTGGTCTAGGAGCTGTTCTTGGCTGCCCTTGTGCATTTGAAATTGGATTTTGTTTGCCCACCATTTGTGGAGCCAAGGAAGGTTGTGGATTGGTTGGAGCTAATGGCTGCTCTTCTCCCAAATTCCTTCTTTTTGACCTTGTGTTGGCTGCCACACCTTGAGAGACTATTTGATTCATGCCACAAAAATCCTCTGCTTGCCAATTTACCAACGTGGTGTCATTTGGAGCTGATTGCTGTTGGAATGTTTCTTGTTGTTGGTTGTTTCCTTGACTGCCCTCACCCTCCACACCAGTAGTTGTCACCATTAATGCTTGATTCAAAGCACCATTGAAGCACATGGATTGGTTATGAGGTTCATTGCATGGAAAACACCAATCATACTCCTGAGCAACGTTGTTTTGTGTTGGCACCAATGCTTTAGAGGCAGATATGGCATTTGGATTATAGGGCTGAAATGGCCTATTGGCAAGAGGCCTTGTTTGATTCACATTTGCAGCTAGATTAGGTGGTCTTTGTGGTTGATATGGCTGCCTGTTAGGCTGAGCTTGGGGCTGATAAGAAGGTCTAAAACCTTGGGCTTGTTGCCTCTTGAGAGTAACCAGCTCATTGCCTAGGTTTTGCAATTGCTTCATGACTTCTTGAAGCTCATTTGGGGCACTTGGAGATGAAGTAGAAGCTTCATTTGAACTCTGATTTCTAGGAATGGGAGAAGGAGCCAAATTAGGTGCTTGATTAGTGTTTGGGCTCTCTAAACTTGGAAACAATGGCATGGGAGGTCTAGGGGCTAGTTTGCCAGCTTGGATCAAACAATTTTCAGCCCTAATGGCAATGCTATAAGCCATAGGGATAGTTATGCCTCCCATGGACTGAATCAACATAGAAATATCAGAATTTAGAGCTTTGAGATAGTAGAGAAAAGCACCTTCTGCTGTTGGCCTGACTGCCACTGGAATTCTCTCCCAAGTCTTTTGAAATCTGAAGTTGAAATCAGTCAGCTGCTCATTGGGAGCTCTCTTGATGGTTGTCAGTTGCTCCAAAAGAGACAAGTTGTCTCCCTTCTCTCCAAATTGCTCATGAAGTGCTATACATAGCTAGTTCCAATTCGTGATAGAACCAGCTCCAAGGCTCCTAAACCATTGCAATGCTTTCCCCTTGAAGGAAGATGCCAGCAATTTGACAGCCACTTGCATCTCATTGATTTCATGAATTGCACAAAGGTTGGCAATATCTTTAACATGATCACCTGGAGTAGTCTGATTCTCTCCAGTGAAGTATGGAATGTTCTTCAAGGCTGCAATTGGAATTGGATGTTGTGCATTGAGGGCAAGTGGGCTGCTGCCTGTGAAGTTGACATAGGGGTTGTTTTGTGCCATTCTAATTGGTCTTAAAACCCTTGTTGACTGAATGAAAGGCCTACCAGGTGGAGGAGTTGAGAGAGTTCTGTTTGGTGGAGATGGAGACCTTTGAATCCTTCTTCCTCTTTGCCTTCTTCTTGGAGATAACTGCAGGTATTCAAACAAAACTTCTTCTTCTCCAGCTCTTGACCTTGTGGTGACTCTTCTCATGAGTTTTTCAGGCCTGCACTGTTGAAACCAGTTGATTCTTCCCTTTGGAGTCGCCAGATGTGCATTTTATGGCTCTTTTCAAGCAAGAAAATTGTAGCAGATGCACATCAACTTTGCTGCAATAAAAATGAGACATCTAAGGTCCCACCCGAGCGTGCCAAAACTATTGTTGCAAATCAGCAGCACCCCTGGATGCAAATCAAGGTTCTAAGTTGATGTTTAGGGCATCCAGTGTGATTGCACAACATTGAAACCTCTCTCCAAGTGTGGGACTTGCAAGATGAGAGAGGAATCTCCAGATTAGAGGTTGGTTCCTCAAACTCCTCTGATTAAATCTATATTTTGCACAACTGCAGAGGTTCAGATCCTAATTTTATCCTAATTTGCAAGGAGACATGGATAGAAGATGCAAAAATTGAAACTAAACTGAATGGTGATGCACCAAAGGAGTGGTGAGCACTTCTTGTTCACACAAGTTGACAAAAATTCATGAAATGCAACATGGAAAACCATACACAAGTTGATAGAATGCAATTAGAGGTCTGAAATGAAGTAAAAAACAATACAAACAAGGACTGAGAACTGATCACAGAGTTTGCACTATCATTTCCATTGCCAAAATCCCTTGTATTACACCACCAAAGAGGTATAAACCTGTTACAATCCTTGAAAAGGCCTGATACTTACAAAATTCACTTGTTTTCAGGTGAAAGAAGAAGTCTAATGTTCAAAAAAGTGTTCAACCCCTCAAAAAATGAGCCAAAACTGGCTTTTACAGTCCATGGGTCGAGCCCAGGAGAGAGAAAACGTGCAAAACACATGGGAGCCATCCCTCATTGAATGAAACTACATTAAAACAGCATGGAGGTCCTTACAAACCCATGCTCTGACATTTTTGACCATGCTGGAGAGAAAAGCGACCCATTTTGCATTAAAATTGGTTGTTGAAACGTCTTTTTGGCCATCACCACGTACCGGAAGCGTTTTTTTAATTTTCTCCCTCAAAACTGAACCAAAATTAAAAATTGACCATGGAATCATGTAGAGAATTTCATAAGATTTCCATTGATATAAAGAACGTGCAAATCCAAGCTCTGGATCGAAAGTTATGGAGGTCTGAAGTTTTAGGGCAAAAACGGCCCAAAAAACGGATCGGCGGGCAAAAATTTGAAATTTTGACCCTTTTTGCATTTGGAATTTTTTTTCAAAAATCCCCACACTCTGACCACTCAGGTGCCACGTGGCATGATTTGATTGGGCATGGGCGCCTCCTGGCCACTTTCCCTTCATTTTTTACCTTTGGAAATTTTTGCCAAAAAACCCCGCCGGGCCCCCGAGCTGGACACGTGTCGGTCCTCCATTGGCCGACGGGTTTCTCCTCCCGATTTCTCCTTTTGAAATTTTGCATTTTTTACCTTGGAAAAAAATTCATTTTTTCCCCCACGCCCCGCCACTCCGGGACACGTGGCATGTCCCGATTGGACGGAAGGGGCCGCGGGGGAAAACCTTTCCCTTTGAAACTTTTTGGCTACTTAGCCAAATTTTTAAAAAATCCCTCCCGAGCTCCGAACTCCGGCCTAAGCCAGACACGTGTCGTGTCCCCATTGACCCGCAGGCCTTCCTTCAAAATTTTTCCTTTGAAAATTTTGGCCAACACTTAGCAAATTTTCAAGTCATTTTCCCCCTGACACATGGCGTTTCATGATTCGTTGGCAGGCCAGGCGGGGAAAATTTTCCATCTGAGATTTTTGGCAAAACACTTGGTAAATTTCCCAAATTCTCCTCCGAACCCCACCACTTCTTGGACATGTGGCACGTTCCTATTGGCTGCGGGCTTCCAAGGAGAAAATTTCCCAACAAAACTCCGCCGGGCCATAACTTGAAAAATATGAGGAGTTAGGAGGAAAACTTTACCTTTCTGGAAAGCTGAGAAAGAGCTCTATCCATTGGTGCCACTTCTAGAAAGATTTGAGTGCCTAAAAACCAAAAAATGGGGACTGAGGCACAAGAGAGGCAAGAACACAAGTAGTTAGCCACCAAAATGAGCAGGGGGCACATTTTGGCCAACATGGCCCTAGGCACATATAGTCATGTCACCTTCACCCAAGTGGCATAGTAACTTGTAACACTAAAGCTTCACAGCTCCATGACCTCCTTGGGGTGTACCCTCATACAACGAAGTGGGTCCATAGGTCCTACCACTCCATGGTGAACCCATGACCCTATTCCAACACATCAGAACATTAGAACTAGCATGTCAATCAATTTCAATCGCCAAGCGGCATCAAATCCCAAACCTTGGGCTAAGTTAGAAATTTTTTTAATTCACGAGCAAATTTTCACACTAAGCGAAATAAATGGTTAAACATTTGCAGCAATGCAAAGGCCTCTAATTAGAACAAAATCAAATTAAATGCCCAAAATTTAAGAATGCATCAATCAATAAAATTGTTGGTTCTTAAAAGAAGAGAAAAAGATCAATTTACAAATAAAATTTGAATGTAGAAAAATCACATTACGATCACTACGTGGCCCTTTCGTGGCCACCAAATTACTCATCGAGTTGTTGACACTCGGATATCGAGCCTCGACTTACAAAATACATATAACCAGAATAAGCATGTGTGTGTGTGTGTGTGTGTGTGTGTGTGTGTGTGTGTGTGTGTGTGTGTGTGTGTGAATCACATATACAAAGATCCACATAGTCGGTATCACGTAGGATTGTTCGATGACCAACCCAAATAGAAGAGCAGGAACTCTAGCTTACATAAGCGGAGTCTAAGGTGTTGCACATCCACAATATACTGAGAAAGTTCGAAGTATACTAAACGAATAGAAGTGGATTTTTAGTATACATGAGACTCCACTTTCAAGCTCGTACTCGACTCAAGTTATGGGTTACTAGTTCACATTTTGTCTCCACACACCTTGAGGTTACCCACAGGGCCAAGCGATATAAGATAACATTAATACTACACACTTCACTGAAACTAGTAGTCACAACAACCAATATGAACATATACATACAACACTCTTATGTACCAACAATGCACAGTACAATGTAGCACAACAATTTACTCATCACAACATGCATCAAATTTTGGGATTCTTGATATGTTTCCCTCATGAGGGTAACATTACACATTTACAAGGTAGTACAACAATGCAATTACTCTCATTAGTATTGTTATTACTAGCTTAACAAATACACATATCTACATTACGTGCCAATGATCCACCACATTATAGGATTTCCCACATTACAACATGTTTTCCAATCACTTGTCCTTAACCATAATCAACAAATAAACACATAATGCACATCACATATAAAATTACTTATTCCAAATTAAGTTGTGTTCTTCCCATAGGTTCGAGAGTATGAACCTCTACTCTGATACCATATGTCATGCCCCAAAATTTTCACACCCAAATACAACAGTAAAAATATAGGAATATTTTTTTTGTTTAAATAACCACATTTAGTACTGCTATCATAGCCACCACATACAAGTATAGGTCTCACATGCACACCAAGTTTCACAGTTTACATTTGTCCAAACAACATACAACTAACTATTTTACTTTCACATACATTACATATCGTAATCAAGAGATGTTGCAGTTTGCGGGAGCACCATTACAGTTGTTAGTGCCTGTAACTAATGTTTCAAGAAGACTCGTTTTCTGTTCCAGTGTCAAATTGTGTATCAACTCTAATTTCAATGCTCATTAGCTCTTTCGGTACCCTTCACAGGATAACTTTCTATACACTACAACAAGGATGTTAAAGGATAACAACTCCCTATTTAGATCGTTACAAGAATTGTAGAAAAAACTTAGAGAGAATACCACATGTTCAAACAAAAGCTTTATGAAAACTAGCCTTGAATTTTTCTTCTGACAAGCATCAAGATAATGAAATAATTTTGGAAGCTAATTCTCTATATGAAAGCATAAGTATAAGCATATTTTAGAGTAAGACAACTTGAAGGAAAGTGCATTGATCTATACTCAAAAGGTTATTAAGTTGGCATTAGGAAAGACTAGCTAGTTATCTTTGTCTCTTGTTCATGAATTTGGATATGGTTATATCATATAATATTGACGTATCTTGCAAATAATTATCTTTAAATGTTTTCAATATAAAATTTGCATGGCAATTGCTAGTGTCTATTCTATTCTTAAATGTTTACTTTATTGAAATTGTTTCTTAATAAAATTGCTAGTGTCTTTTTTACTCCAACATGATTAGTTACGCTCCTACAATGCACTCCCTAAATTAGCTCACATTACCTTTAGTTTAATTTAATCCTTACCAAAAGATCTAACAAGGGTTAGATACAACCATACTCATCATGTCTCCTTTGTACATTGTGGCCTATTTAGTTGCCTTGGAAGGGAGAAGTTCAACATCACATCGGTGTTCTACATGAAGCTTTCCTTCACCTTATCATTATATGCCACATGTTCTAAAGAATTCTCTAAACCAATATTTTTACACTATAAGCGAAATCCCTATGGTAAACAACTACATCGCATGGGTCACCATGCAATTGTTAGGTAGGGTAGAATGACATTCCCTCAAGACGTAACCACAAATAAGTCCACACATGTTTATTACATCTAAATCACACCATTTAGTTTTTCCAAACACTTGTAATTTCATTAACATCTACAACATTCATACTTTCGTGCATGCAATGCCTATTACAAGGTTGTAAAGGCAACACTAAAGAAGTTATATTTCATGAGGATACCCAAAAAATAAAAGGTCTATTACCACCTAGAGATTTACCATACGAGCAACTATCCTTAGACTTGTTCTTGGGTGAGACTAACTTTACTTATTTAAATCCAAACGGACATGAAAAACCATGAAGTAAGCACTATATTTTTTACCAATTTACATTGTTAAGTATCTTCTTTATTAATTAAGTTAACATGGTTGCTCCTACATACATTATGTGTCCCTCCTAGTAGCATTGAAAAGTTAGTTTAAAACATAAGTAGATACAAGCCAAATAGTTTTCTATGTACAGTGCTTAACACATAGGAGTTCAAGAAAAATAATGATTTTCAACACACTAATTTATATATTGCATTATTTTTAATTCACTTTGATTTAATATTCGCATTCAATGTCAATGTACAACATTTCAATGTCAACTTATTAATAACATATCACGTTTTTTATCTCTTCTTGTCTAGAATACCTGCAACCAACGCAAGGTCAGTCCTAAGACTGGTATAAAAAACCCTTAGAGAGAGAGAAACATTTCCTCACACATTCACACTTTTACATTCATTTTTATATTTCTTTTTCGATTCTAGAGAGAGTAAGGAAGAGAGCAAAAGACTATGAGACATTTTCTTTTCTATTCATAATATCATAATCATTTATATTTTGTATCCATTTTCATTTCAAATACATCTACATTTTCAATTCATTGACATTTTCAAGACCAACCACAATTTCATAGTTATTTCTAGAGAGACAAGAGAGGAGAGAGAAAACATCATAAATTTTGAAATTAATTCATACAAAATAATTGAGTAAGTCATACTCTACACATCGGTGGGACGATATTAAAAGGTTTCATGAGTAGTTATTAGTCAAACGGGGGCTCAGAAGAATTTTCTATCTAAAGTTGCAAGTTTGCGAAAATTGAGCAAAATGGCTTAAGTCCTTACAAATTGGGTCCTGAAAACACTCATTTTAAGCTGAACCACAAATTTTGGCGATTCCTACTTACTCTCATATATATATAAGCCATTGGATTCGACGGAGTTGATTATGACGAACATGGCTCAAGTTACAAAGGCGACTATGTGGCCTATTATCGAAAACGGGTCAAACACTCTTATTACATAACGACCAGTGAGCCCCAAAACTCACTTGCATAACTACTTCCGAAAGCATTTTAGTAGAATTGGGGGTTGGTTTCAATTCTTCTATTGGAGGTATAGAGGTATCTGGCGTGGTTTTCAGTTTCTCCCAATCGAAGCAGCAACCATAAGTCAAAATCAATCGTGTTTTCTTAAAATGAGAACGTAACCACAAGTGAGTGAAAAGCCAAAAAGGCTTCGAAACTCATGTCGTTAAGGCATCAAATTGAGTTTTTCATTTTGTTGAAGGGTCTTCATGGTGTCCTTGGTCGAGGGGATTATGCTAGAGGTTTTGGTTTGCGTTACAACTTGGTCTGGCACTCCATGCACACGGTTTTTGAGGTCAAATTTCTATGTTCTGAAATGTTTTGGAGCAGGGTAAAAGTTTTATTGTTCATTCCAGTTACATTTTATACTATTCAAAATATTGAAAGCCAAAAAAAGGAAACGAAAAAGTGCATAATTTTAGTACAAGAGGAAGGGAGATCCATACATGTCTAATACTTGCAAAAGCAACACGAAGTTCTAGGGGAAAGATTATGATGATGTTACTGCAACAAACAAGACCATCTCTCCACCATGTTCAAAGGACATTTTCACCATCAATTTACTAGCATCATGCATGCCTCCACCTTGCAACATGCTTATCTGGAACTTGCAACTACAAATCAGACCAATATCCACTTCCAAGTGTGTTTTGGTGGTTGTCCATATGTCGCCCCCACCTCCCATTAAAACAAAACCATTAATTGCATTTCAGTTTAAAGCTTCACACCTAGTATATGCATGGAGAGTATGAAGCAAAGGTTGTGGGATTTACTTTACACCTGCAGGTTGCATTTGCTTGAGGTTTCCAACCCCTTTTAACAAACCCATTTTGTGCAAATACTACAATCATTACAGTCCATGAAACCCCATTTCTTTCAGGCATTTTGTCAAACATTTCGTGTGCCAAGTGTATGCTTCCACATTTTACATGCACATCTACCAACGCACTTGTCCTTTCTCCATTACGGTTAGGTGTATGTCCATGTCTTGTTTAAAAGCTCCTAGGGGAGAGACATCAATAGTTGAGTATGGTCTATTTGTGGATATAGTGTCTTGAATACACGACACCCAATAGTTGTCATAAAAGTACTTGGTGATTAGTCATTTTTGACATGAAAACACCCAATCACATGATGACATGTAAGATTTTCCTTTTTAAAATTTTAAATGTTTAACCATTATCACCCATGATCAAATATGGGTCCCAATCAAAATGTAGCGTAACTAAAATTTACTATTTTAAATAAATTCAAAATATATCTTTCCGTCCAATTCAACACTCAAAAAAATATATGTAATTTAAAAAAATCTTATACTACGTGCTGATGAAAAAATCAAGGTCCCACATTTTATAGAATTTATTTTGTGGGTCCCCTAACTTAGGGTGCACCATTATTGGCGTCTCTCCCCTATTTTAACATACGCTGAGAGTATGCAAAGCAAAGGTAAATTGATCTTGTAGATACATGTTGGTTGCATTTGGTGAAAGAGCGGCATTGCTTCCTAAGGATGCCCATACCCTATTCCAAAGATCCCATTTTGGCACGAGCTGCAAGGTCGCACAGGTAAAGGGAGAGGGAGTGTGTAAGTGGAAAAATTCTCCGAACATGAATACATATTGTCCCCTTCCACGGGCAAATTTGGAATCTCTCTCTACCATTGATATAGAGCAAATGTTCAAAACTAGTGTGAGGGATGAGTGTGCATCTCAATAATTCGCCCTTACAAACTAAAATCAAATAGCGTATGGCCTTTAATACATATTAAATGTCCAAACTCAAAGCCATTGCAAGGACTGAGTCTCTAGGTCAAGAATTCTCAAACAGTTGTACATATTGGAGACTTAGTCATCGTAATTGGGGGAAAGCCCTCATTCTAGTAATTGTTGCAGCAATTCCAAGTGGATATGATAAATTGGTATACACGTTTTGACACCAAATGATGACTCCAACCTAATATCCATGCATGGTGGTCACCCACCCACCAGATATGCCAAATCCAACCAAAAGCAAACCCTAAATTTGCCAACACTACCCTATTTTGCCCTTTTGGCCTTTTCCCATTATGATATGAAGTTTAAACTTGTATGTATGCATATATGTTCACACACACACACACACACACACACACACACACACACACACACACACACACACACACACACACACACACACACACACACACGCACACACACACACGCACACACACACACGCACACACACACGCACGCACACACGCACACACGCACACACACGCACACACACGCCCACACACGCCCACACACGCGCACACACGCGCACGCACGCACGCGCACACGCACGCGCACACGCACGCGCACACGCACACGCACACGCACACGCACACACACACACGCCCACACGCACACACACGCGCACACACACGCGCACGCGCACGCGCACACACACGCACGCGTGCACACGCACGCGCGCACACACACGCGCACACACACGCGCACACACACACACGCACGCACACACGCACGCACGCACACACACACACGCGCACACACTCGCGCGCGCACACACACGCGCACACACACGCGCGCGCGCACACACACACACACACACGCGCACGCGCACGTGCACGCACACACGCACGCACGCACCCGCAACACGTACGCACCCGCGCCCGCACACGCACGCACCCGCGCCCGCACACGCACGCACCCGCGCGCGCGCGCACACACACACGCACACACACACGCACACACACACACGCGCAGGCGCACACGCACACACACACACATATTGAATTTAAGCCACTTGTTTAAGGGACCTTATCTCCTTCACCCGTTAATACGAGACTTGCCTTATCCAGAAAATGTGAATATAAGGCCACAAAGATCATAAGCAACACAACATTATCACAACATCATGAGGCATCGACACATATAGTTGAGAAAAGGCATAACAAAATTGGGAAGGGGCATTACATGGAGTCTCGCAAAGAACTTAGCAATGTATTGCACCTCTCTTCATCATCCATTTTTTTTATCCATGGGCAATAACTAACTATTCACATTATTGAAGGCATTCAAATGATTTGTAATTAAATCACCATCATTCATCCATAATTAATATAGCTTCTTATGAAGAAATAGTTCATTAACAATATATTTAGCTTGATATAGCTTTCCCACCTTATTCCATAAATTCTTCACCATTTTTTTATTATGACACATTCAATAATGATTGAATCTAATAGAGTTTTTAGTTTTCCTATCAATCTTGTCTCATTCTTCTTGTTTCACCTCTACAATTGTTGTTATCGAGTCAATGTCCCTCTAATCTATATTATAAAGAGATCTTCCATTTTGATCTTCAATAGCTCAAAATAGATTTTACTTGGCAAGCGTTATTCTTGTGCTTCTCGATATTTAATATACACAAGCATAACGCTCCCACTCAAACAACCACTTATCATAGACAAAACCAACTCTCACCTAACTCCAACCAAGCTCCAATACCAAATGTTGGGATTTAGACCATTACATGATAAGCTAAAACAAATGAAAGTGTTGGAATATGTCTCATACTTTCAATTTGCGACCAACTTGGTCTAGAGGCAGCAAGACTAACACTTATTAGCTGGCAACAATGAGTCTTGTGGCAATAACAATAACTC
The DNA here is from genome assembly GCA_019776745.2 of Taxus chinensis. NCBI lineage: Eukaryota > Viridiplantae > Streptophyta > Pinopsida > Cupressales > Taxaceae > Taxus > Taxus chinensis. The sequence continues at coordinate 35,078,353 of CM034148.1, read as the reverse complement.
AAATTTATGCCTTGCTCTTTAGGCTTTAGTTTTTCATTTTTAGGAATGTTTTGCTACTTGCATAAGTGTTATTTTAAGGTGATGTATGGTTATGTAAGTGCATATTCTATGTGGTTAAAGAGGTTGTTATTGTTGATGTCAATGCAAGTTAGCACAGTAAGGTTGTATGTTGAAGACATGGTTGAGTGTGCATGTAACTCTTATATGTAATTTCATTCAACGCTAAAAGGTTTTGTATTGAAGGCACAATTGAGTGTTCATTAACTCTTTATGTAATTTTGTTACAGTGCATTGAAGGATATTTGTAAGTTGGCTCAAGTTAATGCAATAAAACAAGGTTACTTTGTTGGGTTTTTTACCCGAAATGATTTTCCCAAGGTAAATAGTCTCTTTTTGGTGTGTCATTTAATTACTTATCTCTACTTATTTTATCTTTCTCTATTTAAATTATAGTATACTAGTGGCCAAAATCCCCAACAAAAAGTTATAATCAACCATAATTTACCAATCATAAAATAAATGGCACATAAGATGCAAACACAATATCTCCCATGGGAAAATTCTTTTAGGTAAAAGAAACTCAATGCAATTATCCATTCTTTTGCATTAATTTAAAACAACTTATAAACACAAGACACTCTTCAAGATGCAATAGTCTGTTCACAACCCATGCAAGTAAAATACAATACATGTATAGTCCAAATACTACTTTGTGCATAGTTACCAAATCTGGCCGGATCTGCATAAAATCCGATCAAATCCAGATTTTTCATTTGACCCAGATAAGTTCGGTCCAGGTCGGCCCTAATTTAGGGGAAAAAAGTATTATTTGTTTTTTAAATGGTTTTGTAGTTTTCTAGAAAAAGTAAACTATCAACTTTATATATTAAAAATATAACCTTTTATATTACATTATTAAAGTTTTTCATTGTATTTGTCAAATTTTCATATTTGTAAAATTCAACTCATATATATTTCGGAACGGATTTTTCCAAACCTTTTCAAGAATTTTGGATTCTCGGATTTTTTCGCCCTCCCAAACAGATCCAAATTTCCAGACTTGTTAACTATGACGTTGCGTATCTATACAACTATGTTTCTGACAAAGAACACTTAACAAGCATAAACTGCGTACCCAACAATCTCTCAAATTGTTGCGACCATTATTTATATTCACTCCTAAGAGTCTGTCAGCATTTAAGCTAGCTCATGACTTTGTAAACTCCATACAACAAAGAATCTAGAGATTCATCATCGTTGTTGAGCTAAGTCATCATTACATAACACTTCTTCACCAATTGTGTCAAAGTGTTATCAACACATTCCTATACACCTCTAGTCAACAAGTCTAATCTGACGTGTTTGAAAACACATCATCAGTTTCAAATGTTACACTCCAATGTTGCACAACTTCATGGCACACCATACCATAATGAAACTATCTTGTGCACAACGAACGTTTTGCACACATTAATTCAGCAATGCATAGTCCCTGGCAATAGCCATGTGCCCAAATCCCTATGCACATCACCTTGCCCAAACTTTCATGTGCAACACAACCATTCGGGCATAAACTTCTGCCCAGATCTATGCAAAGTTAAGAAAATCACAACACAACAACTGAATTATCGAACAAGGTCTACAGGATGACCTCTAGGGAAATTATGGGCTACAACATTCTAGCTAGAATGCAATTTGCATACAAATTACAAACTTATGTAAGAAACGAATCGTCTTTCAAAGGTACCAATTTGTTCCTTAACTCCACCTCAGACCAAGAACATGAGATGGAAAGCGATGCAAACATTATAACCAAAATTTCAAAGAGGATCGAAGGCTCATGGGACACAGGATTCAAGAAGCTCCTAAAATAGAAAGAGAAGGATGTAAGCATTTTTGTAATTGCCTTGAGCCCCCAACTCCAAACAATGTTCTAAAATCACTAGAGCCAAACCTGAATCTAGAAATTGAAATGCATGGCACAATCAACCACAATGGCAACTTCAATCACTTATTCATAGTTCATCAATTTATGAAATTTGCAGATTACAAGGTCATTTAGAGCAGGAGTGGGATAGAAGTATTGCACATTTCCTGACTAGGATGCTCCCAGAAGGGTGTAATTTTACAGGGAAAAAATCAAGCTTCAAAGGGGTAATTTGGGCTAGTGAGCCAATTTTTGTAATCACCTTTAGTTCATGTTATTTTCTAACAGACTTCAAGTCAAAATCACTTAGGCCAATCATATTGTAAAGAGTCTTGTTTTATGCTGAAGTAGGTATTTCATATTTGATTGCCAGGTTTTTTCGTATTCCCTACACTAGTGGCTTTATTGTCTAAAAACTAGAGAAAGTTACAATAAAGCTCAACATGAAGGTCATCCACGACATGCAATCGCTCAATCCACTGTTGATTTCAAAACATATACAAGGAAGATCCAAGAACAAAATGACAGAATTTTTTAAGAGCCTAAGACTAGTATACCCTTAGCTTAGAATTCGAGAATGTTCAAAAAATTTAGTGTTACCTCAATAATCTCACCCAATATCTAATTCAATTTTGCAGAGTTTTGTCCATGTTAGGATTAATATTATTGTTTAACATTATTAATCATTATTATTTGTTAGGTCTATTATTATATTTGTTTATATGTGAAGTTGTTAATAAACAACTCACGTGAATAGGAGTTTGGTGAGAGAATTAAGGAGTGTTGTTATATCAGATTCCTATTTTATAGGAATAACTTATTCCTATATATTTATAAGAGTTATCGTATGAATAATAGAAAAAGAAGAATTATTAATTTTTTTCCTGTGAAAATCTGATTGTTCCACTTTATTTGGTATCAGAGCGGTTCAATCCAAGATGAGAGTCTCTGAATTCATGATCTGATTTGTGTGCAGTCCTATCAAAACATTTATATGACCATGCGACCTGTGTACGCAACTGTTTCTGTAGATCCATGCTGGTAGATCCAAAGGAGAACGCAACTGTTCCTGTGTTTCTGCCAAATCCAACGCTGCACAATATATTTCTGTGTATAACAATCAAGGCAAATATTTTTTGCACAGTCCTATATCTATGTGAAGACGTCTATGTGCAGCACTGATAGACAACATGGTATTGAAGCTTAGCTGCCTAGTTGCTTTAATATCTGTATACCTATAGATCACAGGTCTGATTTTAAATGCATGCGACTGTATTTGATCTACTGTGCATCCATTAGCTTGTCTAATAATTTGGAGGATACATATTACAATAGTATCCACGTGCAGTCCAATCCGGGTCCTATTCTCATCCATTAGCTTGCACAGGGTGACGTTTTCCAAACAGTCGTTGACTTTCTAGACCTTGATGTTGTCCTGCTATATTTGACTATTTATTCTTTGTTTAGTTATATGGGATTCTTCTTGCAAGCATTTCAATTCTCCCATGTCAAGGTCGATTCAATTCCTTTATTCAAAATACGGAAACCTATCATTTGATTACCTGTTTCATTTTGGTGAGTGGTTGGGAGAGGTCTGTATATACGACCATATTAATATTGCTGCAATCATTGTTGCATTGTTATGAGATCAACTCGGATTGTACTCCATAAATCACAGCTACCGTCAACAATATAAGCACAGTACAATAACATGATCCCCTTCGAGCTTCAACTCAGACGCTTCAAGTCACCACGACCTCCCATTCAGGAAAGAAAGTTTACAGTGCTCTTTTGTTCTGTGTTTATTTAAAAGTCATTTTATTTTATGTTTGTGATTACACTAAAATAGTCTATTTGTTTGGCCTTTAGTTTAGGATAGGTAGTACATGAGTTTATTCACTTTAGGTTTTATAAGATATTTGGTACGTGATGATAGTGTCTTTTACACAAAGTAATTGTATTAATGTCATGTCATTAAGAGTATAAGTGTCTTATATAGCACCATTAGTGTGTTTGTCGTAAAGTGTCATCATATGTATATATGGTAAACTAGTTATTCTTGTGTCCATTTTCAAAAATCAAGGAGTCAAAATATTGAGAATTAATAATGTAAAGTTTAATTGTAGTCAAGTCAAGAGTCGATTTTTTGTTTAGTCATCAAAAGTTCATTGTGGGTCAATACTATTGTAAAAATAAATAAAAAGTTAGCCTCACGAACGCATTTTCAGTTGAACTCGATGTTCGATTTAGGCATGTAATCGAGCTTCAAATTCACATTCCGCTGAACTAGTAGTGTCAAACTGGAGGATGGAGGACAAGTAGCGTCCTCTCGTCAGTCGCCAACGATGGGGCCGCATACTGATCTGGTGACATGTGTGTAGTGTGGTTTTTCATTTTCAGTGTTCTTGTTTGCAGTGTGATGGTTTGTTGAATAAACCCTTTTCAGGACTTTTTGGAGGAGTCAAGTTTTCAGAATACTCATTTTTGGGGAGCAGGAGAAGATTTTGAGGTAGACTAAAGGGATGGTTATCCAGCTAGTGTGAAGCTTGTGGATCTTGGAGATTCAAAATTCGGGCGCCTAGAGAGGAAGGGAAAGTCCCACAGGAACCCAAAGAGGAAGGGAGCATTCCTGCATAATTCGGCTCGACACTACGCCTTTACGAGGGTAAAGAGATAATCTATGGAGTCTGTACCTGGTTTAAGAAGTGCTTTCAGGTGGTTTAATTTCTTCGAATATAGTTCTTTGCCGTGTTCACATTAAGGGGGTGAAAATTAGTGATTAATAATGTTCACACTAAGGGGGTGAATGTTAGGATTAATATTATTGTTTAACATTATTAATCATTATTATTTGTTAGGTCTGTTATTATATTTGTTTATATGTGAAGTTGTTAATAAACAACTCACGTGAATAGGAGTTTGGTGAGAGAATTAAGGAGTGTTGTTATATCAGATTCCTATTTTATAGGAATAACTTATTCCTATATATTTGTAAGAGTTCTCGTATGAATAATTGAGAGAAGAATTATCACTGTGTAAATCTGTTTCAGAGCTATCAGTCCAGCCCAAATCAAAGCTACAACTCCCTACAATCCAAGCAGAATGTAGATTTGGTACCCCTGCTTTTTCTTGAAATCTTTGTGCTAAAAATCCTCCAGTACAACTACCTAGAATCAAAGCAAACTTCAGATTTATGCAGTGTGCTTTTCCGTGAAATCTTCATAGTAAAAATCCATCCATATAAAGGCTTTAATGCAGATTTATTTTGTGTTTTTTCTTCAAATCTTTGTAGTAAAAATCCATCCATGTAAAGGCTTTGATGTTTAAAGGAAAAGGTCAGGAGTGCAAGAGGTCCCTCGCTCTTAACTGTTGAGGGGACAGAAAGGTAGGATCAAAAAACATTGAGTGTTATGTTTTTTAGAGGCAGTATATTGTAATCTTAACCCTTGTATGTCAAACTTTGATTAACAAAATTGTCTCTTTGCCTCATACTGTGTTGTCTCGTCTTCTAATTGTGAAAGGATTTGTTTTCTGATTTGAATACAAGTTTTCCAATATAAGAATCTACTTTCTAGTTCTCCTTTGTTTTCAGGGTTTTAGAAATTTGTGGAATTAGCTCCTTACAGTTCTCCACTTTGAGTAGATAGCTTTTCGTTCCATTACCTAAACCAAATACCATTAAAATAAGTTTAACATGACTCCTATGCCTAGCAATGAAAGGCTGTCAAATCTGAAATAAAGATAAAATCCAAAGAGATCCAAAAAAATCAAAATAATTAAACTTTCAAAGCTAAAACTATACAATGTTGAAGCTTATTGAAAAATTATATTCAAGGGTAAACCCCCAGTTGAATAACCTAAAGCAAGAAGACATTATATTTTCATATATGCCCTGAAGTACAACCTGCACCTGCACCTACACCTGCAACTGATTCTGGGAACAACAGAGTCAAAATTGAAAGGCCCTACTAGCAAGGAGACACATTGAAATGATTTCCTCGAATACGAATGTAACAAGCTCCATAACCTAGCATCAATCCATATTACATCCACAATCAATAGTTTATGCCATCTACACTGGATTGAATGTTGTGGGTGACAGTCTGTCGAAATGGAACTATGACACACTTTTGTTTGGCAAGTTAAAATGGCACAAGAAGCAAATAGATAATTTTAATATTTTTTAGAGTTTGTTTTCTATTTTATATATTGGGTGTTGTTTTTTCCTATTAGCGTAAAGTGTGCCACAATTTCATGTTGTCATTGAGTATAACTATCACTCTAAGACCTATATTGAGTAGTAGATTGTCTCCTCTTCCTAAAATGAGGACGCCTATATGTTTTAGCTATGCATAGTGCATATATTTGCTTTTGTTCTAAAGAATCTCTTAATGCTCCACAATCAGGTTTCAAAGTATCAAAGTGACAGTATAGGGCATTCATGACAAACTTCTTCCACTATAATGCCATGCTAGCCAAGACATACTCCTTTCGATCTATCTACAAGTGCCATTGGAACAGCAATCCCCCCTTCAAAATTGCTAGGGAATTGAGTTTTGCATAACCCATTTATCGAACCAACTTCAAACCAACACCTTTTGTATGCTTCTCAAACTCGCTAATACCATCAACCAAAGCATGAGCGTGAATGATATCACCGGTAATAGTTGGAACATGCAAAGAGAAAGATTTAGAGAGAGAGAGAGAGAGAGCAAATTGCACTGACCAAATGATACAGGCAGAGATTTATTTATTGAGAAGAGAGGTGGTTGTACAGTTACCAACCGAACAACTACATAACTGTTTTACATGCTATATAATGTGTTATATTTTAACACCCCCTCTTAATGACTAAACCAAAAACAAGACAAAGTTTGTCCCGAAATTTTACAAATTTCCTAAAGCCCATATGTTTCGTCATTACATCTACAGACTGTGCCATAAGTTGTACTTTAAAATCAGCAGTCCATGATTGTGTTGTAGTTGTCGAATGAAGAAGAACTGTAAAACAAAAATCTGGTCCCATGAACAAAAGATATGGCAAGTGGTCCACTGGTTCTCTGTTACGTGATTCATTAACCAATGATGAATCACCAATCGCTGAGAGTGTCAGCCCCATCTCCAAAGTACTGAAATCAAAACCTTGAAGATGTGGATTGAAAAATCTATTCTAAGCTTGTGTAGCCTGCTGGAGTCTGTAAAAAGACTCAATTATCTTGCGATCGAAGTCACCTCGATCACGTCCTTGCAACACCATGTAGTGCTCATCCAACTTTTTCAAGAAGAGGAATGTGACCATCTGTGCAGTAGGAGTAAGAACCAACTCCGTAATAGTAGGAGAAATAACCAACTCCGTCTCAGCAGTGGTCTTTGTCTCAACAGGGGAAATAACCATCTCCATCACAGTAGTGGTAGGAGTGAGAACCAACTCCTATGTCTTATCTATTTGCTCATCTAGCCCCCTCTATTGGGAAAGATCGTTCACAACACAATGAGCAAATTGGTCATGCTCTACTGTCCTTCGAGCAAGGACCTCTGAGTGAGTGGCTGGGGATGCCATCTCACCATGCACCGTCAATGCATTTGGAATAGTGGAGTCTCCGTCCACAACAAATTGTTCTTCAGAATGAGAAAATCCATCCTCCCAAGGCATGTCCGCCTCCCGTAGACTTGGTTTAGTGGATACTCCCTCCACAATAGGTGCATGTAGGTTGGCTGTATCCAAGTCAACATATTTGTGAGGAATGGCTTCCTCCCAAGGCATTGCAGCCTCCTGCACATCCTGAATGGTGGAGTTGTCCTCCACACGTGCATTCATGTTGATCGCAGCCGAATCAACAAGTTGATACTGACCACCTTCCTCAATACCATGGGCAATTATCCGTCTCTGTTTTACATCAGAGACAACACACTTCTTTCCACAAAAATCCACAAATATATCGGCATTTTCAGTCAATTGACGAATAGATATAAGATTCTTTTGTAAAGAAGGTACATATCTAACATTTCGTACCAACAATCTATGAACATTATTCAATAAAATGCATATATCTCCTATCCCTTCTACTGCAAGTGATTCTCCATTAGCTAGTACTACTGATTCAAAACAGATATTTGCAATAAATGAAACATAGCAGTCCTTATGACATGAAAAATGTGCAGACGCACCAGAGTCAATGATCTAGCAACTGGTAACATTGTCATTCGAGCATGATGTCGTAAGACAATAAAGAACATGCCCGTCATCCGAATCCCATTCTTCTACAACTACTGCCACATGTCTTTCATCACATGGCTTTTTGTTCTGCTACGAAAGATCATACTTCCACTTCCGACAATCCTTCTTGAGGTGCCCAACCTTGTGATAGTAATAACATGTGACCTGATACCGAATGGAAGACTCATCAGATTGACGTTTCCACTTTCCCTTTGACGAAGTGACAAGAGCACTCTCTAAATGGTCACAATTAGATTATGTCTGAAGTTGTCTCCGCTCCTTTTGCAATAGGTAGGAACTCACCTTGTCAAACATGAGTGTTTGACTTTCAGCCATTAAATGGAGTGCCTCCACAAATGACTCATACGAAGAAGGTAAACTGTTCAAAACCAGAGCCACCATATCATCGTTGTCCACCTTTTTGTTGATGGAAGATAACTGGTCTCAGAGATCTTTCATCCGAAGTAGGTGCTCAAGCAGCGATCCACCTTCTTGTAACTTTACGGTAAAGAACATATTTTTCAAGATAAAACCCGACTCTTTTCTGACGTCTGATATTTATCCCTCAGACTGGCCCACAACGTGCTTACCACAATGGCATTCCGCACATCCGGTATCAAATCATCCGACACCAATAACTTGAGAAGCAATAATGCTTCCTTATGACGTTTGTCATAATCCTCAAAGTTCGCCGCTCGTCAATGTTCATCACCCTTGATTGTTTTATCACAATCCCGAAACTCCGCAACCGTTAAAATCTTATGACTCCATACATTAAAATTAGTGCCCATTAATTTTTGTGTCTCCGGCAAAGTTAAGTTATATTATGAAAATATTAAAAATGGAAAATAAAGTAATTTGCCCACCAAATAAAACAAAATTACTTTATGAAAATACGTAGCTGTGGGAAACTATGGGAAAGTATTTTATGCATGTGCATGGCAGGGAAATATTAAAACACCAAATAGTGTTATAAAAACAAAACCTTTTGCCTTGCTCCTCTACCCTATTCCTCTCCACGACTTTTGCAGGTTACCTCTGCCACGATTTTGCTGTTCGCAAGTTTACTATTTAGTTGCCCACGATTTTGCTTGTTGGTGCCCACGATACCCACAGTTTTGCTTGTTGCTCACGTATTTCCTCCCTGGTTCCCACGATTTTGCTTTCCAATGTCTCACGTATTCCTCCAGTGAAGCCAACGATTTTGTTGTCCACGTATTTCCTTCAGCGACAACAAGAAGACCACGATTACTGTGCCCTCATTTTTCTTCAACGACAATCCACGATTCTACCCTCCTTCACGACTTTACAAAAAATCACTGTATTGTCTCATGTTTTTCCTTTGACGTTTGTTCTTCCAATGGGCATTGTGTGCGCTCATTTTTCTCTCTCCTTATGCAGGAATGGCGTCGACCTTACCATCAACCTCACACACACTTCACTGCAACTCGTCTTTCTCCAATGGCGTCGATCGTACGAACCTTCAAACGCTCTAATACCAGTGTTGGAACATGCAAAGAGAAGAAAGATTTAGAGAAAGAGAGCAAACTGCACTGACCAAATGATACAGGCAGAGGTTTATTTATTGAGAAGAGAGGTGGTTGTACAGTTACCAACCGAACAACTACATAACTGTTTTACATGCTATATAATGCGTTATATTTTAACAGTAATAACATGAGGAGCAAAAACAATATATGAATTATTACCATTGTACGGTGTGGAAGAATCAACATCAAGTAATGTTGAAAATATAACTGTGCACCCGACTAAGTGGCATCTGCCACATTGATAACAATTACATTTCATTTGGACGTTTATTATTTGTCTTTTATGAGTGCACCTTTCATATTCTAGGAATGTACAAGTTGTGCTTGGGTGAACTGTTATTGCTAAAAATATTTCCAGTTAATCTAAAAATTGGCTTGCATGTTTTTCCATTCAAATGTATTCTTATGTTTTTTCAATTTTTGTATGTTAGTTTTCTCACGTTTTGCTGCCGTAATATTTATAATTTAGTTGCAGCTAGAAAAATAGATTACTTGGCTTGCATGTATTTCCATATGAATGCATTCTTAAGTTTTTTCAATTTTGGATATTAGTTTTCTCGTGTTTCGCTGTTGTAATTTTTTCTGAATTAAGTTGAAGCTCAAAAAATTCCCAATATTTAAATAAATGTGGCGCTAGAGGTACAATTATCATAAGTATCAGCATCACTAATCCATACATGACTTCACCAAATGACCTTGGCTTAACATTGGCTTCACCACATCCTCAACTACTTATCGGCATTGTCATATGACATAATTTTCATCCCTGGACTACAACACCAGTAGAGACCAAGACGCCCATTCCATATTATCACAAGAAAACTACATGCCTAGAAGACCAAACAACAACCAAACGGTTACTAACTGCCCAGACTCATCTTCATTCCCAATACATGTATATATGAAAGGTAAATTAGTTATTCAATGAGGTTTGGTCTCTGGTTGAGTGACACCCCTGACCTCTCGGTTTCTATGCAAACCTTCTAGTTTATGAATACAATATGATCTATTATTACAATTTCTATATATTGTTTTGTGGTTCCTTAATAAAATTTTGGTTTTTCTTTCTATCACAGCACTTAGATTGTTGTTCACAAATAGCAATACATCAAGTCGTGTAACAGACATTGGGAATCAGTTTCAATTGCTTTCCTCTAATCTTTTCCTTGTGTCTCTGTGGTACTTGATAAACTCGTTAAGATGTCAATCCATGTGCCCTGTCAAAAAGGTTTATCTCAACTGAAGATACAACCAAGCTAAAAAGAACATTTGCAAAAAAACATCACCAACAAAAGAGTAAATATTGAGGTAAACGAACCCTACTTTCATCTGTTTTCATGATTTAATTAGTACAGGTAGAAACCCTTACCTTGAAGTGACTACCTTCTTAATAGGCTTGGAATTTCATTGACATTGCCTCCTCTCCTCTCCACTCCAAGACAGATCTTTAAGTTTAAAGCTTGAAATGTAGAATTGGGTTGAATAATGATGTTGGCACACATCCCATGGAACATTGGATCATAAATGAATTGGACAAAATATTACCACAAAGGCATATTTCTCTCATATTTGCTGCAAAAGATACCTAACAGATCAGAAAATGAACAGAGACCATATTCTAATCAAGGCTACTCATCAGTAGTTCTTGTAGTTCTCTATTGCTTTCCAAAATTTGTTACTTTTATTATTTATGCATTCCCAAGAATTGTTTGATCTATGCAGAGTTTATTATCCCTCTCCTCTTTAGAAGCAAATCAGTTGTAAGCTCATGTTCACCATTCACTAAAAATTTATACAATCATTCTACAATAAAATTAATCTACTAATCTAACATTTTCCTTCACTGGAGTCCTACAAAATTTATCAACAGCCTAAAATTGACAGTTATCACCAGGCCAACCCATATCCTCAATGGTAGACATGATTGGCATGGGTCCACAGGTACCAGAAACAACTGAGCATTCACCGAGAAACAATTCATCCATAGGAATAAACTCATCCCCTTTCTTTTTATCAGCCAACAAACATCCAAGATAAGATTTGTGGGAAACACAATATTGAAGCAGCTCATTTCAGTATATGTCGTGCTAAAGAAATGACAAATAATAAGTGGGATAGACCTCCCTTAAACTTCTTGAAAGAAGCGGAAAAATGAAGGGAAATACATAAGCTTTGATTTTATACATGCCTCTTAAATGCATTCCATTATTCAAGTGCTCTAATTATCAACAAAAATAACAAAGTGTTCTTCCAATAGTAATTACTAGCAATGGCAACAGTTTGGAAGACCATCATTTGTGGTGCAATACACAGCCTCTCTTACTCTCTCTCTAAAATAAAAAATCAAATCCTTTTAACTGCATGCTGTTTTTATAAGTTAAAACAATTTTTTGCATTTCATTTCCCGTTAATTGTGATTTGGTATAATCATAATCTTTACTTAGTAAATTGCCTTACCCCATAAAATATTTCTCCTTTCATGGTTCTTCATCTTTTCTTCTGTTTCCTCTTGTTTTTGTATCTCACAAATTAAGTGTAAAGAAAACGAATACAAGCTCTGTGTGATGAGAAAATTAAACAAAGGATAAGATCACAAATGAGAAAAATAATTCTTACTGCAGGACAGAGCAACAATTATATAGCTATTACTGAAGCATTGAAAAAGACATGGAGGTTGTGGTGATCTGCATTTTGTCAAACCTATGAAATGCAGAGGAAAAAGCAATAAACCCCAGGTTGTATTTCTTGTCAGAGTCCTCATTCTTGTAACCAGACCAAACAGTTGATATACTCATGACAATTTCTCGTCACCTTGAAATTTTTCAACAATTCCGACCTTCACATTGAACACGTCATTTGCCTCTAAAGCTTTCTTCAACTTGAAAACTTGTTGATGGTAAGGTGTTATTACTCCCATGTCTTTTCTGGATACTGAGTTTCTCTTGTCAGGTTTTATTTTTTTTACGATCTCAAGAATTTTGCTCACATCTATTGCATTGAACAATGAAGGGCCTGTACCTTCCCTTTCATCACAAGTTCCAACCTTCTATACCAACAAAGACAACAGGAAAACTTCTGTTTTGGAAGTTCATTTCAAGCACTGAGTAATTTCTGAACATAGTGTGCTGCACAAGCAACCAATTCACTTCCATAGAAGAGTCGAGATGTAAGCTCTAAAATTGCAGGATGAGAGTGATAATTCTGCACAAGCTTTGTTACAAATTGCTCATTGTCTCCGTCAAGGGAATAAATGAAGAGGTCTGAAAACCAGTCCAAATAAGCTTTCCCCAACCCAAACTTTTCAGCTATATGGGAATGAGCAATTGGACCCAACTGCTGAGGATCACCTGCAAGAACAACTGTTGTTTCTGCATTAGCAATATTTGCATTGGGAACCATTATCTCTGGCTCAGTACCTTGACCAGACTCATCCAGGAAAATGTGTGTAAAATGGCCTTGAGGCAATGCTTGGGCACCAAGAATAGCAGCACTTAAGTAGGTTGTTATGACAACCTTATATGTTAACAACTCTTCCACAGGTGGACAGTAAAACATTGCATCTCTATGGGAACTTTACAGTAGAATATGACGTGGTACATCTTGATAAGAACGGGAAGAAGCATTCAACCCATATATTCTCTCATTTGGATAGGTCCAAGTAATTTCTCCACTATTAAATCAGAAGCAAAATTTGAAGGGGAATATGTGATAATAGCAGCCTTTGAATTTCTTCTGAGAATTTGCAATTTGGTCTCTACCAATGTTGCTGTCGTACCAGTACCAGGTGGTCCATAAACAAGGCATGGAGTCAATCCACGGCAATTTATTATTTGATATACAGCCGATAACTGTGCTGTATCAAGATTCTTATTGATGGGATCATTTCTGGCAATATATTCATCAGTCATTCTTGTGAAAAAATTATAGAGAACACAAATACCCTCATCTATTCAACATGCTGCTTCTACTGCCTGGTGACAGCATCTCAAAATGACTCTACTAAAGGAAAAGTGTACATCATATCGAAGATTTGGAACATGATTCATATGGAATGAGTTGTAAATTTTATATATACCTTGTTTGCTTCTACTCTATGGATGTATCGCTCTTTCACAAAATTCAGAAGGTAGATAAAAAATAAAGATGTAAATAAACATAACAGCAAAAGATAAAACATATAAGTGGAACACATACCATTACATGTAAATCAACATAATTTGTTTGATGTGAGCAAAACAAACCTGATAGGTATTGCCTTCTTCGCAAGAAGATGTCACATATATCAGATCTCTCTGTACAAGTGAAGGTCGTTTCCCGAACAATCCAGGGACCTTCAGGGCCAAATATTGACCATGAGTGTTCGTGGTTACATCATGCATGTAGTATGCATTCATATCTGCCTGCTTCCACAAGATAATATATATGTATTATGAGCATGATATAATATCGTGAAATGGGAACAAGAATACTGGAAAGAAACCTAACATGATGCTATGAGCATATTTGATATTGTTTCCCTGCATTTGTAGCTCCTCCAATAGAGTGGAGAAATACTTAGAATATGTTTTTGTGTAGAGTCCTTCCTCAAGAACCTTAGGTAACTTTTGGATGTCAGTCAATTTCTTCAGATCCATTGGAATACAATAAGCATTAAGTTTCTTTGGAAAATTAGGCAGAGGAGGGGCACACCATAAATGAATCTTCTAAAACTGCATGGTTTTCTCTTCTACAAACTGCAATAAGGCTCACCAGCAGCCAATTGTTCAGAAACGTCATCCTCATGCCGCATGTTTTGATGATCCTGGAAGTCAAAGAGAATAGATGAGCTGTGGAGTCCGATATCTTTTGCCATGTATGACAGATGAAAGTTAAGATGATGTTTTGGTTCAATCAACCATGGAACTCCCTTCAGACCTTCAGAGGGAATCTGTATCAGAATGCAATATTATCATTGGTCTTGACTACAAGAAAATTCCCACTAGACAAGCAAGATTTGTTTGCACATTGTATAGATTTGACAGGTCCTGTTGCATTAAAAAGACTGAAGGATTTACTTGGTCTTAAATAAACAACTTTAACAGCAAACAGTTTCACAGAATTCTTTCCATTGTTGGTAATTACGATACAAGAAGTTTGTTCTCCACCTTGCTCTATCGACCTTTGTCTCCCATTCTCAAGGGGAAATGGATAGGACACACAAATGTCCCCTTCTCTAAGATTTTCAGACACTGAATCTTGATTATCTGCATCTTTCATATAAATTTCCCCTTCCAAGAAAACCATGCCTTCCATTATACTTATGTCCACTTTCTTTCATATTTTGAATACCCTCTACACGATGATTGGGACTTTCAAAAGCCTCTCTAGGCAGGGTTGCTTATCCTCATTTTGGTTCCCCTTCTTGGAAGCCTCAACTTCTTTCCAGTCACTGTGTTGTTCCGGTTCCCACCGTCCATTTCAACACTACCATGCAATGGTCTTTGGACAATCACTTTCCCATTCGTCATTACAGTTTCGTATATTTGGCCACTTTTACCTGTCTGACCCTTAAATATGCCCGCATTCCCACTTTGTTTTTGTTTATGTTCATCTGAAGGCCCATCTTTAATAACTAAACTCCCCATTTCTCTCACTTCATTCTTATCTAAAGCCACGCCTCTCATTCCTGTATACCCACTGTCTTTGTTCAATTTTATCTGGAGCATTGTCTTTATTTGTTTAGTACTTATTATAATTTATGTGGGGAAGTTATTTTTGAATGTAAATCATCAATCAATATTCCTTCTTGGTTTTAGATTCTTTTGAGCTTTTTAGTTGCTTTAATGCAACATATCTTGAAGCAAGAGAATCTTGAATTTCCACATTTAAGTTTGGACTAGATGGATGTGATACAAAAACACCCTCCTCTCTAAGCTCTTCATATTCTAAAATTTGAATTTCCGCATGTTTCAGATTAGCTTCCCTTTCCACATCAACCCCACTTCCATGAAAACCATTCCTTCCAATTCCATTGCCTCCAATGTCTTTTCTGATTGCAAAACAATCTCTATCTCGACTGGGCCTTGCAGTAGTCCCTTTTGAAGTAGAGGCCCCTTTAAGCAGAGGTCCCTTCGGGATCCATTTAAGTAGATGTCCCTTGTGGACATGTTGGTTACACTTCTTGGAATCCTCAACTTCATTTATGTCACTATGTTGTTCCAGTTTCCTATTGCTCATTTCAACACTACCATGCAATGGTCCTTTGGCATTGATGTTCTCATTCATCATGACAGTTTCATATAGTTTTCCAATTTTACCTTTCTGTCCCTTAGATGCACCTAAATTCCCACTTTGTCTTTGTTTATGCTCATCTGGAGCCCTAGCTTTTTGTCTTAAAATCCCTGTTTGTCTCATTTCATTCTTACCTACAGCCCCATCTCTGATCCCCGTATCCCCACTCTGTTCATGTTCATTTTTGTTTAAAACATTGTCTTTGTTTCTTTGGGGCATACCAAAAACTGTTTCCCTATGGTGTTTTGAAATATAATCCTTGCTGGTTTCAGATTCTTTTGAACTCCACAGTTTCTCTAAGGGAACATATCGTGGATGAAGATAATCTTGAATTTTTGTACTTTGGTCTGGGCAAACCGGATAGGATGCAGAAGCGACCCCTTCTTTAAGCTCTTCAGACACTTCATATTGATGTTGCGCATGTTTAAGATTAACTTCCTCTTCCACATCAGTTCCATTTCCAAGAAAACCATGCCTTCCATTCCTGTTGCCTCCAATTTCTTTTGCGTTTTCAAAACTGTGTGTGTTTTGATTTCGCATTACAGCAGAGACCCCTTTAAGTAAGGGTCCCTTGCCCTTATTTTGGTTCCACTGTTTGGAAGCCTCGTGTGCTTTCCTGTTATCATGTTGTTCTAGTTTCATACCACTTACTTCAACATTACCATGCGATGTTCTTTCGACATTAATTTTCCCATTCGTTTTGGGAGTTTCAATATTTTTGCCACTTTTACCAATCTGTCCCTTAGATGCTCCTGCATTCCAACTTTCTCTTTGTCTATTTTTATCTGGATTTCCATCTTCAATTCCTGAACCCCCTGTTTGGGTCACATCACTCTTATCTAAAGCTTCATCTCCAATGCCCATGTCCCCACTCTGTCTTTGTTCATTTTTATCTGGAGCACCATCTTTATCTCTTAGGGACTTCTTAAAAATTGTGTGCGGCTGTGGATACTGTTTTGAAATATAAATCTTTGATCCACGTTCCTTCCTGCTTTCAGATTCTTTTGAACTTTGCAATTGCTTTAATGGGACATATCCTGGCGGAAGTGAATCTTGAATATTCTCACTCGAGCTTGGACAAAATGGACGGGATATAGAATCACCCCCATCTCCAAGCCCATTATAAACTCCATCCCGACTCATTACATTTTTCAAATCAACTTCCCCTTCATCATTAGCCCCCCTTACACGAAAATTGTGCCTTCCAGTCCCGCAGTCCCCAACTTCTTTTGCATTTTCAAATCTTTCTCTACCTTGATTGGATCTTTCAGTAATTCCTTTCAAAGCAGAAGTCCCTTCGAGTGGAAGACATTCCGATCTATGGCCAGTGTGCACAGCATTAGAAATCATTCTCAATGCCTCTGGCGATGTCTTTACACCGCATTTCCATTTGTGGTCCACAATACCATCGTTGACTTTGTGTCTGTCATATGCTTTCCATTGAGAAGAAACAGTTCTCTCAGTTGCTGTGAAGCTGTTCCTCTGCTTGGAAACATGAAATACCATCCTGTATCCATGTTGTTCCATTTTCCCACCCCTTATTTCAGCAGTAAGCTTCAATGGGTCCTCACCTGTGGTTCTCTCACTGTCATGTTTTTGACCACTTTTAGTTGTTTGTCCCTTAAATGCTCGTGAGTTCCCACTATGGCTCTGTTGGTTTTTATCTGGAACCCCATCTTGTATTCCTGTTTGTCTCCTCCCATCTCCTGTTACGTTATCCACACACAGTCTTGCTTCTTTTTTATCTGAAGCCCTGTATTTATTTGTTTGGGGTTTGCTAGAATCGGTTGGTGTGTGTGTAATCTTTGACCCACATTCTTTCCCCGTCGCTGATTCTTTCAAACTTTGCAATTGCATTAATGGAACATACCCTCGAGGAAGAGAATCATGAACTTTCACACTTGGGCTTGGCATTTCTATCTGCTTACCTTGATATCGAGAGCACCCGCTTGTAGATGGACTCCCTCCTATCTCGCCATGCCATAATATCAACTCCTCCTGGTCTTGTGATGATCCCACTTCCTTCCCTTTTGCAGAATACTGCCTCTCAGATCCATAGTTCGTCTTAGCCATCGATATACCCATTTCATGATTGAACTTGCTTTTACTGGACATGCAAGGTTTGTCTGTCACCATGTTCCTTTTCTGTCTCGAATGCATCCTTTTGTTTACAAAACGGTCCCCGCTCAATTTCTTCAATACACATACACAATGTAGCTAATATCTTGCAGGGTGAAATGATGTAACAGTTACACCATATCCACGCTTAAATTATGTTCATGCAACCCCAAAGCAAAAAGGGCTCAGTAGCATCATATAGGCTTCTTGAGCAAATAAAAGTAGCGTAGTTGCATACATTGGAATAATGCACTAGCGAGTTCTTACCTGAAAATGCACGAAGAACACAAGCTGCAGCAATGTACGTGATAACTTACAAACCCAAAAAAAAAAAAGATATTAGAAATGTCCATTGAGGAAAACTCAAGCTTCTACCACTTGGTACAGTCATTCATTCATACAGATTCACAAAATGACCATAAAAAAATGCATGAAATCCTTCATTTTAACAATGATACCTGTCAGATAGTGCAGGGAAATCCTTAAACCGTTAAATGTGGGTTCTACAAAATATACCAATAAAAACTTGAAAACTTACTACAGGCTAAACAAACGTAATTCCCTCATCTCCCTCACCTGTGTTATTTGCAGGGCGGTGAAGATCCACTCGTTGCCATCCGCCAAACACCTGAAATTCTATGTTAAATGTTGTTTTCGAGTACTAAACTGAGGACAGTGATTATGAGTGGTCACATCAGTCTGAAAAGAATATATTTATGTCAGCCTTCACTTAGTATAATTTCCATGAATAAAGAGACTTTCTTACATGAAAATAATGTGACAGCGCATGATAGCACGGTGGACCATACTGTGAATCAGGGTTGACATTTGACGCCCGTCCTGGACGTTTTTGAGGGTTTTGCTTGTATTTTTATTTTTTATTTTTTTCATAATTTATCGTTAACATACTACTGCATATATGTGTAAGCGGTCAATTTTCTTAAGGCGGGTTGTTCTGACAATTAACAAAAATGTTATATATAATATAAATTGTCTTGTATGTCTTTATTAATTGGTATTTATTATATGATATGCACAAATGAATTGGGAGACAATTAAGTAAATAATTATAAATTATAAATTTAAAAATATATAGTGACATTTGTTTATAAAGTCAAACCGTCCTTAAAATCTTTGTGACGGGTGACCATGGGGAAGGGAAAGGGGAATTTTACTATGATTTTTTATCGAAGTTTGATTTTTAGGTCTAAAATATACCTGGCTTAGCTATGGCACTTTGAGGTCAATAGTGAAGGAGACATTTTAATTATAATTTCATAAAAGTAAAAGGGCCTTTAGATATTCAATTTCATGTTAGAGTGTAATGCTTATAATGACATTAGGGCTCAGTTTGCTAGCGCGGTAGCTGTTGCATTCTTACAAGATATTTTCAGCGAGAATATGATTGAAAAAACAAGGCGCTGATTATCAAACTCACCAACAAGTGATCTGAATGCCAGAAAGATCTTTAGCAAGATCTGTTGCCCCATAGGTTGTCTTTGGTAGCATCGTGGACGTTAAAATATCTTCTTCTTCTTAAGGAAAGAAAATCTTTGGAAGCATAAATTTTAATGGTTGTATAAATGTATGGCGTGAAAGGGGAAATTTTAGGCGGACTCCCAAAGATTTTGAAGGATTACTATATCTATATTTTTTTTTATAGAGAATTTTTTACGTTTTCTTCTCCTTTATAATAATTTTATTATTATTATAAAGTTCTTATATATATATATATATATATATATATATATATATATATATATATATATATATATATATATATATATCAATGTCATTTTTAAAGAAAAATGGGCTCTAAATTCTACTATATAGTCAAAGATATTATTATTTTTATTAAGTTTCGAAGAAAATAGGGAAACATCTTAGTGACAGTCATATAAACATCAAATTTAAGATTAAAATCAAAAGTAAGTACACTCACAAACATTACAACTCGCAACCACCTCTCAAGAGTCATTATAAACCACATGTCAATGTAATTATTAGAAATGGGGAGCAAGTCCTCACACTTATATCAAGAGTCATGTAACAATTTCTAATACAAAATTAAAAAGTAAAGAAAAAAAACTAAATGTAGAGTTACTTGTTGGCATTGTGTTGTCATTGATATCAAAGTGAAGTTGTTAGTATTTCCTGAGGTCGTTGATGTCAAAAGAAGTATGAAACATGAACGTTGATTGGTATTGTCAAGGCAAGGTGAGTTTCTTGTTGAGATTACATGGGATTTTTAGCAGTGTAGTGGCTTATAGGTGTGTGATAGTGACTTGCAAAGCTATGGATGGTGTTGTGATGATGTCATGCAGTATGATGAAGGTCCTAACAGGTGTATAAGGTTGGCCAAGGTGTGTTGAGATCAGATTTGGTGAAACAAGCATGTTTCAAGTGCTTGATAGTGAGGCCTAAAGAGCAAAATGAGGCATGAAATGGTAAAAAAGGTATGTAGCAGTTGGATATGCATGGTGATAGCATGGGGAGCATGAGTATGATGTGTTGAGACAGTCACAGGTGTCTTATAGTGTTGGTTCAGGTGTTAGATTTGGTTTTTAAGTCTGTTCCTAGACTTAACCCTTAAGAAAGTAAATCCTGGTGTGGTGGAGTCGGTACTTCTAGGCATATTTGGGAAAAAGTGATTGGAGATGTGTTGTCATGTTGATTTGATGGTGTGGTCTAAATTTCAGGACCTAATGTTGAAGAATTTGAAAGTTATGCCATTTTTACTAAAATTGAGTTGTGAAGATGAGAATTCAAGGCTAAATTTTGACATTCTGATGCTCGTTGGAGAGTGTATGCTTTGCATGGGGACCCAAGCTTATTGTTATAGTTGAATAGGTATATCATGAATATTTTCCAAGTTGAATGAGGTTGTTTGATAGTCAGGTTTTTATGAACAATCATTAAGAAGGTAAACAACTTTTAAATCATCTCAAAACCCTAGCTTAACGACTTGAGAGAACTTGATGGTACATTCCCATAATTGATTGTTTTTACAAATGTGATTATTGGAGGTTATATAGTACTCCTTCATCTTTCTCCTGGTTTGATTTAGAGGTTTTGGTTGAATGTAGGCCCCACCCAAAAAGGTAAGTTTCTGAATATTTTAAGTTTTCTCCAAAAGTGTCATTGTACCCAATGACTAAATTAGAATTTATTGAATTATGGAAGTTTTTATTCATGTCCATAATGGTTTCAGATCATGGTTGAGGTCTTAGGAGGTCAAGTGTGTCCTATCTTGCATGACTTCTTTTTGGGCAGTTTTTGACAATTTGGAGTAGTATGGGTGTAGAGTTGTTTTGGAGATGTTAAAGCTAGATTTTTGGTATGGTTTGAGTTTGGTGATGGCCCTAAGATCAAGTCATTTCCATTGATATATAACACTTGAGTTTTTGATAATATTTGAGCAAGTTATGACTTGTTTTCTTAGAGCTAATTTTGAGGGTGTTTGGTTGTGCATGGTCTCATGAGGGTTTCATGAGGTGAGATGGTGTCCCAATATGTTTTGTGGTTTTTGGAGGTTATTGATGGCTTATACAACATTTCTAAGTTTTTTTCATGCTTTTGTGAAGTTGATTTTGGTCTAGAACATTCCCTTCTTCGCGAGGTGGTTGTTTGTGTTGTAGGGCTTCCTGAGTCCTAATGGTGGTCTAGAAGGCTCTAGGTGATGTTGGCAGCCTATATGGTCATATGAGTGATATTTTATGATTTTTCGTATGATGTGGGGAGTATTTTTACTCTATGATGGCTCACCTAGGTGTTTTAAGTTCATGAGACATGTATAAAAGCATATTAGAAAGCTCATTTGAGCTAGTGGTGTATGAGGAGAAAAAGTGTGACCTAGAGGGTGATTTGTGAAGGTGTAAGAGATATTTGTGACCTGAAAGAGAGGACCAAGAGTGCATATATTATAGAGTGTTTTCAGGTGTTGGAGAGATAGTTCATTGCACCTAATTCAACTTAATGAAGAAGATATAAAGCGAATTGACCTAGAGTGCAAATTAAAAGGAAGAAGGAGAGTGAGCTTAAATTTGTCATCTTTAGTTGTTACAGCAACATTTTAGTTATGAAACACACATCTCAAGTGGTTTTTTTTTGTGCTTATTCATCTTGGGGGTTGGCACTCTACTAAACTAGGGGTCGGTGCTCTGCTAAACTAGGGGTCGGTGCTCCTTGTGGGGTTGGTGCCTCGCTAAATCTAGGGGTTAGTGCTCCTTATTGAGTCGGTGCTCAACTAAAATTTGATTAATACCTCTAATAAAGTTTGTTTTTAGTTTTTTTTCTTCCCCTTGAGGGTTTCCCACTCATATATGGTGTTATTGTGTTCTTGCACTCTCATTTGATCTTTCATGATTATGTTCTTTTGGATGCACACTTAATTGTTAATGAAAGAAATTGCATAAGTAGTTGAAAAATTTTATTGCACATTGATTATCCCCCCAATGTTTTTGCTTCCAAAATTTGGTATCAGAGTAGGTCCTCTAAAGAAAGCTTAACCAGCTTGAGGTGGTCCTTTAAAGCACAAAAATGGCGAGTCAACAGAGTGGTTCTTCTACTAGCAAAGCACCTATGTTTGATGGGACTAACTATGCCTTTTGGAGTATCAAGATGAGAACCCACATCATGTATTTAGGATATGATATATGGAAAAAAGTTGTAGATGGCTACACCATTCTTCAAAATCCTCCAACTGATACAACATGTAAGAAATCTAGTAATGATAATTCTAAAGCTATGAATGTTATCTTGTGTGGTTTGGCAGAGTCAAAGTTTGTCAAAGTGATGTAATGCACTACAACTAAGGCTATGTGGGACAAGTTACAAGTGATCTATAAAGGTTACTCCAAGGTAAATTTGGCCAAGCTTCAGACCTATCTAAATTAGTTTCAAATTTTGAAGATGAAATAAGAAGAAACAATTAGTGTTTATCTTCTTAGAGTTGACCAAATTGTCAATACCATCAGAGGATCAGGTGAAGATGTGAAAGAAGTTGTGGTGGTGCAAAAGGTGTTGAGATCTCTCACTCTAAAATTTGATCCTACAGTCTTATCCATAGAATAATCCAAGGATCTAAGAACTATGTTGATAGATGAACTCTATGGCATCTTGATTTCCTATGAGATGAGGACAGGTGTTGAAAAACCTCCCAAGAAGGAAACAACCTTCAAAGTTGAGAAGAGGTCAAATGGGAAGAATGTCTTATATGATGATATTTATGATATTGATGATGATGAGCTAATTTCCATGTTTATTAGGAACTTGAAAACTGGTTTAGGCAAGTATAAGGGCAAACTACCCTTCAAGTGTTTCAACTATGGAGAGATTGGAGAGATTGGACATTTTACAAACAATTGTCCTCACAAGCATAAGAGAAAGGAGAACGATTATCATGATGATGATAAGAACTCCCACATGACAGATAAGAGTTAGAAGAAGTTTAGGAAGTTTGAGGACAAGAAGTCCAAGAAGATTTTATATTCTAAGGAAGATTGTAGTTCATCAGAGGTAAGTAGTGAAATTGGTGTTTTTGATTTTGAATATGAATCTAAGCATGAATATGTTGGCAATAAAGTTATTTTCATGGCCAAGGGTGTTGGGAGTTCTAAGAATGAAGGTTTCATATATGGTGGATCATGTATGCATTCAAAAGGAGTTCATCTTGAAATTGATCTAATGTGTATTCAAGAGGAATTGAAGCATGCAGAGAAGAAAAACAAGAAACTCAAGGCACAGATCAAAGATTATGAAGATAATATCCATGTTCTTAAGAAGAATCACCAGAATGACACCAATGAGTATGAAAATATCATCAAGTAGCTAGAGACTCAAATGGACACTATAGCTACAAACCTAAAATCTAAGGATGAAGAATGCATCATATTTGAAAAGGAAATTATCTCTCTAAGGGCAGAGTTTTCTGAAGTTACAGGTAATGCAAGATCATTTTAGAGATTTGAAAATATCTCCAAGGATCTAGATGAAATCTTAGAGAGTCAAAATACCTCAGGAGATAAGACTGGCCTAGGATTCAAGGAGAACATTAAAGGTAAAGAGGCGATTCAGAAAAATACTACTCAAAATAAGGAGGTTGTTGGCCAAATTTACAAGGGAGATAAGAAAGAGAACAACTTCAAGGACAATGAGAAGACAAGGTCTGTGAGACAACCAAATGCTTCAAGGTATGAAAACTCCTTTAATGGTTATTTTTATAGTTACAATGGTTTTGGGCATAGAGTTAAAGAGTGTAAAAGATAATCCAAACGTGAGGGCTCATGGAAGTAGGGAAGGAGTTTCAACTCATATTAGTCAAGAGGTATGAATGAAATTGTGTGTTACAATTGTAATCATACTGGTTATATTGCAAAAAAAAAATCATGGTCCTTCAAGACAAAACAAAAGGTTTCAGGCTCCCAGAGTATAGGAGGAAAGACAATACATGGCAAGGCATGGGAGCCAAGAGTAGGTCAAAATGATCTAGCTAAGTCATTTGTTGGAGAAAACCAGGGATGTTCACAAGTTATTGATCTAAAGAAGGATGAAAATGTGGTGTCACAGGTGCCAAAGAGGTCTTGGAATCTCCTAAAATTGTTGTTCTATTTCCCTATGATTTATGGTGTCTCTGTTAAGCTTCTTGGAAACATTCATCACTTAGAGGAAACATGTTGATAAGGTGAGCTTGAATGGATGTAATGAAGAAGTGAAGTTGTATGACAGGGTTACAGTTGTGAAGCCTTGGGGTCTGTTGACTTGATTGAGGACTGTCATGGAGTTGCAGAGTTTCTATCATGAATTCATGATTTTGTTACAGTGAGCATAGTGTTTCCAGACCTCATTTAGGTCTGTAATGGTCTCAATATCAAGTATCAAGTTTTTAGTATCAAGAGAAGTGCTTGAAGATGAAAATAATGTATGAGTTTATTTCATCTCATCAAGAGGGAGTACTTGTTACAAGAAGGTGTATGACAACAGAGTCATCAAGATCTGAGTTTGTTTTCTATGAATAAGGTTTATTGGCATGAAGATCTTCTTAAAAGCTTGACTGGTAAGTGGTGTGCATTGGATTATGTTTTGAGACCTAAAAAGAGGTCTATGTATAGTTGATAGACTTCTTGAAGACACAAGTGAGTGTATGAAGATGCTTGAAGACTTGTAAACAAGGTAGGATCAAGGCATGAAGTCTGAAAATGTAAAGAAAAGGCTCAAGGGAAAGCAAATTAGGATCTTTCAATATGGAAGAGGTCTAGTTGACAGTGTTTGAATATGTTCCATCTCATGTTTGAAGTGTCTCAAGACCTTGGTAGGAGTTTTTTGGCACTATTTTCTGAAGCACAAAGTATATCAAAGACTTGTTGAGTTACAAGTATGGAAGGTTTTCACTGAAAAGAGGTATCTACTTAGGGGGATTTACTAAGTAACAGTGGTATGTGTCAATCTATTACAATCATGTATGTATGAATATAGTGTCTCAAATGCTCATGATGAAGTATGCAATGGCCTTAAAAAGTATGTTATTGATCAAACATTTATGACTGTCACAATGGAAGTTTGTGCATGAAGTTTTGGTGTTTAGAAGGGATAGTTGTAGTCAGAAAAGTGTTTGCTAGGATGAAGGAACGTGTTTGTTTACTTGGGAAAAGTGTGGTTGTGTTGTTTAAGGTAAGACATCATGATATCATTAGAAAAAATATATGGCTGAAGGCCTAATAGGGTAGAGTAAGATTGTTCGAGATGTCACAGCAAGGATAAAGATTGCAAGTTGAGAGAGTCACGTTTTGGTTATTAGATTGAGGCGTCAATGGGTGTGTAGGCTGGTTGAAGGTCTGTGTCACCTAAAAATCATGGTAAGAAGATTTAGGTTGAGTGCTTTAAGGATAAGATTGGTGAAAGCTTATAGGTCTACAAAAGTGAAACAATTTTGAAGGTGCTTTTAGGCCTAAATTGTTCTCCAAGAAGATTTGTTTATTATTTAGTAAGCTTTCATATTTGAGATGGTGATTGGTAACCTGAGTGTGACGTAAGACTCTTGTAAATATAAGTGATTGGTCTGATAAGACCAATATGATCTTATCATCACAAAGACCTAGTTGAGCTTTAGGGTTATGTCATGGTGGTATGACATGAAGTCTATGAAGATAATGATAGTTCAATGTTATAGTACAAAGGATTAAAAGTCCAAAATTTGGGTATGTTCAGTTTTCTCCTTGAAATTAAGCTTGCATAGTTCAATGAACCATGAAAATGGTATGTTTGCAATCATTATATTAGTTGATGTGTATCAAGTAGGTGCCTTGATGATCTTGGACATAGAGTCATTCATTCATATAGATTCACAAAAACTAGAAATGACCATTGAGGAAAACTCAAGCTTACACCGCTTGCTACAGTCATTCATTCATACAGATTCACAAAATGACCATAAAAAAATGCATGAAATCCTTCAATTAACAATTATACCTGTAAGATTGTGCAGGGAAATCCTTAAACCATTAAATGTGGGTTATACAAAATATGCAAACAAAAACTTGAAAACTTACTACAGACAGAACAAATGTAATCCCCCCATCTCCCTCAATCGTGTGTATCCCTCATTTTATTTGCAAGGCGGTGAAGATACGGTCGTTGTCATCTGCCAAACACCTAAAATTCCATGTGAAATGTTGTTTTCAAGTACTAAACTGAGGACAGTGATTAGGAGTGGTCACATCAGTCTAAAAAGAAGATATTTATGTCAACATTTAGTATAATTTCCATGAATAAAGAGACTTTGTTACAGGAAAATAAAGTGACATAGCACCATACTGTGAACTGCGAAGGGAAGGAGGAATTTTAATATGATTTTTTTAATCAAAGTTTAATTTTTAGGTTTAAAATATATCTGGGTTAGCTATGGCACTCCGAGGTTAAGAGCGAAGGAGTCATTCTAATTAATTTTTCATAAAATTAAAAGGACCTTTGGTCTTCAATTTATTTAAGGAAAGAAAATCTTTGGAAGCATAAATTTTGATGGTTGTATAAACTATGGCATGAAAGGGGAAATTTTAGGCTAACTCACAAGGGATTAAATTTGAAGTTGTCAATGTCCTTCAAATTCCTTTCAGCTTGTCATAGAAGGGTGATTACAAATTTACACTTTTAAAAAAAATTGAAATTTAAAATTACACTTCAATACTAAAAGACATTAAAATATTGTGAACTCGAGGTCTTGGGCTATCGGTGAGTTACAAGTAGTTTGTAATCATCAAACCAAGTTCCATTCCCATTGAGTTCATTGGATGCTTTCAATAAATGAAAATAGGGACACCTTGAGGTATGGATCAAGCTTATCCATATGGACCAAGCAAAACATAGCGGGACACTCTGAATGCGGATCGCTTGGTGGACATTAAAGATCCAAGCCCACCCTCGTGTCCCACTTAGAGAAATTCCTCCTCCACCACTCTAGTTCATAGCTCTTGTATAATAAAAGCATTTACCATCCAAATTTTATAAATCAAAAAGACATTAAAATATTATAAATTTTCATTAGAAGGGCTAACTAAAAAAATCACTTGTCATGTAAATTGTATGCTAAATTAATTTTTAGAATTTGTTAAATTTATTTTAATAATAAAATATTAAATAATAATTAGAGCAACAAAATTCATGTTTTCTAGCTTTCTATTTTCTATATTGAAAAAGGATAAATTTCTAGAAAATAAGCAATTACCTTACTTTTTTTATTTTCAAAATAGCGATATTCTCTTTTACCTTTTGCTAGCTTGTAAATCATGTTTGGAATTTGGTGGTTTAATTTCAATGCCCTTGTTTATTTTGTAAACTAGTCATTTAAATATTAATTATTTCTATATATGTTTGGTTAGGGTAAGTGCACGAAGTTGGGGGGCCAAAAAGTGGGCAAAACCCCGAAAATAGACAAAACATGTACGCATTTTAATTTTTTTGGTTTAGTAATTACTGAACCTATAATGCGTACACGTTTTGAAGAACCCAAAAAGCGTACATGGTCCATAATATACAAAATGCGTACGAGTTTTAGAGAAGTTAAAACGTGTACGCATTTTGTATATTATGGACTATGTATGTGTATTTGGATGTCTTATACTTACAAAAATAAATGTTTAAGTATAAGAAATAATAAAAGTAATCTTATACTTTAAATTTATTTTATTAAATATAAGAAATTAGGGTCACTCTACACCTGATGGAAGTGGTCTCATAGCTCTAACAGTTATAATCTAGAAGATAGTTTTTCAAAATCTAATATGGTCAGTACTTACTCATTTTCAGGATTTTAACAAAGGACCTAAAACTTTCAGGGCATATATATTGTAGTCGGTCTTTGTTTTGGGAAAGCATATAATCGTTTTTAGGTTTTTTGACCTTCTAAATTAGATTTTGGCCCTACCACTGCTTGAATTGGTACCAATTTTTAAATTTGGTCCATCATTCACTTTAGTGACCATGAATCAACTCTATGACGTTTGTCTACTTCTTACTAAAAAGAGATCCTCACTTTGTATATAGAGGATTGTTCCCTGAATGGGATTCTTGTCCTATTGCCAAAATGAGGTGATTGTAATGTGTCTCCTCCTTAAGGTGTGATAACACTACTAGGTGTTGAATGAGTTTTTACGAATAGTACCAAGTGAATTGCATCAAGTGAAATCAGATGATTTCTCATTCTTAGAAACATGGTGCTCCATATAAAGATCATCCCCTCGCCTTTCCTAGCTTTAAAAACATCCTTTCATGGAATCAAATTCATGATTCTCATACATGTTTTTGCTCAGATGTTTCTTATGGAGACAAATGATGCCTTAATAATTCACACATTATGGTCTTTGATACCTTGGTGACATGACTAACTCATTTTAGCTTGTTCTGAAGGGTGTTCAATTAGCTACAGAATGGCCAAAATTCCTTTTTAGGCCTTCAGAGGAAGTAGTCTCTCATCAAAACTAAATGAGTCAATCGATCACCTTAGACATTATTCCCTACACACTGAAACATGTTGAATGATCTTATTAGGACTTTCCTTTGGGTGAGGGTTTAGGTCTCAGGGTTTAGGGTTTAGAGATTAGGTTTTAGGACTCAAGGTTTAGAGTTTAGGGTTTAAGGTTTAGTGTTTAAGGGTCATAGTTCAGATTTTAGGATTTAGGGTTTAGGGCTTAGGGCTTAGGGTTCATGGTTTAGGGTTTATGGTTTAGGTTTTAAATTTTAGGGTTTATGGCTCAAGGTTAAGGTTTGAGGGTTTAGGGTTTAGGGTTTAGGGCTCAAGGTTTAGTGTTTAAGGCTCATAGTTAAGATTTTAGAGTTTATGGTTTAGGGCTTAGGGCTTAGGGTTCATGGTTTAGGGTTTATGGTTTAGGGCTTAGAGTTTAGGGTTTTTGGCTCAGGGTTAAGGTTTGAGGGTTTAGGGTTTAGGGTTTAGGGATCAGGGTTAAGGATTTAGGGTTTATGGCTCAAGGTTTAGGGTTTAGGGTTTAGGGATCAGGGTTGAGGGTTTAAGGTTGAGAGTTGAGGGTTTAGGGTTTAGGGATCAAGGTTTAATTTTTAGGTTCTAGGGTTTAGGGTTTATGTTTGATGGTTTGTTGGTTGTCAAATTAGGACTTTAATGAAAGCAACAGTCAGGGGACAAAAATTCCCTCCTCTTTTAATGGGAGAGGTGCCCTTATTGAAAGCAAGCAACAAAACTATTTACAAATGTACAAAATTTCTATTTTAATGAGGAACTTTGATATCATGAAAGTGTTTTAATGCAAAGATATATCATCAATACAAAAGAATAGAAGAACTAAGGGAGGGAAAAGATAGAATATAACAACATCCAGGGAAATATAGATAGCAAAATAGTTCCTTATAACTGTTGTGCAAGGATGATATATAGAACATAATCATTCATATAAAATCACCAGATATAATTTCATAGACACAAAGTTCCAGAAATGACATCCATAACTATACAAAGCTTCTTAATGCAATAAATTAATGATTCACACACTTTAGACAAGCCAGAAAGGATAAATCGATGCAGATAGAAATAGGAAGGGAAATCTTCTGTATTGATTACTTTTTTTATTCTTTTACACTTTCAAAAATATCAGAGTTCCAGCCTTTTGGAATGGCGTGAAGAGCCCGATATATAACTTACAAAGTGGTTACATTTTGTAACCATTTCTTTTAACTAAATGATTAATTAAGGAAATTACACAATATAAAGTCCTTAATTAATTTACAAGGAGACCCGAACTAAGAATAGAAAAGGAGAGTCAAGAGCCAGAAGTAGAGGCATCCGGTTATGGCTGAGGGGGGGGCACTGTTTTGAGGATCCGATGCCTGAATCTCTACAACACTTCAGCTATTTCCATACCCCTAGGAATTGTTGTGTTGGAGGTAGCGTGAGTCCACATGCCTAGGCACTTCTCCATATCTTTATCAAACTCAGTGTGGTCCAGATATTCTTTATTAGCCTCAGCTATAGCTGAATGAAGAGAGCAAATGTCCTTCATTTTATCTTTGGTGGTTGACTCTTCCTTGAACAAATCATCCTTGACAAAGGCTTTAAATTGAACCTTGATTTCTTGGAGAGAGTAGGGGACACCTGTAGTTTCATCCTAAAGATGGCAGTGGATATCCTTGAAGGTAGATAAAACACATGTTTTAAAAGACTCCCCTTTCTGCCATACATTCCTCAATTCTCCCAGTGCTTTCTCCAGAACCTTTATTTTCCATTCGATGCTAAAGATCCTCGTCCTTGACAGGTTATTCTTGACATCATCAAAAACATTGTTGGCCAACAAGATCCTCTCATCAGTTTGAACCATTAGACAGAGGTCTGCAATACACCCACTCCAGACTTTCAATTCCTTATCCATAGCTTTGATTGAGGAAGTGAGTTTCTGTTGCAGCTTGATCACCTTCTCATTGGTTTTGAAGGCTTCCTCAATGAAGTTTAAACCAACTATAGTCATATCATCTACCATGGCCTCAAAAACCTTCCCATAAGTAGAATACTTATGTATGTCTTTGAAGCTTTGAACCTCATCTTGGCTAAGAGCTATGGGAGGTGGGAGAGAAGCCAAAGGAATTGGATCCAAAACTTTATCTTTTGCCAATAATGATTTGATAAAGTTGGAAAGAACTTGGTTCTGTTCTTCCAACTACTCCATGGTTTTCTTTGCTTTCTCGACCCATTCAATAACCTTAGTGACTGTCTCCTGAAGGTTATAAACCTCACTCTCAGGTGTGGATTCTCCCATTGGAATCCTGGAAAGTTCCAAGTCAAAGATAAAGAGATCTTTCTCTTCTTTATCTACTATGGGTTTGACAACCTCTAGGAATTGTTGGCCTTGAGCATCAGATACCAACCTTGAAGTAGTCTTTGCTTTCTTTGCTAGAGGAGGATGGGTAGTACCAAGCATAGCTGCTACAACATCAAAATCAGGCCCTGTTAATCGGGAAGAAGGTTTCCTTTTCCTGCTGTCTACATGGGGTTGCACTCAGGAAAAGGAAGAAGAAGAAACATAAGGAGCAAGGTGCCCAAGTGTAAGTGAACTCATGGCACTCAGAGTATGAACCACTGTTGTCTCTAGTGGAGAAATAAATGGAACCTCAAGAATTTCCTTTGCAGAGGAGTCAATTAAACTTGGAAGTTCAATTCTTGATTCTTCCTTCTCAACCTCAACAATGGTTTCAGGGATTTCTTTTGGTTCTTTCATCTCATCATCATCATCATTCTCACTTAGAAAAATAATGTTCTCCAGCCCACTAGGCAATTCTGAGTGCTCCAAAAGAGTCTCTTCCCCGATTGGTTCTTGTTTGACCTCTTTGAGCTTCTTCTGATATACTTTGGTAGAAGAGGAAGGAGTAGACAACTCTGGTTCTTTCATGGTAGAAGAAGGAGTTTGTTCAAGTACCTCAATGCTAGGTGTATGTGCTTCCTTCCTAGGTGTGGAAGTATCTCTTGAAAAGGATCTACCTTTTCTCATCCTGAGTTCGCGTACCTTTCTATCAAACCAAATCTTGGTTCTGACAAGGACAGGGGTGATTATCTCACTCAAGTCATCCCTTTCCCTAACAAACCAATCTAGTGTTTCCAGAGGAGTGTACTTGATTGATCTTTCATACTCAAAGGATTGCAAATCTTCATTGTCATCCTTAAGACCCTTAGGAACCTAGTAGAAGTTGAGGTCTATGATCTGTTGAAGAGACGATCTACCAAAATGCCTCCTCCTAGCTTCAAAATCATCAGCACAGTCAGTCCATTAATCCTTAGTGTCAGGACAGTGATGATAAGTTATTTTGAGATTTTGATCAATGAATTTATTTAGATCAAAGCAAGTCTTGGGTTTGAAGAAATGCACTGTAAGATAAGTAATAGCCCTTTCTATATTTTGGGCATCTAGAGTTGTTCTGCACGTATAATTCCCCAAGGTGATAGGGAAATGAAGATCTGAAATCTTTTTATCTCGATAGGTTCGATGGAGTTTATCGAACTACCTGCACACCTCAACCAAATCTATTTTATTGCTGCAGAACATGGGAAGCTTGAGAGGTGTGCTTTCAAAACAAGCCAGTCTAATGTATGAGAAACTTTCAGAACTGGATGAAGAAAGCCCCATACTTAGCTATCAAAGCTATATCCTCATCAGAGAACCTTCTAGAAGTGTCACCCTCTAAGAGCCTCACAATGTACATGATGAGAGCATCATTTACCCTTCTGAAATTATGATTACTAGCCTTGAGGGTAAACTGAGGGCAATATGTGTAGATGGGTTCATCCTTTTTGTCCTCAATGTAAGTGAAGCCGAACCACTCTCGAGATGCTGCTAGGGTGTACATGAGGTAAGAATTCATGTAGAACTTCTTAGTTTGTTGAACCTTCGACAATTGTTCAGTCAGATTCCTACAGATAATCTCAACCCAATTTATATTTTGCTTACCCTCGCAAATCATGCTTATGAAAGGGCACATCCAAAAATGGAATTCATTGGTAGAGGGCATTCCCATAATATGGGAGAGCAAGATGATGAAATCTGATAGTTCTTCGTTTAAATCGACCCTGAACAATGCCTTGGAGAGCCGGGACGCTCCCTTCTTAGGACACTTCAGCCATGACTTAGCCACTCGTGCCTTGTATTTCTCATTATCTTGATCAAATAGGGTCTGAGCTTGAGCAAGAGTGAGAACAATGGAGTCTTCTGTCTCAGGAATGCGTAGGGTAGTGGTGATGGCAGAAGCATCCAATTTTGCAATCAATTCTCCATGCACATTAACAACCTCCTTGGTATCCAGGTTGAAATGAGCCCCACAGGTGAGCACGGTGTCAGCACACTGCATAGAGATGGGAAAACTAGCAGCATACACGATTCCACTGTCATTGATCATTTGGGCCATGGGAATAGGGTTGGCGCATGTTAACTTACCCCAAAAATCATCAAAATCTAAGTGTCTAACTTCACTATCTCCAATATTAAGTACAAATGTCTCCAGAGGTGAAAGATGCTTGTGCCCTTGAAACTTGATCTTCATTTTTACAATGCACAGAGAAATGACCTTCAAAGAATAGATTCGTGATAAAGATGCAAAGGGAAATAGGAAGATGAACAAATGACTCAATTGCAAGAATGTGAGCAAGAAATAACGAGCAAGCAATGTGAATAATACATAGATGATTGCCCCTTTAAATAGTCGTTCAGGAGAGAGAATGTCATAAATGCGCATTAAATACACCTTACACCGACTCAAAAAGGTGAAATGTGGGAAAAGGGAAAAAACTAGCCTAGACAGTCCATGGGACATTGGGACATGAGGGACGCGAAAATCTGATTCGGCCGATGCGGGCGATGCAGTGAATGTGGGCCAAAAGAGCACGGGCGGTCCAGGTACATAGAAATGCGAAGGGCCCGAAAATCCGATTCAACCGATGTGGGCCGATGCGGGGAATCGGTGAACAGGAGGCCCAAGCGTACTTGGGACATGAGGGAAAAAAATGTCTGACAGACCTGACAGACAAGGAGTTGCGGGTAAATCGGCCGATCGACGAACAAGAGGCCCACCGGTACTTTGGGACATGAGGGACAAAAATGTCCGACAGACCCGCAAATTACTAAAATGACCCCAAGAAATAGAATTTTCACTATCACTTTGAATTTCTTACTTCACCAAAAGATTTCTGTAGGGTGCCAACTCAAAATATTCAAATTTTTCAACTTTCAAAAGAGGGGAATTTTGAGGGGACAATAGTTGGCTCTTTCTGGGGATGACTTGACTTGATCACAGGAATGAGGCAAGACAAGAATCAAGAAAAACTCTGGGGAAGAAGACTAGTGCCTTATCCATTGGGCCATAGAGTCAAAGGCAAAACTATATAGAAGGCAACACATGGAAAAACAAAAAAAAAGGAAAGAAAAGGCAAACACACACTATACATAATATACAAAGGACTTCCTATTCACCTAGGATTTAAACAATTTCAGGTACTTCCCAATATAAGGGAGTGAGAGGGAAGATCCATCGATGTAATCAAGATAGAATAAATTTTCACCAGAAAAGTGTGTAATTTTGAAAGGACCAAGCCACAGAGAGTCAAACTTACCATGGATTCCTCGAGGTTCATGCCTTTTGTCCCACAGTAAAACAATGTCTCCAATTTTGAAATCTCTGGATCTGGTTTTCTTGTCAAATAAAGATTTCACCTTCTGCCGATGTACAGAGTTCCTATCGAAAACCTGCAGCCTGTCTTCATCTAGCTTATGGAGATACATGATCCTCTTATCCAAAGAAGCACTGAAATTGGGGTCCTTAATAGCTTTCATCAAATGCAAAGCTGGTAGTTCCACTGTTACTAGTAGTTGAGCTTCCACACCATATACTACTTGAAAAGGGGACATCCCAATTTCTCTTTTAGGTGTAATCCTATCCACCCAGAGAGCATCATAAAGATTCTTGTGCCAGTTCCTCTGAGATTAATTGACAAGCTTTCTTATAATGGTCACCAAATTCTTGTTTGTTGATTCTTCCTGTCCATTCCCTTGAGGGTAGTAATATGAAGAATGAGCGAGGGAAATTCCATACCCATAGCAGAAATTCATCATCTCAACAGAAGAAAAATTGGAAGCATTATCAGTCATGATCTTGTTCGGTACTCCAAACCTTACCAAGATGTTTTCTTTGATGAAATTACATACTACCTCAGATGTAGTACTTTTAACTGGGATGGCTTCCACCCACTTGGTGAAATAATTAGTGGCAGTCAACACATGAATATGTCCTGAACTTGAAGATGGGTTGAGTGTTCCGATGAAAGGGTTCTTCGATCACAACTGGATTAAGTGGTAAAGCAGCCAACTTAGGTCTTCCCACAAAGGTTTGACAAGCTTCACACTTGTCAACCCACTTTGATGCATCTATAAACAAAGTAGGCCAATAGTATCCTGCATGAAGAATTTTGTGAGCAGTGACAACAGATGAGAAATGACCTCCACAAGCTTGATCATGAAAGGCTGAGAACAACTTCTTCTATTGCTCTTTGTCAACGCATTTCAAGAATCTTCCATCCACTCCTCGTTTGAACAAAGCATTCTCCAAAAATACATACTGTGTTGACCTTAACTTGATGGCTCTCTTTTCTTTGGCAGTTAAGTGAGATGAACACTCACCATAGGTAAGGAAATGAGAAATATCAACATACCATTCATCTGTTGAGCTAAGGGACAGAACAACGGGGACATCAAATTCATCCTGAGGTGCTTCATGACTAGCCCCCTCCGCAATGAGTTCACATAGGCCTTTACCCCGAACTAGCTTCATTGGTCTGATGTCGAGATCATACTCTTAAACCTTTGCTACCCAATTTCCTCTCTTGGTTCAAAACTCTTGCTGTGTAAGAATAGACTTGATGGTTGTATCAGGCACAAGCACAACAGAGTGAGAGTTAAGAATGTAAAAACGAAACTGCTTAACAACTTTAACTACTGCAAAAGCATGTTTCTCCATCATAGTGTACTTCAACTCATGATTTTTTAGAATATAACTCATGAAGGAAATTGGGAGCTCATGATCTTCAGAATCTTTCTGAGTCAACACAACAACAAAGGTACTCTCTGTGGCATAACAATAGATGATAAAATCTTTGCCAAAATCTAGGCATGCTAAGATAGGAGTCTTAGCAATAGCTTTCTTA
This sequence comes from Taxus chinensis, assembly GCA_019776745.2. Taxonomy (NCBI): domain Eukaryota; kingdom Viridiplantae; phylum Streptophyta; class Pinopsida; order Cupressales; family Taxaceae; genus Taxus; species Taxus chinensis. The sequence continues at coordinate 35,042,075 of CM034148.1, read as the reverse complement.
ATGCCTTTGAATGCTTCCTTTCCTTCAGAGGACCAACCAATCATTTTATTTCCTTTCATCATTTGGGAAATGTTCAAAGTCAATTCTGTAAAATCAGGGATAAATCTCCTCAGAAAGTTGATCTTACCAAAGAAAGAATGCACTCCCTTTTTGCTTGTGGGAAGAGGAATCTGCTAGATGGCTTGAACTCATTCAGGATCAATCTTGATTCCATATTTGGAGACAACATGTCCCAACAGCTTACCCTCTGTGACACAGAAGATATATTTCTTAGGATTCAGAGAAACTCCATGTTCTCTGCATTTTAAAAGGAATGTTTCCAGATGTTGAAAGTGATCTGCTCTAGTTTTGGAAAACACAGTTAAATCATCTAGATACACAACAATACACTTTCCTTTCAAACCCCCAAAAGACAAATCCATTGCTCTCTGAAAGGTAGCACCAACATTAATGAGGCCAAAGGGCATCCTCTTGTAGGCAAAAATACCCCAAGGGGTGGTAAAGGCAGTTTTGTGCTGATCTGCAGTATTGACTTCCACTTGGTTATATCCTGAGAAACCGTCAAGCATGGACAACATTTCTGCACCTGTGACAACTTGTAACACCTGGTCCATCATGGGTAGGGGATAGTTATCCTTCAAAGAATCCTGATTTAGATTCTTAAAATCAACACAGATCTGAATCTCACCATTTTTCTTCCTGACAGGGACAATATTAGCAATCCATGTTGAATGATGAATGGGGAAGATGATCTTGGCTTTCAACAACTTTTGTATCTCTTGGAAGATGGTGTCAGCAATCTTTGAATTGTACTACCTTTGCTTCTACTTGAAAGGCTTAGTCCCAGTTTTGAGGGGAATTAAATGTTGCATTTCTTTTGGATGGAAAGCTTTTAGATCATCGTAAGAATAAGCAAGGACATCAACATACCTCTTCAAAAGATTTACCACCTTCTTCTTCTCTTCTTGGGTCAAACATTTTCCAACGTTCACCATTTTGGGTTTGGTAGGACTCCCAATGTTAATCTTTTCACATTCAGTAGACTGTTGAGCCCCTTTGGAAGCCTTAGACTTGACATATCTATCATGTTTATCAAACAATTCCTCTAGACTTACCAGCCCTTTAGGAATCTTGTTACCTTTTAGTTTGATGCAGCCATCTTGATCCCTCTCCTCCTTGACACTTTCCTCATTGGAAGAGACACTCTCTCGAGGCAGATTGTCACTTCCTTCAAAATACAATTGGTCAAAGTTATCCCTAAGCTCTAGGAAAGAGAGCAAATGTTGGTCCTCATTGAAAACTTTCCAATTGTTTGCATTATCCGGTATGCTTGGTCTATGGATCATTTCAATGGTGAATTTTTCCTGAGAGAAATCGAGATGAGGTATCAGCAAAGACCCTAAAACAGCTAGGGAATCAACTCTAGTGTTCTTCTCCCTTGGCACCGCTTCGATGGAGAAGGCATTAAGGAATTCAATAGAATCTCAGACTAGATTCCTCAATGTTTCAACCTTCTATTCTTCACTTGAAAAAGGTCTTTGACTTGTTTGAAAACTAGTTTTACATCACCATGAGCTAGGAGGTTCCTCACACCTCTTTCTTTTGCCACGTTCAGTCCAAGAATGAGAGCTTCATATTCTACTGTGTTATTTGTGTTTTCAAACTGCAGTTTGAAAGAGAAAGGATGAATCTTTCCTTCTGGAGATATCAATACCACACCAGCCCCAACACCAGCTGAGGAGAAACTTCCATCAAATTCCAAATTCCAAACACTATTAGGATCATGGAGCACTTCTTTGGGATGTTTTGTCTCATCCTGAGACATGATCATGTAGTTACCATGGCCAATATCTTCATAAAGTATTTGTGCCTTAGGATCATCTGTCTTTTGCACAATATATTCAGTTTGCTTCTCGGGTAGCAACTTCTTCATCTTTCCATTGACTGGTATAAGGGCATGTGACCAATCCATTTGAATTTCTCCTCCTACATCTTTATAGAAATTCCTACTCAACAGCATGCCATATGAAGGAGGAATATCAGCTACCAAAATAGTAGCTAAAACCTTTTTTTTCTGGTAAAGCAACAAAAGCTACTTGTGCATCTTTAATTCTTCTGACCAGAGGCACCTCCCTACTCTCCATGGAATAGCAAGAACCAAAAGTGCTTGTGAGGGTAAGACCTAAAGCATGAGCCACTTTGGCAGGCATGACATTGTCTGATGCTCTCGATTCTACGACACAGTTGCTAAGTTTATGGCTGGCTATGAGGACGGTCACATAGAATGGTTTGATTTTCTCATTAGGTGAGGTGACTAAAGCCAAAAGGTTTGGTTGGGGTGCAGAAGAGGGAGTAGGCAAAAGACCTTTGGATGAAGTTTTAGAATGGGAATTGACAAATTGGACCATTTTGGCAAAGGATTTTGGATGGGTTTGATAAAACCCAGCCTCTGAAATTTAGATTTTTGTCTTCTTGAGGTGGTCAATGATATCAAAAGATCCAGAGGTGGATGGGGTATCATCACTAGGAATATTAGGCTTATCAGGTTTTGGAGCTAGAGAATAAGAAGTCTTAGCAGTAAGAGTAGAAGAGGGAGGATTAGCAGAACTCACCTTTTGTGTGGATACATTAGGGATAGGAAATCCTCTTCTTGTAATCATAGGAATAGTCGTGGGATGCTCCTTAGATTTTTTGAGCGGGCTACATCACTTTTTCTCTCTTGTTTGTCTGCTCCCAAGTCATAACAACATATGACTCACCATTCATCTCTGCTACTACTTCATCATAATCATCTTCTTCATCAATGCCCTCAGTAGTGAGGAAATTAACTCGAGATTCATCAAGTTCCTCCGGTTCTTCCTTAGCCTCTTCTTTAGATTATTCAAAGTCTTTATTAAACTCTTCATCATCAGGTTCTTCCCCTTCACAAGTTACATTTACAGGGACTTTGACAGGTGGTTCTTCAATTACCAACCTTGTCTGAGAAGAAGGCAAACGGTTTCTAGGCTGAAAGTTCCTCCTTGGAACATCTTGATAAGGGGCATGTTGAGCAAATTGTTTCTTGATGGCAATGAGATCATTAACAAGATTTTGTACTAACTGATCTACATTAGCTCCAGGAGTAGAAGAAGAAGTTTAAGATTTGGAAGGGTCTCTTCTCAATTTTCCAGACATGATTAAGTCATCCTCAACACTGACGGCTAATCTTTGATCAACATCCAAAGTTGCAAGATTGGATCTTCTAAGTGCATAACTTACTTTAGGCAATTGAGCATTTAGGAAGAAATATTTTTGAATTTGATCCACAGGCGGGGTGTCTTGTGGGATCTTGTTAATCAGCTTATTGAACTTGGCCACAAATTCTCTCATGGGCTCTTGTGGTTCTTTCTTGATTTGAGAAATCTGGGCTAGCAAAGCATGCACATCTTCAGCAGGTTTGAAATGGTTCTCAAATCTGGTTCTCATGGTAGTCCAATTGGTGATGGCCCCAACGGGGAGATGATAAAACCAATCTGCCACATTTTCCTACAAAGTCTCCACAAAAATTCTCACGGAGACATCCTCATGCTTAACTCCAAGGACTCCACATGCAACTATGAAGGCTGTAATGTGTTCATCAGGATGTGCCTTGCCATCACCTCTGAACTTGGGAAAGTTCTTTCTGTTACCCCTGGGTAACTCATGTAAAGGTTGAGGAAGGGCAAGAGGCCCAACTCATTGGCCACAAGGTAATGGAACTGCCATTCTTGGAAAAATTTCTTGAAGTGGAACTGAAACGCCAACAAGAACTAAAGCTTGAAGATTAGGGATGAGTTTTTCTTGAGGGATACCACTCCCAAAAGCTCTGTCTTCAACAGGGGGTGTACTTGTGGAATGAGTTCTCATATTTCTCCTTGTTGAAGGAAGGGGAAAACCTTGTTGTTCCAGGAGTTGAAACTGAGAATCTTCAATTCCAAGAGCACTTCTTCCATGAGTAAATCTTAGAGTCACCAGATTGGAAATGATCAAGAAATTGTTCTTTAAAACTAGAATTCGTTGAAACAAATCCCCAGTAGAGTTGCCAAAAATTGTTGGTTGTCAAATTAGGACTTTAATGAAAGCAACAGTCAAGGGACAGAAATTCCCTCCTCTTTTAATGGGAGAGGTGCCCTTATTGAAAGCAAGCAACAAAACTATTTACAAATGTAAGAATTTCCATTTTGATGAGGAACTCTGATATCATGAAAGTGTTTTAATGCAAAGATAGGTTATCAATACAAAAGAATAGAAGAACTAAGGGAGATAAAAGGTAGAATGTAGCAGCATCCCGGGAAATATAGATAGAAAAATAGTTCCTTATTTTTGTAATGATAATATATAGAACATAATCATTCATACCAAACCACCAAATATTATTTCATAGACAAAAATTTCCAGAAATGACATCCATAAGAATACAAAGCTTCTTAATGCAATAATTTAATGATTCACACACTTTAGACAGGTTAGAAAGAATAAATTGATGCAGATAGAAACATGAAGGGAAATCTTCTATATTGATAGCTTTTAATTCCTTTAAAATTTCAAAAATATCAGAGTTCCCGCCCCTTGGAATGCCGTGAAGAGCCCAATATATAGCTTACAAGGTGGTTACATTGGGTAACCGTTTCTTTTAACTAAAAGATTAATTAAGGAAATTACACAAAATAAAGTCCTTAATTAATTTACAAGGAGACCCAAACTAAAAATAGAAGAAGATAATGAAGATCCAGAAGTAGAGACATCCGATTATGACTGAGGAGGGTCCACTGATTTGAGGATCTGATGTCTGAATCTTTTCAATTCTTCTATTATATCCATGCATCTTGGAATTGTTGTGTTAGAAGTAGCATGTTTCCACGTGCCTAGACATTTCTCCATATCTTTATTGAACTCGGTATGCTCAAGATATTCTTTATTAGCCTCAGAAAGAGTTGAATGAAGAGAACAAATATCTTTCATCTTCTCCTTAGTAAATGACTCTTCTTTGAAAAGATCACCCTTGATAAAGGTTCTAAATTGCGCCTTGATTTCTTGAAGAGAGAAGGTAACACCTGTAGTTTCATCCTGAAGATGGCAGTGGATATCTTTGAAGGTAGATAAAACACAAGTTTTAAAGGACTCCCCTTTTTGCCACACATTCCCCAATTCTCCCAATGCTTCCTCCATAACCTTTATCTTCCACTCAATGCTGAAGATCCATGTTGTTGACAAGTTATTTTTGACATCATCAAACACATTGTTGGCCAACAGGATCTTCTCATTGGTTTGGCCCATTAGACGAAGGTCTGCAATACATCCACTCCAGACCTTAAACTCCTTGTCCATGGTTTTGATTGAGGAAGTGAGTTTCTACTGCAAATTGATCACCTTCTCATTGGCTTTGAAGGCTTCTTCAATGAAATTCAAACCCGCTATAGTCATATCATCCACCATGGCTTCCACAACCTTCTCATAAGTAGAGTACTTATGTATTTCTTTGATGCTTTGAACCTCATCTTGACTGATAGCTATGGGAGGTGGGAGAGAAGCCAATGGAGTTGGATCCAAAACTTTATCTTTTTCCAATAATGATCTAATAAAGTTGGAAAGAACTTGGTTCTGTTCTTCCAACTGCTCCATGGTTTGCTTGCCTTTCTCGACCCATTCAATAACTTTAGTGATAGTCTCCCAAAGGTTATGAACCTCACTCTTAGGTGTGGCTTCTCCCATTGGAATCCTGGAAAGCTCCAAGTCAGAGATCAAGAGATCTTTCTCTTCTTTATCTACTCTGGGTTTGGCAACCTCTAAGAACTGTTAGCCTTGAGCATCAGATACTAACCTCGAAGTAGTATTTGCTTTCTTTGCTAGAGGAGGAGGGGTAGTACCAAGTAGAGCTACTACAACATCAAAATCAAGCCCTGTTAATTGGGAAGAAGATTTTCTTTTCTTACTCTCTACGTGGGGCTGCACCCAGGAAAAGGAAGAAGAAGAAACAAAAGGAGAAAGGGGCCCGAGTGCAAGTGAACTCATGGCACTCAGAGTATGAGCCAATGTTGTTTCCAGTGGTGAAATGAATGGAACCTAAATAATTTCCTTTGCAGAGGAGTCAATTAAACTTGGAGGTTCAGTTCTTGATTCTTCCTTCTCAACCTTAGCAGTGGTTTCAGGGATTTCTTCTGGTTCTTTCATCTCATTATCATCATCATTCTCACTTAGAATAATAATGTTCTCCAGCCCACCAGGTAATTATGAGTTCTCCAGAAGAATCCCTTCCCTGATTGCTTCTTGTTTGACCTCTTTGAGCTTCTTCTGATATACTCTGGTGGAAGAGGAAGGAGTAGAAAATTCTTGTTCTTTCATGGTAGAAAAAGGAGTTTTCTCAAGCACCTCCGTGCTAGGTGTATGTACTTCCTTCCTATGAGTGAAAGTTTCTCTTGAAAAAGATCTATCTTTTCTCATCCCGAGTTCACACACCTTTCTGTCAAACCAAATCTTGGTTCTGACGATGACAGGAGTGATTATCTCACTCAAATCATTCTTTTCCCTGACAATCCAATTTAGTGTTTCCAGAGGAGCGTGTTTGATTGATCTTTCATACTCAAAGGATTGCAAATCCTCATCATCATCCTTAAGACCCTCAGGCACCTGGTAGAAGCTGTTGAAGAGACAATCTACCAAAATGTCTCCTTCTAGCTTAAAAATCATCAACACAGTCAACCTAATAATCCTCCGTGTCAGGATGGTGATGATAAGATATTCTGAGATTTTGATCAATAAATTTCTTTAGATCAAAGCAAGTCTCGGGCTTGAAGAAATGCATTGTAAGAGGAGTAATAGCCCTTTCTATATTTTGGGCATCTAGAGTTGTTTTGCATGTATAATTCCCCAAGGTGATAGGGAAATGAATACCTGAAATCTTCTTATCTCAAAATATTCTATGGAGTTTATCCAGCTATCTGCATACCTCAACCAAAGCCATTTTTTCACTGTAGAACATGGGAAGCTTGAGAGGTGTTCTTTCAAAACAAGCCAGTCTGATGTATGAAAACTTTTGGAACTGGATGAAGAAAGCCCCATACTTAGCTATCAAAGCCATAGCCTCATCAGAGAACCTTCTAGCAGTGTCACCCTCCAAGAGCCTCACAATGTACATGGTGAAAGCATCATTTACCCTTCTGAAGTTGTGATTACTGGCCTTAAGGGTAAAATGAGGGCAATATGTGTAGATGGGCTCATCCTTCTTGTCCACAATGTAAGTGAAGCTGAACCACTCTCGAGATGCTACCACGGTGTACATGAGGTAAGAAGTCATGTAAAACTTCTTAGTTTGTTGAACCTTTGACAATTGTTCAGTCAGGTTCAGGCAAATAATCTCAGCCCAATTTATGTTTTGCTTACCCTCGTAGATGATGCTTATGAAAGGGCACATCCAAAAATGGAATTCTTTGGTGGAGGGCATTCCCATAATACGGGTGATCAAGATGATGAAGTCTGATAGTTCTTCATTGAAATCAACCCTGAACAATACCTTGAAGAGCCGAGACACTCCCTTCTTAGGACACTTTAGCCATGAATTAGCCACTCGTGCCTTGTATTTCTCGTTGTCTTGATCAAATAGGGTCCGAGCTTGAGCAAGAGTGAGAACAATGGAGTCTTTTGTCTCAAGAATGTGTAGGGTAGCGGCGATGGCACAAACATATAGTTTTGCAATCAATTCTCCATGCACATTAACAACCTCCTTGGTGTCTATGTTGAAATGAGCCTCACAGGAGAGCACGGTGTCGACACACTACATAGAGATGGGAAAACCAACAACATATGTTATTCCACTGTCATTGATCATTTGGACCATGGGAGTTGAGTTGACGCATGTTAACTTGCCCCAGAAATAATCAAAATCCAAGTGTCGAACTTCACTATCCCCAATATTAGGTACAGAGGTCTCCAGAGGTGACAGATGTTCGTGCCCTTGAAACTTGATCTTCATTTTTATAGTGCACAGAAAAATGACCTTCAAAGAACATATTCGTGATAAAGATGCAAAGGGATACATTAAGACGAAAAAATGACTCAATTGCAAAAATGCGGGAAAGAAATAACAAACAAGCAATGTGGAAAATGCATAGATGACTTCCCCTTTAAATAGCCATTCAGGAGAAAGAAGGTCATAAATTCCCATTAAATACACCTTGCACCGACTCAAAAAGGTGAAATGCGGGAAAAGTGGAAAAAAATGGCCTGGACAGTCCATGGGACATTGGGACATGAGGGACGTGAAAATTTGATTCAGCTGATGCGGGCAATGTGGGCCGAAAGAGCACGGGCAGTCCAGGGACATAGAAATGTGAAGGGTATGAAAAGCTGATTCGGTTGATGCGGGCGATGCGGGGAATCGGTGAACAGGAGGCCCGGGCGCACTTGGGACATGAGGGATAAAAATTTCTGATAAACCCGATGGACAAGGAGTTACAGGTAAATCGGCTGATCGGTGAACAAGAAGCCCACCAGTACTTTTGGACATGAGGGACAAAAATGTCCGATATACCTGCAAATTACTAAAATGACCCCAAGAAACAAAATTTTCACTATCACTTCAAATTTCTTACTTCACCAAAAGACTTCTGAAGGGTGCCAACTCAAATTTTTCAAATTTTAAACTTTCAAAAGAGGGGAATTTTGAGGGGACAACAGGGTTAGAGGTTTAGGGTTTTAGCTTAGGGCTTAGGGATTAGGGCCTAGGGTTCAGGACTTAGGGTTTAGGGTTTAGGGATCAAGGTTTAGGGTTTAGCGTTTAGGGATCAGTGTTTAGGTTTTAGTGTTTAGGGTTGAGGGTTTAGGGTTTAGGATTTAGGTCTTAGAGTTTAGGGTTTAGGGCTTAGGGTTTATGGTATAGGGTTTAGGGTTTAACACTTAGGGTTTAGGGTTTAGGGCTCAGGGTTTAAGGTTTAGGGTTTAGGGTTTATGGTTTACAATTTAGGGTTTATGAATTAGGGTTTATGGTTTAAAGGTTATGGTTCATGGTTTAGGGAAAAGGGTTCATGGTTTAGGTTTTAAGGCTCGGGGTTTAGGGTTTAGGGGTTAGGGTTTATTGCTCAGGGTTTAAGGCTCATGGATTAGGCTCACCCATTCACTCACTGTAATGTTCTATGTCTTACCCATTCTTATAATTATTGACAGAGAGTATTTAACTAAAAAGGGCTCATCTACTTCATAGGTAGAAAATTCAAAGGAGTCTTCACAATTTGATGCCTTTCATCTACTGGTATTTTAAAGGAGGGAAATTACAGATATCCAAGAACAATTTGGTACAAATAAATGTTACTCAATATAGAGCTATCTTCTTCTTCCCATTGCATGTGAACTATTTCACTCATTGTAATGTTCTATGTCTTACCCATTCTTATTAGTATTGACAGAGAGTATTCAAATGAAAAGGGTTCATCGACTTCGTAGGAACAAAATTCAAAGAGATTCATCAAAATTTGATGTCTTTCATTTGTTGATATTTTGAAGGAGGGAAATGCCCACCTCTCATAAACAAGATAGTTGTAAAAGCATACTTAATGATGGTTCTTGGCACAAGACTAGGAAATATGGTACTAAGATATTAAAAAATATGAACTCACTCATGAGACATACCGAAAATATATGAGGTTTAGGGGTTTAGCATTTAGGGCTCATGGTTCATGGTTCATGGTTTAGGGTTTGGGACCTTTAGGATTTAACATTTAGGGTTTAAGGTTTATGGTTTATGGTTTAGGGCTCGTGGATCAGGGTTTAGGTACTAGGGTGCATGGTTTAGGTTTTACGGCTCTAGGTTTGGGGTTTGGAGTTACGGGTTTAAGGTTTAGGGGTTAGAGCTCAGGGCTCTCGATTTATGGTTTAGGGCTAAGGGCTAAGGGTTTAAGGTTTAGGGTTTAGAGCTCAAGGATTAGGATGTAGGGTTTAAGGCTTAAGGTTTAGGTTTTATGGTTTAGGGATTAGGGATTATGGTTTCAGGTTCATGGTTCATGGTTTATGGCTTAAGGTTTGTGGTTCAGAGTTACTGGTTTAGGGGTTAGAGCTCGGGGCTTTGGCTTTAGTGTTTAGGGTTTAGGGTTTAGGGCTTAGGGCTCATGGTCTATGGTATAGGGTTTATGGTTTAGGGTTAAGGGTTTAGGTTTTAGGGTTTAGGAGTTAGTGTTTAGGGTTTAGGGTTTATAGTTTAGGGTTTAGATCTCATGGTTGAGGGTTAAGGGTTTAGGTCACAAAGTTTAGGTTTTAGGGTTTAGAGTTTAGGATTTAGGGCTTATGGTTTAGGGCTTAGGGCTCAGGGTTTAGGGTTTAGGATTGAGTTTTTAGGGTTTAGGGTTTAGTTTTTAGGGTTTAGGGTTTAACATTTAAGGCTCGTGGTTCATGGTTTAGGGTTTAGCATTTAGGGATTAAGGCTCTAGGTTTAGAATTTAGGGCTCATGGGTAAGGGTTGAATATTAAGGATTAGGGTTTAAGGCTTAGGATTTATGGTTTAAGGTTTATGGTTTAGGTTTTATGGTTTAGGGATCATGGTTTAGGGTTTAGGGTTTAAGTTTAGGGCCTCAATTTTAGGGTTTAAGGTTTAGGGTTTAGGGTTTTGATTGTAGAATTTAAATGCTAAAATATTTAGGTTGAATGCTGGAATCCTGAAAATTACCTATGTACTGACCAGATTATACTATAAAAAATTATCTCCTAAACCATGACTAATGGAGCTGTGAGGCTAGTTCCATAAGGTGCAGAGTGACCCTAATTTATTATATTTACTAAAATAAATTTAAATTATAAGTTTTTCATTTAAAATAAATTTATAACTTATACTTAAAAAAAAAAATTGTACATAGAAGCTTGCCACAAGCTTATATAATGTTTATAAGAAGCTTGCCACAAGTATATATAATGTTTATACTATACAGAATGAGTACGCGTTGTATGCAATAGAAAGTTACAAAATCTATGGAATGAGGCTAAAGAACCTCAAATATTTGCTTTACTAATCCATGCACCATGCGATTAGAGCTAAACAAGAGAAACTAACATGCAAACATTATAACTTTGACAAAAACATCAAAAACTAACATGTATACTACTCTCTACTCTATGAAAGCTTAATGAAAGTGAACCTAGTTAGATTCTAAGCAATCAAATTAGATGTGTTGTTTACTTCAATGGAGGTTAAGTGGTCTCTCTAAAATGGCTACAAGGCCAAGTTAGATACCCTCCTACTAACCTGGTATGAAGTTATGGATGCAAGATGGAGGAGCTTCAAAAATGGAGGATAGCCAAGATCAAATGCCTATTAGCTTAGCTAATGCAAATGAGATCTAATGCCAATATCTCCAAATGTGAGAGATATTTGTTATGAAAACAAGGTGTAAGGTTGAGAGGGAGAGGTGACCCTTCTATTTATAGTTTTCCAAATGTAAGAGTTTTAACTTTGGGTGCGTGTGGGACTAAAGCTCAAAAAGCACTTTTAGATTAGATTGGGATAAACATGCTTTAGGCTTAGATAAGCTTGGTTTAGGCTAGTTAACTAGGGTTTAGGCTAATTAAACTTGATTAACAGGTGATTAGAGACTCATTGAGAGTTGGGAGGGGTCTGGATAACCAATTGTGACTGATAGATAGCCTACGAAGCCAATAGAAGTGGTCTAGAGAGAACTAGGGAGGTTCTGAATGGTCGAAAGGAGGAATGTTTAGCTAATAAGAGAGATATTATCCAAATTAGTTCATTATAGGAGGAATACGACCTAAAAAGTGTCATGAATGGGCATCCGAGAATGAAGTGAAGAAGGGTTGATTAACGAAGTGTCGTCAATTGGTTGAATTGGAGGAAATGCTAAGTGTAAGCATGCTTTAGGTGTCTACATTTTCCCCTCTTTGAGGTGACGTAAGTGACGTAACTTCAAATAAAGTAGACAAGCATAAACAAGTAGATTTTTTTTTGAAGGGATAGAAGAAAAATGAGTAGAATGGAGGATGCCACCTCCATTGTCAATGGGGTGATGAAAGAGGTCGATCGACGATCAAAAATATGATAGAAAGAGAACAAAAGAAAGAATAGTTTGAAGAAGAAGAAAGGGGATATAGAAGAAAAGGAGTATGAGGAAGGGGGAATGAGCTAAAATCCATCCAATGCCTTTTAAACAACTTTATTTTTTCATCATATTGCTAGATATCTTCATCATCGGTCTTTATTAAAAAGAATGAACAAAAGTGTAGTATGACATGAAAAGCCATATACGAACAAATGTCCATTGCTAAAAACACCAACTCCATGTAACAAACATAAATGCAATGCAATACAAGAAATTAAAAGATGCCTAACTCCATGTAACATACATAATGCAATGTAATACGAGAAAGTAAACAAGCTAACCTAACAAAGAAACATCACGTAATGTTTTTGTTATCGAGCTTCAATTCCGACCTATGTGAATTAATGACAAGGGTTGACGATGATTCCCCAAGCAAGGAAAAATGTGAGGGGAATAATGGAGGACACTTGGGTCCGATGAAAAAGCAATGTGCACTACAAAATAGTACCAGGCAACTCGTTGTGCCCCATAGTATAGACGAAGTAATCAACCTAGCTTTTGTTGATGGAGGTAGATCAAGATGATCCACAAGTCACGCACATGAACATATGAGAACCAAAGAGTGACATTTTGTAGGATGATTTTCAATTTTTAGAAGTTTTCTGAAACATATTTGAATGTTTTGATTTTTCGAACATATTTGAATGTTTTTTATTTTTATAACATATTTGAATGTTTTTTATTTTTTCTAACATATTTGAATGTTTTTGTTTATTTTGAAAATTTTCTGAAACTATGTACATGAAGACAAAGAAGCATGGATGCCCCTAGTGATAGATGGGATGTACAAGGGCATAAGGCCACATACGTACGAGAAAGGTGAAGATGCAAAAATGCCCCAGTGATTAAGTGGGGGTATTCAAAGGTGAACTCTTCATAGGTAGAAGCGGGACCCAAGGCCATTATGGATAGGTTCAACATGATGATGAACGTAAACTAATGAAGTATTGGGAAGAAGCAAGGATGCCCTTAGCGTAAGTTGGCCTAAAAGCACATGATAGAAAGGAAGGAGAAGATTGTTTTTGTGAAAGGGGAAAAAGGTGTCCAAAAACATGGCAAAAAAGTAAGCTTATACACATGGATGTTCTGACGAAGTAGAAGAACGATGTGAATGACATGAATGTAGCTTAGAAGCCTCACAATGAAGAAGTGATTAGCCAAAGGCACAAATCATGAGACAAGATATGGAATAGATTAAGAGTCTGAACAAGGTCCAAAAAAAAGACACTTGGTAACATATTAATCCTGTTTACTCATAGAGATCTAGTGTGTGCACGTGGAATTTAATTACCTCTTGAAGGAAAGATTTAATAGACAACAAGTGAAGACACCCTAGCCCATGTGCAAGAATGATTTATTTTGAAAGGTGATAGGTGATTTTGTGAATGGATGGTGGAAGGATAGCCATACATTGCTCTGCTTCCAGCCAAGTGTCCATAGCCCTGACGGAGATGCATTTGATTCTAATTGCAAAATTTCTCTACTTTCAGTCAGGCATCAATATCCCTGATAGAGATTATTGGAAATACCCCAAGAGAGAGTAATATATCAATTTGTTTTTTATTTTAGCTTTTGATTTTTTATTGATTTTGATTCTTTTTCTTTCTGAAAACTTATTTAAGCTCTCTGGTTTGACAAGGGGTTAAGAACCACATATGGATTGATGGAAGGAGGTGGAAGTGATTGTGATGATGACATTTGATAGATTCAACAAATATGTCCAAACGTTCTTCACAACAAGTTTATTATATGTTGAATGTGATAGGATCTCTAAGAGATCAATCATTCTTTAATTTACCAAGGTGATAAAAGACTAGGATCAAATGGATACCATAGAGTTAAATGTCACAAAATGCGTGTAAATAGGCTAACCACAATATCATCGAAGGGATGAAAATGGAAGGAAGACTTGCAGAACAATAGTAAGGAAGGGAAGAAAGAAACATCCATGTGTACGCAATACCTGATTGCAATGTTTGATCTTTGTTCCTTTGATTTTTGTTGTGTTTTCTCATGTTTTTTATATTTTTGCATTGTTTTTTGATTTTTAGATTTTTGATAGTTTTGGAAAGGTGGGACCAACAAAGTCAGTTTGTGTGGTAAGATCGAACAACAATGTTTGCAATTTCTTTGATAAGGGAGACTAAGCATGATTGTTTATCAAGAGTCATATTTCCTTGATCTTGATGATCGTGGTTAGCTCATACTCAACAAATGAATGTGATTTATCTTGAAACATGGATTTTGTATGTGGGAGATTGAGTTCCCTATCTAGAGGTTTATGCACTTTGCGCCATACTTGATGGTTACGTTGATGTGCGTTCTTGAATTAGGTTTGATTTTTAACCTTAACATCGTTTGATTTGTTAGTACCTATAGAGCTCTTTGCAGTTTTTATCTGAGCTTGATTAAGAAACTGTTTCGATTTCTTATAAGTTGACACGTGACTTGTTTGATCCCAAGAAAGAGAAGAAAGTGAACATGGATGTTTAGAACTACTGTGAGAAATGACCGTGGACTTGCCACAACCATTAATAGAAGAAAGATGTGATGGATGAAAAGGATACGGTCCAAGAATTGAAGAGGATGGGCTACCAGGAGGTGAGCCACAGATAGAAAATGACGAAGGGCTACCAGGATATGGCCCTAAGATAGAAGAAGTTTGGCTATGAGGACATGGCCCAAGTATAGATGAGGAGGGACTACTCAGAGGCATCCCATAGATATAAGATGATGAAGGGCTACTAGGATGTGGCCCAAGAATAGAAGGTAATAGGCTACCAGGAGGTGACCCACAAGTAGAAAATGGAGGGCTACTAGGATGTGGCCCTAGGATAGAAGAAGACGATGGGCTACCTAGCGATGACCTAAGGTAAGATTTTGATTAAGGAATGATGATATATAAGGAATGATTGGGCAATGAGAAGATAGGCCATAGATCAATGCTAGACCCTGACATCTCATCATGCTTAGAAGAAGGTGAAGATGGAATAGAAGAAGAATCAAGTTCCGTGAATTTAGGCTCTTCCTTTACGATCTGATAAAAGGAATAAAATTATTTTCCCTGATACGCGAGCGTATCGAGTTCAAGAAAGAACCCTTGTTTGCAAACCTCTAAAGGGATATCTTTGTGTAGTTTGATTGTTCCTTCATCCTGAGAGAAATCAATTAGTAGAGGTTGTTGTTCTTCAACCATACGAGGTTGACTAGAAGAAATGGACCTGATAAGTGGGGAAGATTGATTGACAGAAGAAAATGACTCAAGAGAGGAAGTATGATTGGTGGTAGGCGTCTCATGAATGGATGATTTAGATTTGGACTTAGATCATTTTTCTAGAAGACGACCTAATGTGGGAGATAAAATAGGATCACATAGCCATCTGTTAAGTTGTGGCGTAGGAGTTGAATTAGATGATTAACTAGAGGGAATCCGAGTCATGGAACTCTTTGGTTAAGGAAGAGGTCGTTGAGACGATTGATGAAGGAGGTCTTGTGAAGAAAGGGAGGACCATGACTCAAGACCCGAATTAGATGTTCAATCGATGGAACTTGGAGTCACACGAGTATTCAAAGGAGGAAGATGTTGTTGAGGTGATTTGGAATAAATGTCCTATGAAGGAAGGGAGGACCGTGATTCAAGATTTGATCTAGGGGTATCTGAACAATAGTTGGGATCTGAATCTTCAGAAGAAGAGTGGGATTCCAAATGGTAGTTTGGATCTGAATCAAAAGAAAAAAGTGAGGGGAACCTGAATAATAATTTGGATCAGAAGCATCCAAACCATACCACCGACTATGAGCTGAAGGTGGGGACCAGGGTACTTGACTGGGCTCTCTAACACGAAGAACCAAATGAGGCTTAGTCGTAATGGAAATATTTTGATTTGAATTGCTAAACCTAGGTTTTGTATTGTTGTAAGTGTGAGGAACCACACGATAATCAGTCATTGTTGGCATCTTTTAAGAACAAATGTATAGATCTAGATAGTGTGATGGAACTCCTTCAAAGGGAAGGAAGTGACATGTTGATTTGGGTAGCATAAGGGCAACCAAATAGACATTTGGTAAGTATGGAGATGTGTGCATGATTTTCTGAAGAATTTCTAAGGAAAATAGACATTGTGATGACGCAATCTTGATGAGATAAAAAATGATTGTCCTAGAAATTTTTTTTCCAAATGAATAATCACAAGGAACAATCATACAAGTGTGAAACACAAAGCCAATTAACAAGGAAATACACCCTATGCAAATGTGTGTGCAAAGTGATAGTTCGATGCAAATATGATCAAATGATGAATCAATCTGAACTATGATGATGATCTTGAAATCAAGATCAAGTGGGCATCAAAGATATGAGGACGTTTCCATACACTTTAGACGTTTAACAACTCAGCAACAAACATGGATGAGTGTAAACAGACAAAAAAGTGTTGAACACTATCTATGACAACACTCCCAAAAGATTCCCTCTCTTTCCCCAAATGGGAAACAAGAACGTAAAGGTGTAGATCAAAAAATGTGAAAATAAACTACACGTCACTTGGGCAGAGTTTCACCTCGTCCGAAGGTGAGAAAGAAGCTAAGCTAAGTGAAATGTTATCTAATTTCTGTGATGAAAGGCACTTAGATCCAACTTAATTGGATTCATCACCATGTTCGGAAAACAAGGTTTTGAATCCAAACAAGTTATCACTTCATGATGGCAAAGACACGACAAAGGACTAGCAAAGTGGGCTCCAAGACAGAATGGCTTCCTTAATAAGTTCTCTCAACTAGGTGTTACAAAGCTGTCTTAAGCGAGCGTGATTTACCCAAATAGTCCCTTACCTATCTTAGGAGTATCTCAGCTTTACTTTACCCCCTTCGAGCATAAAGGGTAACTAGTGCGTCCATGTGTGCTCTCCCTGGGGTCGTCATATGGACAACCGGTAACTCTAACTCACAAGACGTACTAATCAAGTGGGTAAGCGGAGAGCTTCCTATTTCATCCACGAGGTTACTCAGTGGTGGATTACTTTAGGGTTCTTGGAACCACCCCCATTGTTGTAGCTTAAGGCGTTATGCCAAATGGGTCATGTTCCAATTGAGTGGATAGAGACGTACCCTTTTCCGAAACCTGCAATATAGTGTTTTGAATATGATGTGTTTTTTATCTTGCTTAACTTTAATGTGGTTTTAAGTAGTACACCATTTGGCAACCTGCATGTAAACACGTGTATTATAAGGTTTGTATTGTTTTTTTTTTTATGTCTCCTTTCTTTGACAAGCGATTTTTGTCCTACATACCAAGGCTAGTAATTTTCCAAAATGTCATATAAAGGAGATAAGATGTTGTTTTTGATTTCCTAGGTCATCCTAAGACGTAAGGAAAGAGCATGCTCAACAAGGTATCTCACTTAAATTTGCAATAAATGGAAAGTCCCTAAGTACAATGTGAAAAGGAGTTCCTTTTAACTAACTTTGAAAGCTAAATAAACCATTTTGCAAGTATGAATAAAGTGGTGAAACATTTCTGATTCCCAAGATCACCTAGAAAGGCACGAGAGAAGATCATACGTGTTTCAAAATTTCACAAATGAAGATGAAAATATTTTTAAACAAGTTAGTATAAAATAACTTAATGAAGAGGAAACCTGTAAACCACTGTTATAACCCTGCAAGAGTTAGAAAACCAAGAAAATCAAAAAATTCTAGAAATCCAATTTTTGCACTTTTTAAACAGTTTTTTGTAATTTGCATTTTTGGAGGTCTCCAGAGCACTTTGGGGGTTTTGTGATATAAGTTAGCATACCAAAGGTATCCTAATTTTAGAAGTTCCCTCACAAATTACACTTTGTTATGTTTTTGACGCCTATTCAAACTCTGAAAATGGGTTAACGAGTCAAAAGATATGATCAAACAAGGAGCACTAAAAATAAAACAGATGAATCCGGACTACACAGAGACACCTGCGCGCCCAGAGTGACGCATACGCGCCCCAACAAACAGATACATGCCCAAGTAAACAGGTACGTGGGAAAGGAAAAAATGCAAAGTCAACAGAGTGGAACAGGACACATGCGAGCCTAGAGTGACGTATACGCGCCCCAGCCAACGGATACGCACCCAAGCATAAAACAAATAATTTTTCAAATTTTCACATAGTCAAGCCATTTACATGTACATGGCCAAAGAAGCGTATACGAAGCCTAGATGACGGAGACACATGCATGTCCCTATGGTGGCAAAATTTACAAATGATAAGGACTATCAAATAGTTATGCACCTATTCCGACGGGGACGCTAGGGTTTTAACGTGTACACACCCCTTGTTAACACCTACGCACACCCTGTGAAAAACCTGCAAAAACTCATGGATTTTCAAATTTTCAAGAGAAAACAGATTAGTGGTTAGTCAAAGTGTCCTATTTCTATATCAAACCCACAAAATACATTTAAATGAAGGTCATTTATCTAGTGTTAGAAACAAAAATGAGGAAATAACAAGTGATTTAACCCAAAAACTTGAAAATGAACTTTGAAAAACCTAAAAGACCTCCATTAATGGAGGATGGACATAAGTGTCCCACCGGGCATGCCAAATGTATGCAACGGAAAGTTGCAAAAGCTATGGAATGAGGCTAAAGAACCTCAAAGCGTTGCTTTACTCATCCATGCACCATGAGATTAGAGCTAAACAAGAGAAACTAACATGCAAACAATATAACTTTGATAAAAACATCAAAAACTAACATGTATACTACTCTCTACTCTATGAAAGCTTAATGAAAGTGAACCTAGTTAGATTCTAAGAAATCAAATTAGATGTGTTGTTTACTTCAATGGAGGTGAAGAGGTCTCTCTAAAATGGCTACAAGGCCAAGTTAGATACCCTCCTACTAACCTAGTATGAAGTTATGGATGCAAGATGGAGGAGCTTCAACAATGGAGGATAGCCAAGATCAAATGCCTATTAGCTTGGCTAATGCAAATGAGATCTAATGCCAATATCTCCAAATGTGAGAGAGATTTTTTATTAAAACAAGGTGTAAGGTTGAGAGGGAGAGGTGACCCTTCTATTTATAGTTTTCCAAATGGAAGAGTTTGAACTTTGGGTGCATGTGGGACTAAAGCACAAAAAATACTTTTAAATTAGATTAGGATAAACATGCTTTAGGCTTAGATAAGCTTGGTTTAGGCTAGTTAACTAGGGTTTAGGCTAGTTAAACTTGATTAGCAAGTGATTAGAGACTCATTGAGAGTTGGGAGGGGTCTAGATAACCAATTGTGACTGATAGATAGCCTACGAAGCTAGTAGAAGTGGTCTAGAGAGAACTAGGGAGGTTCTGAATGGTCGAAAGGAGGAATGTTTAGCTAATACGAGAGATATTAGACAAATTAGCTAATTATAGGAGGAATATGACTTAAAGAGTGTCATGAATGGGCATCCGAGAATGGAGTGAAGAAGGGTTGATTAACAAAGTGTCGTCAATTGGTTGAATTGGAGGAAATGCTAAGTGTAAGCATTCTTTAGGTGTCTACATGCATTATAGTGCGTACACATTATAACGTGTACAAATTTTGCATTTTTACTTTTTCCAAGACATGCCTCAAGGCTTGGGATCTGGTTTGGATCCCCAAGCCTGAGGCATGGACCTGTACAAACACAACAAACAACATGTTTTTACAGGAAAATGTAAAAATGCCACTTCCTCCATGATAAATCAACATAAAACAATTGATTCATTTAAAACAAATTATGCCATGATGTAGAGAAGAGTTTATTCTTTCTAAAAATACAAATTTTCAATTTTTTTGACTAATGTAAGGTTTCCATATAATTTATTTTCTAACTTTGCCTTTTTATAGCTTTTTTTTGCAGTTTAAATATGTCTATCTTTCATCGTGTATCTTTTTTTGGGGTCATCGAAATTGAAAAAAAATTATACTCACACAAACTAGGCCTAATTCTATACATATTAAAAAAAATCTAATTTTCTATATTTTTTGAGGTAGTTAGGGGGGGCACGGTTGGAACTCCATTATTTTTCAAAACATAAAATTTATGTACTAGAAAAATCATAAAAAAATAAATATTTGCTAAAAAAATCTAAAAAAAATTCTAGCACAAACTAGATGCTCCTAACTATCTTTCTACCAAAGGGTTTTCAAAACTACTAAATGGTGCTATAAAAATGGTGGGGGCACGAAAGTCACTATGTTATGTTTTTTTAACAAAATAGGAGCACTTGTTGGTATTTTAGTTATTTGACCCACTTAAACTTATACATTTTCAATAAAATTTAGTAGCTTAGAAACTAGACTCAAAATTATATGATTCATGTTTAAACAACATCTTCCAATTTTGAGTGTAACTATTTCAAAAAACTCGTACAAGTTGAATTTTTTTATTTTTCAGAAAAATGTGTCTACTTAAGACCCCCTTTTGGCCCCCCAACGTGGTGCACCTACCCATTACCAAATCCACAACCCTATGCGTGAGTGATAATTTGTACAAGAAATAAGTGAAGTCAAGTTCTAGTGAGTTTTTTTTCTCAAAATATTATCAATGTAAATGTGTTGGCCAAGACATTGTTTGATAAAAATATCGAATGTATTTTTGAATTTTGGAACAAATTGCAACATAATGTATAATTGTATAATTTGTTTAAATACATGTCTATTTTACACATTAACACCATAATTACACCATTTTTTATTTCTCAGTATTTTCTCAATAGTAAATTGTTATTGCTTCTTGTCTCTACAATATTTCAGGTGCAATAACATATTACTCGATATGTCTATTAAGAAGGTATTATTGATTCTATACATATCATTCTATTATGTTTATAAAAAAAACTTTTCAATAACCTTGTATTTCTTGAATGATATAATGTTTTAACAAATATATGAGAGGCATGCCCTAAATTCTACACAAATGTTTTGTTTATTGCCTTAAGAAGGTACACTCTAGTTTGCAAACAATAATCTTGAAATTGGAGAAGTGTGTTCTCCATACCCATGCTTTTTATCGGTTAAGACAACTTTACTGGGAATGAAATGATTTGAAAGATGTGGTACTATGATTACCTAAGTTGGTGAGCCTAAGTTTCATATCTCGTGCTAACATTTTTTTTATACAGCTAACTTATAAAGTTGTTACAAGGATTCAAAAGTCAAGCTTAGAACTTGTGTAATTACTTATTTGAATCTTGATTATTTAATTTAAATAAATTTCAAAATTATTATTAGATGTTATATATTTAATAATTTTGAATTTTTCATATTTATTTTATTTAAATTAATTAGATATATATTGAAAGGAAATTAACATTATCATTTTTTCCATTGAAGGGTAATGTGTTGTTTAAATTGTCATTTACAAAGGGTAAAGCTTAACATAGCCTGTCAAATTTAAAATATGAGGAGCCCTTCAGATTTGATCATTGCCGAGTCCCAAAGATTTTGAAGGATTAGTAGGTATATCTATATATTTTTTCGATAGAGAATTTTTTATGTTTCCTTCTCCATCAAAACAAATACTCATTTTGTCATGAATCAATTAGGGGTGCCACTTGTATTTACCTTTTTTTTACTAAAGTTTGATTGTCCAAATTTATTTTATTTGTAAAAAAATAAACATATTTAATTTCATTGATTGGAGGCTTTATTCTCTAGGTGCACAGTTATTCTCTATTAGTTAGAAAGATATTTTTCTCGTGATCAATAATAACATGCCAAGTGGAAAATATTTATTCTACCCTAAAGTCTGGAAAATAATTTGATAGAAATGATTTGACAGGTGATCTATTTTAAACTAAGTGAGATTTTATATAATTAAGAAAATTGTCAAAGAAGTGGCAAAAACCAAGACAAAAAAAAATAGTTCTTGAAGATTTGATGGATTGGTGGCGCAGTGTCTTTAGGTCAATTTTGGGGCAGGTTAATGCGTACCAGACATAATTAAATGCTATAGAGGTGTATATTGACATACAAAGTAGATATTTTGTTATTGCAAATGTAAGATTGCAAATTTCAAACATCAACGATGTTGCAAACTCTTTGTTTTTCTTGTAAAAAATACAGTTTGTTGCATTTGGGTCAAGGAGAAGGCTTTTGAGGATCTGAAAAAACAAGTTTTTCATCATTTCCAAAGTTCACAATATTAAAGAGAAGTGTTTCTTTAAATGTTATAGCCAAAGGAAGCGTTGCATTGAACTGGTGATGGAAAATAAGTACGCATTGGCAGTGATTTGCAAGCATGTATCATATGTTAATATCTATCTTATGCAGACATTTATGATAAAGAAGATTGAGTATGAAAACAAATACATAGGAACCGAAAAGTAGCTATGGAATTCCACAATAACATCTGAAAATGCATTCAAAGAAATCACTGAATAGCCCACGAGAACAAAGAGATAAGACAATGTCAAGGAATTGAAAACACTAGCTAAGGAAAGGTTTAGAAAACATCTTATTTTAGGAAGACAACCTTTGTAGCATGTTACAACTCCCATAGCTCCTAGGCTTTCATATGGAAAAATAACAGGACATTTGATAAAGCTAACACCATTATACTTTGAGGTTACCAACCATCTTGTTCCCTATCCCACCCCTGCTACACTTAAAAGCAAAGTAGGGATTAAGAAAGATTCCCACATAATGGGCTCCAACCCTGGGTCTACATGACTGAACTGTAGGGCTCTAATAAAATCCCCTAGATATGAAAACCCAAAAATCTAATTATATATCCAGTTAAGGAGAATGAACCCCATAAACCAGAACCAAGGGGAAATCACACACCATATCTCATTGGGGTCCTTCCTTGACTTCATAAAAATAACCACATTATCTTGACTAGTCGAGTCCAAGTATTGTTGAATGTGATTGCTTGCATTTTATAGGTTTGCATTAAGTTTTCCAGGGAATACATAACCACCCTCACACTATTATCAACTAATTTTGATTTGGAAATTTTTTTAAGAGTTTTGATTTTTTTTAAAAAAAATTGAATCATATTTCATCTGTCAAGAGTTTCCTCATTTTTTTCATCTTGACATCTTAAGAAAATCCCTTTTTGTTTCGTCCCATTCCGATGAACGGTTCATTTTTTATGCTCAGTTCAAGCTCATGATTAATTAATTAATATTTTAATTAATTTCCTCCTATTTTCCAAAAAACAAATGAATTAATTTAATTTGGGAAAAATTATTTATTTATTTTAAAATATTAATTAATATTTTAAAAACCAAAAGGGGAAAAGCTTCCCAGATTTTGTCGTGAATGCCAAATTGGCTCTCCGCTTCTTTTTTCTCCCATCTCTGGAAAAGCTTTCATTTTCTCCAACTTGTGGGAAATTCCCTTATTATTTGTTAGCACAACTAGATATCATCTGACAAAATATCTCCCATTTTCCCATGTGGAGAAATAGAGGGGAATTGCCAGCCTACTTTGCCATTGTCATGGGCAAACGGTTAAATTCTTCCCTTATTCCCTTGGCAATTAATGCCCACTACCCAAAGAAATTGGAGATTGCTTATTAATGGGAAAATGGAAGAAGTAGTTATAAATCAAGAAAGCTTTTGGGATATTCATAACCTCTCTCCGAGAACTCTACGGAATAAGACATACACGCGTAATATTGACAGAGAAGAAGTTTTGAAGATTTTTTATTTCCAAGTCTCTATTATTTCCCTTTGAAGAAATGTTTTTCGAGAAGGATTTTTCCTAGGATCCTAAGGTTTATATGTTTTCAGGGAGGTGATACCCAAGCCAAAGGCAACACACAGGGAGGTGACACACAAGTCAATGGGAAATAACATTGTTCACGTAGGTTAAAGAAAACAAAGACCGAACATTGGCCAGTATGTTGTCCACACTAGTAAAAGATTCATCATGCATAAATGACAAAGAAAAATATAGTCCATCACACATAGCCAAAAGAAAAATCATCCACGCATGGAAAAGAATAGACTGTCCACATAGCCAAAGGAAAAAAAATCTGATGCAAGCCAGATAAAAAAACCACGCACTCACCTGGTAGTCCATTGTCGATGCAAATGGAGGTAGCTAGCTGTTAAAAAGGCCACACACCAACCTAAGTTTATTTTCCACATAACACAAGTAAAACAACCCATGCACAAAGAGGAAACAAACTCCATGCACTCACCTTGGCAGGCCATGCACAACTATTAAATAAAAGTCCACCCACGTTAAAAATAAAAAAATAGCTATGTGCCAAGCCACGCAAGTTAAGGCCACGCTCAGGGAGATTCATCATTTGCCGCATACACAGTCCTAACATGAAAGACCATTGAACAAAGCACAAGCTTAAGTTTTGGTTTAAAAAGTAAGTTTGGAGGTAGCTCAATTTCCAAAACCGAACTCATTGTATTTTGGCACAATTTGTAATTTGAGCTCAGTATCACTATCTCATTGTATAGCTTGAGATCGTACCCGAGCTCAAGCTCATATTACCATTTTAGAAAAATTATAACCTAGAATTTCTTGGTTTTATTTTAAAATAATAATAATAATAATAATAATAAATAAATATTTATATTTTTCCTTACGGTTATAGTGATTTGGAGACTAAGACCTGAAACTGTTTTACGTGTTTCCTTGTTTTGAAGTCAAGTTTCAAAAATTTTGAGTCTATACCTTGGAGTATTGGATCACGTCGGGCCTGGCATTGTTTGCAGTTTTCCCATTCATGGAGAACAATTTAAAATTCAGGCGTAACAGTGGAGTCTTTCCCCTTCTTTTTATTTTCTTCCCACAGTTGGGAATGAAGGGCGTATCTTCCCCATTAATTCTTTCCTCAGCATCCACGGGTAGTGCATGGGCATCTCTTATTGGATGCATTTTGGTCATGTTTCAAGTGACAGCAGAGGCCTCCACGCGTCCAAATGGCGTAACTCTAGGGGCAGGGTCCAAGAGACAGTCCTCAAATAAGTGTAGGCTTTCCACATGTCCCAGGTACAAAATGAAGGTAGAACAAGCTAAAATTGGCTAAGTATGGAAGGCTCAGCAGACGACGTGCCTCATCGTCTTCAAGAGTCAAAGCGTAGTTCTCAAACTTGCGCCAGTCCTCCACGTGTCCCAGGTCCAAAAAGGGGAGCCGATTGTTCTAAAATTGACTAAGTATGAGCGGGTCGGCGGAGTTCTCCACGTGCCTCAACCATTTCAGAAGTGAAACCAAAGGGCAAAAAAATGACACCAGTTGATCAATAAAATTGACGTTGAAGTATGAGCGGGTCGGCGGGAGACACGTGCAGTCAACGCACAATTTCAAAAGTGAAATATAAAGGGTCACTCAAATGAGTGTCAGCTCACCACGTGGTTAGAGTCAATGGAGAAACAAAGCTGGTCATTGAAAATTCCAAGACCGGTGGTAGGAGACACGCGTCATCTCAGCACAGTTTTAAGAGGTGTTTCCAAAATGGAAACTCAAATGAGTGCCAGTCCTCCATGTGTCTAGGGGTCAACATGGGTCAAGCAGGAAATAGGCCCAATTCAGCTAAGTATAAAGGAATAGGCGGAGCTCTCCACGTGTCATTCTGGCGCAACTTTAAAGGCAAAAAATGCAAAAGGTTCCCGTAGGCCCACTCTAATCAATTCCTTCCACATGGGCGGCCCAAATTTAAAGTTGTAAAAAAATCAAATGGCCCATATTTTAACTGGCAAAATAATGTAATGGCCGTATATTTGAACCTGGTTTTTCTGCCATTAACGTTTCTTTGTGAATCAAGAATTCGAAAGGGTGCGAGTGGTTGGAATAATTTGTAACTATTTCTTGCTTGCTCGAGGAAGTTGTAACTGTTTCTTGCTTTCTCGAGGAAGTTGTAACTGTCTCTTGCGAGCTATATCATGAGCTTTCAAAGCCATTGTACAAGTTGGAATTTTGATATTTTGAAACTATAACTCCGAATTGAAAGAAATCAATACAAAGGATTTCCCTCTTTTTCCTTTTTTTCTCTTTCCTTCTTGCTCTGATCTATGAATCATTTAATCCTTGCATGCTTAGAAACTTTGTGTTCTAGTTTATACAATCTCAAGAACTTTGAGTCTGTGGATTGTGCCCGTTATAAACGTGAATGGTTCTACTCTATATCTCATTTTCTCAATACATATAAGGGTTTTCTCTGCCATCTCTTTTCCCTGAAAGTATTTTCTTCTTCTTCCTCCCTCCTCTCTTCAAGTCTTCTATCCTCATGTATTGATAACTTTCCATGCGTAAAACACATTTCAAGATATCAGGAGACCACCATTGAATGAAAGATTGTGTATTTGTACATAGGTTTTTCCCCTGCTTTCAATAAGGGAACCTCTCCCATTAAAGAGGAGGGACTTGCTTGTCCCCTGACTGTGGTTTCATTCCAAGTGCAAATCTGAAACCCAACAATTTTTGGCCACTCCACTGGGGAATTTTTTCAACAAATTTCCTTTCTAAAAGAACAACTAATTTGATCATTTCTTTGATCTGGCAACTCTAAGATATACTCATGGTAGAAGGGATCTTGGAATTGAAGATCCCCAATTTCAACTCTTGGATCAACAAGGTTTTCAACTTCCTCCAACAAGAAGAAATAGAAGAGCTCATTCCACAAGCACACCTCCTGTTGAAGACAGAGCTTCTGGTAGTAGCATTCCTCAAGCACAACTTAGCCCTAATCTCCATGCCCTAATTCTTGTTGGTGTTTCAGTTCCACTTCAAGCAAATATTTCAAATGATGGCAACACCTCGGCCTTGGGGTGAAAGAGTTGGGCCTCTGGCTCTTCCTCAACCATTGCATGAGTTACCTAGGGGTAACAAGAAGAATTTTCCCAAATTTAGAGGTGATGGAAAAGTGCACCCTGATGAACACATTGCAGCCTTCATTGTTGCATGTGGGGTCCTTGGAGTTGAACATGAGGATGTCTCTGTTAGGCTATTTGTGGAGACCTTGCAAGACAATGTTGCAGATTGGTTTTACCATCTTCCTGCTGGGACCATCATCGATTGGACTACTATGAGGACTGAATTTGAGTAGCATTTCAAACCTGCTGAAGATGTGCATGCTTTGCTAGCTCAGATTTCTCAAATCAAGAAGGAGCCACATGAGCCTATGAGAGAATTTGTGGCCAAGTTTAACAAGTTGATTAACAAGATTCCAGTAAATACTAGGCCTGTTGATCAGATTCAGAAGTGTTTCTTCTTGAATGCTCAATTGCTGGAAGGAAGCTATGCCTTGAGGAGAGAAAATCTTGCAACTTTGGATGCTGATCAGAGATTGGCTGTCAGTGTGGAAGATGACTTGATCATGTCTGGCAAGCTGAAAAGGGAGTTTTTCAAATCCAAAGCATCTTCTTCTTCCTCTCCTCCTGGAGGTAATGTAGATCAGTTGGTGCAAAAGATGGCTAATGACCTCATTTCCATTAAGAAACAATTGGCTCAGCATGCTCCATATCAAGATGTTCCAAGGAAGAACTTTCAGCCTAGGAACCACTTGCCCTCTTCTCAAACCAGGTTGGCCATTGAAGGTCCACCCCTCAAGGTGCCTTTCAATGCTACTTGTGAGGTTCTTGAGCCTAGATGATGAGGAAGAAAATGGGCTCTATGATGAACAAGAAGAGGAAGCTGATGAAGAACTGGAGGATCCTGGTGGTTCTCGAGTTCATTTCCTCACCACTGAAGGTGTGGATGATGAAGATGATTATGATGATGTAGTGGCTGAGATGAACAGTGAGTCATATGCTGTTATGACCCGGGAGTAGACCAACAAAAAGGAAAAAGTGGTGCAACCTACAAAAAGATCCAAGGAGTACCCCACCACCATCCTGGTGATTGCAAGAAGAGGAGCTCCTATTCCTACTACTTCCACCCAAAAGGTAAGCTCTGCTAGTCCTTCTCCCTCTACTTCTACTTATGGGAATTCTTGTCCAACAAATGATAAAGCTGATAGATCAAAAGCTCCTCCTACTCCTAGTAATGATTCCCCATCCACATCTGGATCTTTTGACATTATAGACCATCTTAAAAAGACCAAGATTCAGATTTCTGAGGCAGAGTTCTATCAAACCCATCCTAAAGCCTTTGCCAAAATGGTTAACTTTGTAAATTCTAAATCTAAAACCCCAGCCCATTCTTCTAAAGGCCTTTTTCCCACTCCCTCTTCCTCACCTCAATCAAGCCTTGTGGCCACAGTCACTTCCCCTAATGAGAAAATTGAACCATTCTATGTGACCCTTCTCATAGCTAGCCATAAACTCAGTAACTGTGTCATAGATTCAGGAGCATCAAGATAATGTAATGCCTGCAAAGGTAGCCCATGCTTTGGGTTTGACCCTAACACATACCTTTGGTTCCTGTTATTCCATGGAGAGTAAGAAAGTACCTTTGGTTGGTAGAATTAAAGATGCACAAGTAGCTTTTGCTGCTTTCCCAGAGAAAAGGGTCTTAGCCACCATTTTGGTAGCTGATATTCCTCCTTCATATGGGATGTTGCTGAGTAGAAATTTTTGTAAGGAGGTAGGAGGGGAAATCCAAATGGATTGGTCACATGCCTTGATCCCTGTCAATGGGAAGATGAAGAAGTTGCTACCTGAGAAACAAGCAGAGTATATTGTGCAAAAGACAGATGATCCTAAAGCACAAATACTGTATGCAGACATTGGGCATGGGAACTACATGATCATGTCACAAGAGGAGAAAAGTCTTCCAAAGGGAGTGTTGTTTGATCCTAATGATGTGTGGACTTTGGAGTTTGATGGAAGCTTCTCTTCAGCTTGTTCTAGAGCTGGTGTAGTGCTCATTTGTCTTGGGGGTAAGGTTCATCCTTTCTCCTTCAAGTTTCAGTTTGAAAATACCAACAATACTGCTGAGTATGAGGCCCTCATTCTTGGGTTGAGCATGGTGAAGGAGATGGGAGTGAAGAACCTTCTTGCTCGTGGAGATGCAGAGCTAATTGTAAAACAAGTTAGAGACCTTTATCAGGTAAAGAACAGAAGGTTGAAGCACTATAGGAATCTGGTCTGGGATTCCATTGAATTCCTTGATGCTTTTTCCATTGAAGTTGTGCCAAGGGAAAGGAACACTAGGGCTGACTCTCTAGCTGTTTCGGGGTCCTTGTTGATTCCTCATCCTGATTTCCCTCAAGAGAAATTCACCATTGAGATGATCCATAGACCCAGTGTGCCTGACAATGCAAATAATTGGCAAGTTTTCAATGATGACCAACATTTGATTTCTTTCTTGGAGCTCAGAGACAACTTTGATCAACTATACTTTGAAGGAAGTGACAATCTTCCTAGAGAGTGTGTGTCATCAAATGAAGAGGGTGTCAAAGAAGAGATGGATCAAGATGGATGCATCAAACTAAAAGGCAACAAAATTCCTAAAGGGCTGGTGAGTTTGGAGGATCTTTTTGATAAACATGATAGATATATGAAGTCTAAAGTTTCCCAAGGAGCCCAAAATCTGCTGAGACTGAGAAAGTGAATATTGGGAGTCTTGATGATCCCAAAATGGTCAATATTGGAAAATTTGCACTCAGGAAGAGAAAAAGAAGGTGGTGAATCTGTTGAAGAGGTATGTTGATGTTCTGGCCTACTCTTATGATGATCTTAAGGCTTTTTCAGCCTAAAGAAATGCAACATTTCATTCCTCTTAAGCCTGGGATCAAACCCTTCAAACAGAAACAAAGGCAATATAATCCAAAGATAGCTGATACAATTTTCCAAGAAATACAAAAGCTTTTGAAGGCTAAGATCATCTTCCCCATCCACCATTCAACATGGATTGCTAATATAGTGCCTGTCAGGAAGAAGAATGGTGAGATCCGGATCTGTGTGGACTTCAGAAATCTAAATCAGGGTTCTTTGAAGGAAAACTACCCTCTCCCCATGATGGACCAAGTATTGCAAGTTGTCACAGGCTCGGAGATGCTATCTATGTTAGATGGATTCTCGGGGTACAATCAAGTAGAGGTGAATACTGCAGATCAACATAAGACTGCCTTTACTACTCCTTGGGGCACCTTTGCATACAAGAGGATGCCATTTGGTCTCATCAATGTTGGTGCTACTTTCCAGAGGGCCATGGACTTGGCTTTTGGTAGTTTGAAAGGGAAATGCATTGTTGTGTATTTGGATGACTTGACAGTGTTTTCTAAAGCAAGAAAATATCACTTCCAACACCTTGAAACAATATTGCAGAAGTGTAGAGAGCATGGGATTTCTTTAAACCCTAAGAAGTCTATGTTTTGTGTCACAGAAGGAAAGCTGTTGGGACACGTTGTTTCAAAGGAAGGGATCAAGATTGATCCAGAGAGAGTTCAGGCCATCCAGCAAATTCCTCTTCCATCAAGTAAGAAAGGTGTCCATTATTTCTTTGGTAAGATCAATTTCCTAAGAAGATTCATCCCTGATTTTGTAGAACTTACTATGAGCATCACTCACATGATGAAAGGGAAGAAAAATTTTGGTTGGTCCTCTGAAGGGAAGAAATCATTTGAGGACATTAAATAAGCTATTGCAAAGACTCCAATCTTGGCATGCCCTGACTTTAGCAAAGATTTCATTATCTATTGTTATGCCACTAAAAATACCCTAGCTGCTGTGTTAGCCCAGAAGAATGCTGAAGATCATGAGCTCCCAATTGCATTCATGAGTTATGTCTTGAAAAATCATGAGCTGAAGTACACCATGATGGAGAAACATGCTTTTGTAGTTGTCAAAGCTTGTCAAGCAGTTTAGGTTTTACATCCTTAATTCTCATTCTGTGGTGTTGGTGCCTGATACAACAATCAAATCCATTCTTACTCAGCAAGAATTTGGAACCAAGAGAGGTAATTGGGTAGCAAAGGTGCAAGAGTATGATCTTGACATCAGGCCAACAAAGCTGGTTCAGGGTAAGGGCCTGTGTGAACTCATTGCTGAGGGAGCTACCAAGGAGTTGTCCAAAGATGGAGTTGATGTCCCTGTTGTTCTGTTCCTCAGCTCGATAGATGTATGGTATGCTGACATTGCTCACTTTCTGACCTATGGAGAGTGTCCATCTCACTTGAGTGCCAAAGAGAAGAGAGCCATCAAACTGAGGTCTGCACAATATGTGCTATGGGAGAATGCTTTGTTCAAACGAGGCATAGATGGAAGGTTTTTGAAGTGTGTAGACAAGGAGCAACAAAAGAAGTTGTTCTCTGCTTTTCATGACCAGGCTTGTGGAGGTCATTTCTCCTCTGCTGTAACAGCTCATAAAATACTTCATGCTGGTTATTATTGGCCCACTCTATTCAGAGATGCATCAAAATGGGTTGGTAAATGTGAAGCATGCCAAACGTTTGTTGGAAGACCTAAGTTGGCTGCTTTGCCTCTCAAGCCTGTAGTGATTGAAGATCCATTTCAACAATGGGGATTGGATTTCATTAGAACTCTTAACCCACCTTCCAGTGCTGGGCATACCCATGTGTTGACTACCATAGATTACTTCACCAAGTGGGTGGAAGCCATCCCAGTTAAGAGCACTACTTCCGAAGTAGTTTGCAACTTCATTAAGGAGAACATATTGATCAGGTTTGGGACCCCAAACAAAATTGTGACTGAAAATGCTTCCAAATTTTCTTCTGCTAAGATGATGGAATTCTGCTATGGGTATGGGATCTCACTTGCTCATTCTTCAGATTACTACCCCCAAGGGAATGGACAGGCAGAATCAACAAACAAGAACTTGGTGAACATAGTTAGAAAGCTTGTGAATGATTCTCAGAGGAATTGGCATAAGAAGCTATATGATGCACTTTGGGCTGATAGAATTACACCCAAGAGAGAAATTGGAATGTCTCCTTTCCAAGTGGTGTATGGTGTGGAAGCTCAACTACCAGTCACGGTGGAATTTCCAGCCTTGCATCTGATGAAAACCATTGAAGATTCAAGTTTCAGTAGCTCTTTGGACAAGAGAATTTTGTACCTTCAGAAGCTTGATGAGGAAAGATTGCAAGTGGTTGACAGGATAACAACTCATCAGTTGAAAGTGAAGGATTTTTTTGACAAGAAAGCCAAACCCAGAGTTTTCCAGGTGGGAGACATTGTGCTTCTTTGGGACAAAAGACATGAGCCACGAGGAAGCCATGGTAAGTTTGATTCTCTTTGGCTTGGTCCTTTTAGAATCAAACATTTTGCTAGAGAGAACTCTTTTTATCTAGATTACATGGATGGATCTCCTCTCCCACTTCCTTATAGTGGGTAGTATCTGAAGTTTTTCAAGTCCTAGGTGACTAGGTGGTCCTTCTGTATATTCTGTACAGTGTTTTGGTTTTGGGTCATTCCTTTGTGTTTCATTTTTTTCTTCCCTTTTGGTTTTTTTTTGTTTCTTTTTTCCCATCTTGTGTGTGTTGCCTTGTATTGGTTTTTCTTTCGACTCTATTTCCCAATGGATAAGGCACTGGTCCTCTTTCCCAGAGTTATCTGCAGTTCTTGATCTTGCCTTGTGTCTTTGTTCCAAGCCAAGTCATCCCCAGAAAGAGCCAGTTGTTGTCACCCTCAAAATTCCCCTCTTTTGGAGTCAAGTTTCACAAATTTTGAGTCTATTACCTTGGAGTATTGGATCACGTCAGGCCTGGCATTGTTTGTAGTTTTCCCATTCATGGAGAACAATTTAAAAGTTAGGCATAATAGTGGAGTCTTTCCCCTTCTTTTTATTTTCTTCCCGTAGTCAGGAATGACAGGTGTATCTTCCCCATTAAATTTTTCCCCAGCATCCATGGGTAGTACGTGGGCATCTCTGATTGGATGTGGTTTGGTCATGTTTCAAGTGACAATGGAGGCCTCCATGTGTCCAAATGACGTAACTCCAAGGGCAGGGTCCAAGGGACAGTCCTCAAATAGACACAAGATTTCCACGTGTCTCAGGATCAAATTGAAGGCAAAACAAGCTAAAATCAGCTAAGTATGGAAGGCTCAGCAGATGGCTCCACATGCCTCATCAGTGTAGCTTCAAGATTCAAAGATGGGGGAAGTTCTCAAACTTGCACCAGTCCTCCACGTGTCCTAGGTCCAAAAAGAGGGAGAGCCAATTGTTAAAATTGACTAAGTATGAGTGGGTCGGCGGAAGCCTCCACATGCCTCAACGATGTGATTTCAAAAGTGAAACTGAAGGGTGAAACTCAAATGAGCACCAGCTCACCACGTGGTCAGATTTAATGGAGAAATAGAGTTGGCCGTTGAAAATTCCAAGACTGGCGGTAGGAGACACGCATCAGCTCGACACAGTTTTAAGAGGCATTTCCAAAACGGAAACTCAAATGAGCACCAGTCTTCCACGTGTCTAGGGGTCAACATGGGTCAAGTGGTAGAAATAGGCAATCAGCAAGTATAAAGGAACTGGAAGAGCTCTCCACATGTCAGTTTGGCACAGACTTCAAAGGTAGGAAATGCAAAGGGCATCCGCAGGCCCGCTCCAATCAATTTCTTCCAAAATGGAAACTCACATGAGCCCAGCCCTCCACGTGTCTTCAACATGTGGTCAAGCATAAAATTCGGCTAAGTATAAAGGAAAATGGAGCTCTCCACGTGTTAACTAGAAAGGAAAAATGCAAAAGTAACGCAGCCCATAATAATTTGAACCATGTTTTTCCAGATTTAAAGTTTCTAAAAGTAAATCAAGGCCCAATTTTAACTGAAAAATAATGTAACGTCGAGTATTTGGAACCTAATTTTTTCTACCATTAACTATTTCTTTGCTTTTGAAAGGGCTCGAGGAATAATTTGTAACTATTTCTTGCTTGCTCGAGGAAGTTGTAACCATTTCTAACCATCTCTTGAGCTATATCATGAGCTTTCAAAGCCATTGTACAATGGGTTGGAATTTTGATATTCTGGAACTGTAATTTCTGAATTGGAAGAAATCAATACAAAGGTTTTCCCCTTTTTCCTCTATTTTCTCTTTCCTTCTTGCTCTGATATGTGAATCATTTAATCCTTGCATGCTTAGAAACTTTGTGTTCTAGTTTATACAATCTCAAGAACTTTGAGTCTGTGGATTGTGCCCATTATAAACATGAATGGTTCTATTCTATATCTCATTTGCTCAACACATATAAGGGTTTTCTCTGCCATCTCTTTTCCCTGAAAGTATTGTCTTCTTCTTCCTCCCTCCTCTCTTCAAGTCTTCTATCCTCATGTATTGATAACTTTCCAGGCATAAAACACATTTCAAGATATCAAGAAACCACCATTGAATGAAATATTGTGTATTTGTACATAGGTTTTTCCCCTTCTTTCAATAAGGGAACCTCTCCAATTAAAGAGGAGGGACTTGTTTATGCCCCGACTGTGGTTTCAGTCCAAGTACAAATCTGAAACCCGAATAATAGAGAAGCGCCAAATGCTAATTCGAAGATCTGAGGTCAAATGAAAAGCTTCTGATTTCCACGCACGCCGAGATGTGATATGCTCTGATATGAATTACAGGCATAGACAAATGGAAAATTAATTAATGCCTTGATTACAACCAAATACAAATAGGGAATATATGCAATCCCACAAACGAGAGGAGGATGTGAAAAGACACATGAAAACTGAAATTTTTTGTCCACTGGAAGAATAGTAACCACCCGGAAGAGGAATGGTAATTGACAATGTACTAGTTTTCTAACACATGAGAAGTGCATACACAAATTTAGTCTAGCCTAAGTAAAGCGTGGAAACATGATTCTCATTAAAACTCATCAACATGTGAGAAATATGATTTAAAATGTTAAAACTTGTAGAAAACATTTAGTAAAACCTACAAAACAACAGAAACACAAAAAATCAGAATGTGGAAACCGAGGCAAAATTTAAAATAGAGCACTAATGCAAGCTTGGCAGCAATAGCGCAAGGATAAGCCCGCTAGCACAAGGTAGATCTCACTAGCGTAAGAGTAAAGTAAGTACTGCATGTTTGAGACAAAACCACATAACAATATAGTGGTAGAAAATGCCGAGACTCACTAGGACAAGGCAAGTAAGAAGTAGCGCACAATTATAGTATAATAGCGCAAGCCATACACAAAGTAGAAAAAAATTCAATTGATCATAAACACATGCCGAAAAGCTTTAGCGCAAGCCTGTCAAGCAGGTGCGCAAAGACACAAGCAGTTGTGCAAGTCTGAAGGTAGTAGCACAAGCTTCAAAGCAGTAGCACTAGGTAGCCTGTAGAACATCACAACATGAGTTTTGACAAGAAAAAACTTGAATAAAATTTTCCAATTTGATCCAAATTTGGCAGTACCTCACCTCCCTTACTCCTGTAAAGAGCATTAAAACCAAGGAATCTCAACTAAACTAGCTAAGAAACATGATATTTATCTATAATTCTAAAAAGAGGGTTAGTAAACCAAAACTTGAAACTAATCTACAAAATCTTAGAACTAATGCAATTTGACAATGGGGATTGTCCCACTGGTCATGCTAAATGGTGTTCATATTAAACTTGCTAAGCTAAATTGAAAGAAACCAATACCAAGTAGTTTCAAAGAAAAGCCAAATTTACTATAGAACCATCATAATATGCAATAAACATGAAATAAATCATCTAACTACAAGCCATTCCTACATGCAATAAACATGAAATAAATCATCTCACTACAAGCCATTCCTACTAGAATGTATGATTTCCATTAAACAATGAACCTATGAAGATCATAAGCGATCAAATTTGTGTTGTTGCTTTAAGATGATGAAAGGATCTCACTAAAATGGCTACAAGGTCATGTTTAGATCTTCCTTTACTAATCAAGTATGAAGAAAAGGATGCAAATATGAGCAAGCTTATTCCATCAATGGAGAAATGCTTATATAAAATACTAATTATTCCTTCACTAATCATATGTCTTGTATGAAATACTAATCAAAGTATGGTGTAAGTTTGAGAGGAAGAGCCTGGTCCTTTATATAGCTTTCCAATTAGGAGAAGCTTGAATCCCAATGAATGTGGGATAAAGGATAAAGTAGATTTAGGATTGTTAAGCATGATTAGATTAATTAACAAGTGATTAGCAACTCATGGGAGTTGGAGATGATTTAATTAATCAACTAGGATTAATTAATAGGCTATAATAAGATTTTTAGGCTATTTGGAGGGAAATGAGATGATTTTGAATGGTTGGAAGGGTGGTTTTTAAACCAATAAAGGGTCTATTGATTAAATACAAGGGTAAATAGGCTTGATTAACTAATAATAGTTAATTATTCAATCAAAAGAGGATTATAACTAACAAAGTGTCGTTAATTGGCATCCCGAGTAAAGTAAAGACTAGATAATTAACGAAGTGTGGTTAATTGTTCAAAATTGAGCGAAACATTAATTAATTAGTGGAAAAGAACTATTTAGAACATAAACGAAGATAAAGAAGATAGTTAATTCAATTTTAACAATAAAATTGCATAAGCGGATTTTAGGTGTCGGCAACTTGATTGAATATCATTTCCTTATAACATTTACATGTACTATCAATTCTGGATACTGGAGCATTTATTTATAAAATCTAATTGTGCATTACTTTTAAGTTGCAATCCAAATTAAAAATAAACCATCATACTTCTTTTTAAATAGGATTTAATTATTTTTTAGTGTGCTTATTGATCTTACATGACCTTCCTTAACCTATATGATTTTAAAATATCTGATTTTATATTTTAAATCTAATTTTTGCATCTTTCCCTAGGATTTCATGTTTTATATAAATATTTTAGGGATTCCATGATTTCTAGGGTTTTATATTTGGGTAAAAATTTATTTTATTTTATGTTGGTATTCTATTTATTATAGGCATAGTGCTAACATTAATGGTCATCCTATTAAACATTCTCAAATCCCATAAAAATGTTAAGAAGAATGTATATCTAATTGATACCATTCCTTATTCTAATATTAATGACCCAATTATACTTTAAGATATACTAAACAAAAATTATTAATTACATTATATTGACAATGATATTCATATAGCACTTAATAAACCTTAAAACTCTGAAAATTTCCATCATGATGAAATTAACGATGTTGATCACGAACATGTTCAATTAGTATTTAATTTGTGCAGAGGTATCAAAGAAGATACTTAACATATCTATAAAATCCTCAAACTTATCCTTGAAGATGAATCTGACAAAGCTCAATCAACCCAAGTCAATGTTTCCTTTTAAATTGAAGTGGGACCATTCCTTTATCTACATCTAATGTGAAAGTTCCTACGCCTACCTTCTAAATGGATAAGGCACTTTGTCTTGTTTTATGTTTTAAAATGATTTTTTTAAGTGGTGTTATTGTTAAAATCACTTTACCAGATAACACCCTAGACACGTTGGCACATCACTCAGCCTAGATTGAGCACTCACCCAAAGCGCGCAAAGGTACCAGGTCCCTCTTTAGGGTTGTTGTAGCAAGATGTTAGCATGATGAAGGAAGAAACATATAGATTCATAACTAATCCACCATTCTACAATGCATGCTACATTTAGATCTATGAAAGAACAAGCTTAAACAATAATCATGATTGAATCAATAACATGCACTACTTAATTACACACAGGAATGACACTTAGATTCAGCCAATATCTTCCATCTATTAATAAACACAGAAGCTCCTTACAATAATGGAAATCTATACCAATGCGCACATGGATCCGATATAGTAATCCAATCATATGTGTATATCTCTATACCTTCATACATCCATCTCTCTCTGACATGTATATATTTTACTATGTACTTCACATCATATATATAGGGTGGGGACTTTCTCTTCACATCTTATCTATTCCAAAAATAGGCTGCATGCTATTAATAGCCACATTTGCCATTTACAGGCATAGCCACACATGCAAGTGTGCTATCTATAGACCTCTTACAGTTAACTGAAGTGACAATCCTATTCTTAGCTCATCTCCATGCAAAATGCTTCGATCTGATCCTCCAAAGATAGAACAATGCATGGCACGCACTGTCTCTACATCGTTGGTGTGTTCCACACCCATCTTCTAAAAATAGGTCTTCATGCTCAAAATCAGGCTAAGTCCTGAATGCTGAACTTGTCCCTCCATGCGTGGGTTCTTCCTGTCCCTCCCACCTTTGATCCTAGCCTCTCCCGTGGACTTCTTGTGTGATCTCTAACAAGTATTCTCTGATCAACATTACCCCACACTAATCTCATTGTCATCCTGACAATGGTTATCTCCAAAAATTGAAGTAAAGAATAGAAGAATGGAAAGAATAAGAATGAAAGAATGTAGATAAATAAAGAAGTTTTATGAGGCTATGAGGCAGCCTCCTCTACATCAGTTTGAAGTATCAACTCTAGATACTCCTTTATTTTAGCCTCCAAGGTTTGTCATTCAGCGAGTGCTTGTTCTGCTTTCTCTAGAATTTCCACAGCAATGGATTCTAACTCATCCCTCGCAATCTCTCCTTTTTCATTCTACAAAACCAACACAATGCTGGACATTGAGGTCATTCTTCCTTCTAGAAGATCCATCTTCTGCGCAATGAGCTTCCCAAGCTCTTCCAACCGAGTCTTGTGCGGATCTTGTGCTACTACCAGGGCCTCGCACTTCTGCTTAACCATTGACAATCTTTCTGCGTGGCCCAATGTCTCATCCTTCATTGCTTTCTAGACCTCATTGCTTTCTTCTAGGGTCTTCATGGTGATAAGTGCCTCTAGAGCTGTGTAGATGTTTAAATCCTGGTCTACTTTCTTCAATACTTCTTGTAGCACTTGCAGCAGCCCTTCATAGGATGTAATATTTCACATCACTGAAGCTTTCTCTCATTTTCTGCCTCTTGCTCTGACTTCCTTGGCATTGTCATGTGCAGAGGTTCATCTTCAAGCACTAGGTCCACCAACTTTCCTACATAATGTATCGCTGAGGGAAACATCTGTGGTACCTTGGTCTCCAAGTGTGGCCTAGCTCTTATGACATTGTCCCCAATCTCCTCTGTGAAGCTGATAAATACTTTGTTCTTCTTATGCACCAAGTCCTCTCTTGTGTTATGTGTGCTATCTCTACATCCTTTGTCTTTAGCTCCTCACACAGTGCTCTGATTGTTGCAGCTTTATCCATGTTTCTTCTAGAAACTTAAGCAAAAACATTCACCAATGCATTTTTGACCTACTCATCTGACATGACAATAGGATTTACTGTCATGTTTCTAGCTTGGGGTGCCTTCTTCAGCCATCTTGAAACACATGACTCTTCGCATATATCAAAATCAGGCTCATCCATATGGGTGTGCATTGACCATGATAGTTACTTCTGAGTGTGCACAGTCACCATATCCTCATCCATTAGCTCCCAGCCAAATAAATCCTTCTGTGCTATCATGCTTTGGAAGTGGGCGTAGAAAATTTTACCTACATCCTCTACATACCCCATGGCTGGTGGAATGTGCTCTCCACTTGTTCTTCTAGACCATTGCTGCTTAGGGACTTTAGCTTCCAAATTTAGAACTTGTGTCTCCATGTCCTGAACATTATCTGTAGTTATCTCCTCTAGTCCCTTCTCATCCTCTCCTCTTTCCTTTGATTCCTCACCCTATTCTTCTATGTTCTCTAGAAGTGTAGGAGAATTAGGCACACTTTCCTTTGACTCTTCTGCCTCCTCATTTAACTTTAGTTTCCTCCTTTTTGCATGGTTGCCTCCTTCTATGGAGAGATTCTGGGTGATCTGCACACTTTGGTTGGAGTAGCACCTTGGGTCCTTGTTCTCCTAAACACCCTCTTAAATCTATGCTCCCCTTGGACTGCATTCAAGTCCTCATCATCCCCCTCTTGTGGCTGAGGTGGTGTAGTGGTGCGCTCAGCTTCATCCTTATTTGTAGGATGTCTCCTACCTCTATGCTCCAAACCACCACTATCTTTGTGCTCTCCTCCTCATCCTCCACTTCTATTGGCTCTGTAGGATTAGGCGTTGGGATGTTCTCCATTGTATGCTTTCCCTTTGGTGGTGTTAGAAGTGCGAAACTCACCTTCCACATACTTGTTATTCTCCATCTTTGGCTTCAACTGAAGATACACTAATGTTTCCCCTACATCTGCTACAGCCAGAATTATTGGCTTAATATTCAACACCTCCGAAATGATCCTCTCAGTTTAGGCACTTCTTCCAGGATACACATGTTTCTTCCTCAACGTATGGTAGTCACAGTATACCTTATTTGCATTGAAGACCAGTCAGTGCATGTCTATAAATCTGTGAACATATGCTTGGAAATACCTTGCAGTGAATGCATAAGGAAATTTACACCAAGGGCTCCAGACTCCATCTCTCATTGGGAAGCGCATGATGCAGAAATGCTGATATACAACAAACTGGACTTGTTTCCCTACTACTGATGGTAGGTCCTTTGGGATGCACCACTCTTCTCCAAATGCCGCAGAGCCTGTCATACCATTTCTCCGCCCTTTTCTTGATGTCATCTGTCATGGCCCCTTTACATAGGTACTTGTTGAACCTTTCAGCTGGTGACTTATTCTCCATGGGGTATTCCCATACCTTTTCCTTCGGCCCATCTGGTACTCCAATTTCCATGAATACTAGTGATAGTAGAACAGCCCCAAAGCTGATCTTCCCTCCTGTGCACACTTCCTCGACTATTTGTTCTACAATGTAGCCTGCAATATTGTATATTGCCCCTTCTAACATCTTACATGCAACTTGTAACCACATAGTATTTACCTGTGACCACCACTCCTGATCATTCAACTTTGTAACAAGGTGTGTTATTGCTTGCACAACCGAACAATTCTTCAATTTGTCTATATCCATACCTCACAGACCCTTCAAGTACCCCAACTCCTGTCTGGTCTTTAAGATCACAGTTTATCTGTGAGATCATTCTTTATGTCTTCTCCTATGGCCTTCAAACCTGTAACTGATGAGATAAGCGGAGATGAGATTCTAACTCTACGTCCTGCAAAGTAGAAGAAGTCCTCATGCACTCTTCTCATGAGCCACTGATACAAGGGCTCATACTTCCTGAAATATGGAAGCTCATATAATTAGTAGACCCCAATTCTCTTCAGAAGCTTCTCACCTACATCATCATAAACTGGCATGTCATCCATCATATGCTTTTTCATCCTCGCAGTGAGCAAGGAATCAAGCTCCTTCTTGTTCTCTATGGTCCTGTGATTGTATTCACTCACTTTGCTCTTTCTAATGGGTGAATCCCATTCTTGGCCGATGATGACACCTTCTGGATATTGCATTTCAAAAAAATCACTTTCGGGTGCCATCTCTTCTTCCTCGATGACCACCTTCTTCTTTCCTTTTGCTATTGTTGCAACTGTCTTCTTAGGTTCCATTTTTACCTTGCAAATGTCTCCTCTTTAACTCTGCAACTTGTGAATCAAACCCTAGCTCGATTCAATAATGCCCTAGGTGGAAACTTCATGCCCTAACTCCTCTCTATCTCCTTTCTTCACTCAAACCCTTCACCACCAGGGACGTAAGCTTCTTTTCGTACAGATCTATTTTTCATGCTTGGTTTCACACCCTTCGCACCTTAACCGATCACTCGGCTCTTCACACTTAGCTCTTTCCTCAAATTCTCTTAGTTGTAACAATAAAAATGAATCTGCATCCTATCCTTATATAATTTTTCAAATTTTGATGCATTTATTGCTCCTTCACCTACCAAATATCCTCTCATTCATTAACCAAATTCGTTTGTTCCATGCGGTACATCTTCACGCCCCAGCTATAACCTTCTAGCGCACCTTCCTACCCTCTAGTCATAGAATTCTCTTTAGCGCGTGCCCTTGTGCTCGAGTACCTTGTCACTATACCTTCTCCTGGTAGTTATCATGGCCTCTACTTACCTCATGTTATAATGTCCTTTCATTCATCTCCATCCCTAGTCACTTTTGAGAAGTAGTCTTCTTTCAACTTAAAGAACACCCCTAGCAACTTATTCCTTTCACCTTTCAATTCCCACAGTCTTTTACTTGGATAAATACAACCACCCCACACAAAACGTATGTGCAGTCCTCTGCACATAAACATTCTTCACATGGTAATTAGCTTCATGCACGTAAGCGTGCTTATTACACAAGAACAATAACTAAATTGACAAAGCATAGCGACAATGAAGGAAATACATTAAGGAAATACAGAATTTAAAACCTAATCTAAATGGTAATACTGCCTTATTACAAACACTAAGAAGACTTATTTATAGTAGGGCTTCAACCTACTCCTGTTAAAGTAACTCGGTAGCCGTGTTCCATCAAGTGCTTCTAACTAGAAAGCACCTGATTCAAGTATGTAAGTGATGACATACGGCCCCAACCAATGTATTTTGAGCTTTCCTAGATGGCACAAGAACTTAGAGTCATAAAGAAGTACCATTTGTCCAATCTCAAACTTCTTATCCCTTATGTTTCTATCATGCCATGCTTTCTACCTGGCCTTTTCCTACTTCTGAATCCATCGTGCTAGGGCTTGTCGCTCATCCAGTTGAATCATTTTCTCAATACGCTCTTCTAAAGCCTACAAATCAGCTAGACCTCTAGTGTGTGCAATGCACAAAGAAGGTAACATAAATTCTATAGGGAGAATGGCTTCTGCGCCAAACACCAACTAAAATGGTGTGGCTTTGTTCAATCTCTTGTAAGTTATTCTATATGCCCAAAGAACAATTGACACTTTGTCATCCAAATCCTTTCTTCTAACTTCACAAATATTTGTCAAATTCTGGCTCAAAATCTTTTTGAAAGCCTCAACAATTCCATTTTCCTGAGGATGGTAAGGTGTAGTTTTATGGTGTGTAACCATAAAATCATCTAATAGGATCTTGATTGTCTCATTCAAAAAGTGTGTACCCCTATCACTTGTCAAGCTTAAAGGACATCCATATCTTGTAAGAACATTCTCCCATAGAAACCTAGCTGTTGTAGCTATTGTACAGTCCTTCATAGGTGTTGCTTCTACCCACCATGTGAGATAATCTGTGCAAGTAATGATATAGCATGATCCAGTCCTGCGTGCGGCTGGAAAAATAGGTCCTACAAAGTCAATGGCCCATTTCTCAAATGGTTCGGCACTAGTAATTGGTCTCAAAGGCATCTCATCTCTTTACCCTAGTTTTCCTAGGCACTGACAATGATCACACGCCTTACAATATACTTTACAGTCTTTATACAATGTCTCCCACCATAATCCAGTAAGTAGGATCTTCCAGGAAGTCGCATAACCTGCATAATGGCCTCCTACAATACCACCATGGGCTTCTTCCATAATATCCTGACGCTCATGCTCTAATACACAATGAACGTAATACTTCATCTCTTCCTAACTTGTAGAGGTCACCACTGATTAACATAAATGGTTCCACACGTATAACAAGTTGTTTCTTTTATAATGCCTTCATTCCTTCTGGGGCCACACTAGTTCGT
Organism: Taxus chinensis; assembly: GCA_019776745.2. NCBI lineage: Eukaryota > Viridiplantae > Streptophyta > Pinopsida > Cupressales > Taxaceae > Taxus > Taxus chinensis. The sequence continues at coordinate 34,998,565 of CM034148.1, read as the reverse complement.
AGGAAGACAACAATGTCTTCTAATTCTGATGGTGTGCGTTGTAACCTATATAATTGTGCATCTGGCATGGTTTCTTTAATTGTCTATGCTTCTTCTCCTGAGTTAATTATTGATAAGTGGTCTAGTCCAGAGTTACTCTTCCCTGGACCTTCACCACAACTGTGAAGTCAAACTCTTGAAATAGGAGCACCCATTTGCATATGTGCTCCTGTAAGATGGGCTTGTTTACCAAGTACTTTAATGCCATGTGGTTTGTATAAAACATAAATGGTGTTGCTAACAAGTACTGTCAAAACTTGTGTAATGCATAGATCATTGACAAGGCTTCGCGCTCTGTATTTGTATAATTTCGTTCAGTAGGAGTCATTTTCCTACTAGCAAAATAGATTGGATGATTGACAATACCTTCTCTAGGTTGAGCTAACATAGTGCCAATGGCCATGCCCGAGGTGTCCACATGTACATAAAATGGTTTATCCCATGAGGGAAAACATAGAATGGGCACGGTAGTAAGTTTCTCCTTTAATATCTCAAACGCACGCTACTGCAGTTCTCCCCAATAAAATGTACCTTTCCCCTTTAGTAACTCTTCCAAGGGTGCAACAACTTTGGCATACCCTTTGATGAATTTTCTATAATATCCTGTATGACCTAAAAATCCATGCACCTCACTTTGACTGGTAGGTGCTTCCAGGCCTAGAATGACTGCAACCTTAGCTGGATCAACCAGAAAACCTTCCTTGTAGATTATATGTCCTAACAGTATCCCAAATGGTGTAGCAAATATGCACTTCTTGATGTTCAAAGAGATACTCAATTGTCTGCACCGTTCAAACATTAAGCGTAGATTGTCACAATGATCTTTCACAAGCCCATATATTGTCCAATCATCTAGATAAACCTATAAGAAGTTGTGAATAAAATCCTTAAATGCCTGAACAACTATCCACGAGAATACAACATGCACATTTTTCAATCCAAAAGGCATCACAGTATAAGAAAAACTACCCCATTTAGTAGTGAAAGTTGTCTTTTCTTGATCCTCTCGAGTAATTCTAACCTGATGATACCTGGAAAACCCATCTGTGAAAGAATATATTTCACACCCTACCACTCTTTCCAGTATTTCCTCAGTGAATGGCATAGGGAATGGATCTGTTACACATGCAACATTCAGCTCCCTGTAGTCCACACATATTCTAATTCATCCATCCTTCTTGATACTGATCACCATTGGACTAACCCATTCTAACTCATCAAGGGGCTTGATAATTCCAGATTTCAACATTTTATCAATTTCTTCTTTTACCTTTTCATGCAAATTAGGATTCATTCTATAAGGTACTCTTTCTAACTGGGCATGCACCTTCCTTAAGCTTTATCTTCATTTCCCCAAGTGATTCATGCACACCTTTAAGTTCATGATATCCTTGAGGGAATAAGTCCTGATAATCCCTGAGTAACTCAATGATCTTTGCCACCTCTGAGTCTGACCAGTAGTCTCCAATGATGGCCTCCTTAGGCTCAGCCTCCAAACCTATATTCACCTTCTTTGTCTTCATGGGTTCATGATAGGCACGTGTATCCTTGTCTGCACTATCCAAGACCTCGTGCACCCCTTGTGAATGTTCAATATCCAGGTTCTCAACTTCCTCATCATCCATGATGTAAACCATCTTTCCCTTCTCTTTCTCAAGGAAAGCGTGTTCAAGTAGTATGGAGTCCATTTCTTCTTCCTTTTCAAAATGCACTCTAGACTCTGTCTCACCAAATAATTCCTGAATATGCTCTTCTAATTTTGCACTATCTCCCATAGTTAAGTGCTTGAAAAATTTTAATGCCTCTTCTATTGGGGGTTGGGAAGAAAAGTAGTCAAAGGTCTAGATCATTCATGCAGTCAAATTTTTCTAGTTTCTAGTCTCTTGATGTAGTTCTGCATATACATACCAGGCGTGTGCGCATCCTTGTAGAGTAGAGTACAATCTATGCACCTAGAGTGAAGGTGGTAATGCTTCTTGTCCTGTTGTCTAGAGTCTCTCACACTACTGAATGTGATGTTGAATAGGTTGATCACCATGATAAGTGCAGATCTACATAGGTGCATTGTTCCTTACAAACCTAGTAGATAAGGTGACTCCAATCTCTTCCCATTCTATAAGATTATCTATGTGGACTACCCACTAGCACTTTGTTTTCCCGCACAAGGTATATACTAACATATCTCTTCTCTTAATTTGATCTGTCCACTATGTTTCCATGGCTTTCAAAAATACAGGAAGATCTTCTGCCCCTGTATACCAAGGTATTGTGCTACCTATCTGTCAAACCGAACGAAGTCCATTCTTGTGCGTAACCGCACTTTTTACCTTGGGCCCTACTAGTTCATATGTACCATGAGTCCAATTGTTACAAGAAATACTCGTAGTATCACTAATAGAATGAGAATCCTCCCACTATATGATGCCTTCTTTTGATGGCTCATTGACCTCTGGGTCCTGAATAGCGTACATAAATTTTGTTTAAGTCCTCCTCACTTAGAGGCTCAACATATGGTGTAGACTTCCCATCTATCAAAGGTATCACAACTCTTTCCTCCTTGTTCTCAAAGTTGATATACCCCTTATTGAATCTTAAGTCAGCATTATTCACATAACACCAAGGGCATCCAAGCAAGGGCTGGAAAATTATCTACTTTCTGTAAGTGCTAATACCTCAAAATCCCCAATGAAGTTGGCCCCTTGTATATTTATAGATGTATCTTTTAAAACCCCTATGGGATTGGCCTTAGTTTGGTTTGCCATAAACAACACATTAGATGATGGTTGCAATGGAGGCCTCCCCATTTGTACCCATGCATCTAATGTAAGCACATTTACTTCCGCACCTGTATCAATCAATATGTTGCTCAGTAGCCATCCATCCACAACAACATTCAAAGTAATTTCCTTGTCATAGTCAATGCTATCAGGGGGAATATTTGCATGTAGAATCTATCATCCGGTCTCAATACTTATGTGCAGAGTGTTCCCTTTTAACCAACTTCCTAATAGTGGAATAATGTTCTCCTGGCGCAACATTTTGCACACTTCTCTCAGATCATCGATATCAGTTTGGACTGTCTCTGATGCCTTCTTCTGCTCCTTTAAGTATTGTATTTCTCCCTGAAGATTCCTTAGCACTTCCATGGTATCCTGATAAACCTCCTTCTGATGAGCCGGATCTGGGTACCTTGCATGTAAAACCTCCTCCTTAGTGATCATAGGCTTTTGGTATGTATGCCTCTCTTGTGCGTGCCACTTCAGCTCATGTAGTAATCTTCACTGTCAATGCCTCAGGTCCTTCTGCTATCTTGGGCATCCACTGATCTTCTACCACGCATTGGATTCTAACCATCCTGACACCTTTGTTTTCTTACTTATGTTGTTTACTGAGATGCTCATATAAGTCTGGGCACTCCTCATAGCTATGATTCTTTCCACAAAAATAACATGTAATATTCTGAGGACATTCATGCCTATAGTGGTCAGGAGATCCACACGTATAACATGTTCCACAAGGGAACTCACCTCTTCCTCCACCACGGCCTCATCCTCCATATCCACCATGATATCCACGTCCCCTTCCACAACCTCCTTCAAAACGCCCCTCATTCCTATCATAGCATGTTTGATTATGATCCTGATCCTGGTGCTCATTCTTACCCTTAGAATTATCTATTACACTTGTCTGTCATACCCCAATGTCTATAGCATCCTGGATCTGACCAATCAACCGATAATCTTCAGTATCATGGGTCGTGGACCAGAAAATTTTTACAATAGTAGGATACATTCTTCCTTATCGCGCTCTGTAACAAAGGAAAGTGACTAGCATCATGATTCAAATGAAATATCTCACAATCCAACAGTAATGAGCGTACAGATCTGCAAGGGAAACTATCCTTGGTGTGACCTTCCACTTCACAATCTGTACACCAAATTCCTGAGCATGTTTCATGGGCTGAATTTTCTGATAGCTTCTCTAACTTTTTTTCCATAGCTGCAGTCTGTGCCTCTAAGAATGGACTAATGCACCAGTGTCAATGCTCCCAATTACCTCAACACACAAAGCTACTTCTAGTGCTTCACGTGGATCAGTGTATGTCTTATGTGACAACTGCCCTTCTAAATGGTGTAATCAATCCTCCAACAAACCATTGTGCATGCTGGCTTGCGTGAATATCATAAGATAACTTAGATAAAAGTGTTTTAAAATGGGCATCATACTCACGTACACTCTCAGTAGTTCCTTGCTTGATATCCTTGAGTGCACTTATACTCTTCTTCTCAAACTCAGGGATATGGAACTCTTTCAAGAAAGCATCCTTCAATGCTGCATAATCCACACAAGTTTGATCAGGGTCAAACTTCCTATACCAATTATGTGCACGTCCCTGTAATGTAGTAGAAAATTGACTTGCCTTTCACTTATAAGTTTTGATCCCTTTCACATGCCACAATATTTCACACATATGCACATGTTCAGCAGCATCCTCTATACCTCTATACTACAGGAGATGAAGAGACATCTCCCTATAGATATTTGGTGGTTGCTGCAGGCCTTGACCACCTGATCCAGAACCTCCTGTGTTTCCTCTACCTACAGAACCACCAAATCCATCGGAACTAGAACCACCTATACCTCTTGATCCTCCACCTGTAGCTGGAATAGGACCTGTAGATGTACTCCCATGTGCTCCATACAGTAGTACTATACTGAACCCCTACAGTATGTGAGGTAATTCCACTTCCAGAGGTGGATCTAACATTCAACATGCTTACATTCTGTGTAGATGATGTGCCCAAAAATTTTCCTCCAAATAACATTGAAGCCATCTATCCTATTATTGATGTACTTGCTCCCTGACTTTCTCCATCTCTCACTGCTTCCCAAGTTATATTTTTGGTTACTTATCATACTAGATGCTAGGAAAAAAAAGCAGCAAGAGCTAGGTCACTAGGTGTATTAAGATGCATGCCCACGGCCCAGGTAGTCTTTACTGGCACACTTCTATGTGAATCCAAGGGGGGATCTCTATCATGATTTCCTAGATAGGGGGAGTTCCTGATGCTCTTGCTCCATTTCTTCTACATGAGCATTTCAAATCCTTCACGAGCCATCTCTCTCCTCAATGCCATACTTTCTGCAATGGAATGTTTCTTCTTTATTTCCCTCTTGCGTGCCTCATTATACTTAAGCCATCTCTCCTCTCTCTGCCTCTCTGACTAGGTCTTCATCTTTTACCAAACCTGCTCCTGCCCTCATGCATGGTGAAGCTTAGTTAGCCATTGGTTTACTCTCTAGATTCAAAGTTACCATCAAGATATTGATCACCAGTGGAATACCTTTCAAATATTTTCCTCTAGGATACCGTAAAAATTGGAATTCAGCTACCTTCGGCAAGAATACATCAAAATTGAATATTCTAGAATATAACTGTTTAGAACACTATGAAACCAAGTATCCACAACATGTGAGTCCAGATCAGATTAGCATCATAAAGGTTTCCTCAAATTCTTCTATGTGTCTAGACAAGTGTACAACACCTCGAATTCCTTTAGATGCATAAGCAATTAGCCATTCATATAATTCTACTGGAAAGATAGGTACAAAAATCTCTATATAGGATGTCATACAGATTTCTGTTCTACCCAAGTGAATGTGTTAAACTCAAATCCACTACGTAGAACCACCGTGCATATTCTTCCTCCAGATAATGTGTATCCACTCCTCGATACTTGCACAAAGTTAACCGATTATGTCTTCATCGTGAACCATCCTGCAAAACAATTTAAAAAGAGGTCCCGGTAATGGAACCAATGATGCAGCCTATTAATGAATTTTACTAGATAACACCCTAGACACACTTGCACATCACTCATCCTAGATTGATCGCTCATTTTCTAAGCACTTAAATGTACCAGGTCCCTCTTTAGGGTTGTTGTAGTAGGATGTTAGCATGATGACACTGAAGAAACATATAGACTTCCATAACTAATCCAATTCTACAATGCATGCTGAGTATTCAGATTTATGATAGAACATAGTTAAAAACAAGGGGTAATCATGATTGAAACCAATAACATGCACCACTCAATTACACAGGAATGACACTTCTGATTCAGCCAATATCTTCCATCTATCCCTAATAAACACAGAATCTCCTTCTACCGCGTAATCTGAAATCGATACCAATGCACGCATGGATTGATATAGTTATCTATAAAATTGCATATATATTTATACCTTCATACATCTATCGCTCTTTGGGCCACATATCCACACTCTACTATGTGTATGTCATATCATATATATAGTGTGGGGACTTTCCCTTCATCCACTTATCTATTCCAGACATGAGGCCACATGCTATTAATAGCCATAGCGTCAGTTTACAAGCATAACCACACATCGCAAGTGTTATCTAAAGACCTCTTGTAGTTAACCGAAGTGAAAATCACTATTCTTAGAATCGTGGAATTTACAAAAACAAAATCAATCTGTATCCATTGAAAGATAGGCGCACCCATGTCTGGAACGTGCAGCGTACTCTGCAGGAAATTGCGTGTGTTACCCCAAAATGCCATCTTCTAAACAATAGGTCTTGCCCCACGTCACATTTGGCTAAAAACTGTGATTGAGATTTGCCCTCCGCATGCGGGTTTTTCCTGTCCCTCCTCTCACTCATCTGGAACATAAACAATGTCTTGATCTCCTAACAACATTCTGTAAAATCTATAACAATGGTATGTAGTACTAGAAATCACTTTTCAAAGAAAGGTAGATCCTAATTTCACCAATGGGGTGAGAAGATAACCTTCTGGATATAAACGAATGGGAGAGTTCTTTGCAGGTACCAAATTGACTAGGCAGAAAACCACATTCTTTAATGCAGATAAGGAACACACCATATTGTCAAAACACTGTATTATAGGTTTTAAAAGTAATTTCCCTACATGATGCTTAACTGGATTTATTGTCCCTTAAGATATACTTAAGGGGGAAAATTTGAGATCACCCCCAAATTAATTCACTGTGTGTGACACTCATGGATGAAACAAGAAGCGCCTGCTTACCCACTTAGCATTTTCCTTGTAAGTTCAACCAATTGACGGAGAGAACTGTCATTAGTATCATGACCCTTCTTTAGCTCAGGATCCTCACGATGGATGCATTTCATTTCGACACTGTAATTAAAGTTGTGAAAAGCCATCATATAGATCGAAATTAGTCAGTGACTAATATCTCTCTTTTGGCTAAATCATTCCTACTTTCGACTTTGTAACACCTAGTTGAGAGATCTTATCTAAGAGGCAATTTTTCTTCGATAGGCCCATCTTTACTAGTCACAATTTTTCCAGACCCCTCCCAACTTCAATGAGTCTACTGAAGTCACTTGCTAATTTAGTTTTAAGCCTAAACCTTTAGTTTTTTAACAAGGCAAAAGAATCCAGCTTAATCTAAGCCTAAGTGCATGTTTTATCACTAGATTAGATGATGTTTCACTTTTTTGCTTCTTTAGTCCCATCATGTTTGGCAAATGTTCAAGCTCTACCCAAGTGGAACTATAAATAGAAGTATGTCATCTTTTGATCTTATACCTTTGAAGCCTTGTTTGCCCATCTTGGGAACAAATCTTTCGGGAGTCGTCATCATAGTTAGATATTGGCCATTTTTTGATCTCATTTACATCATCCATGCTTTAGACGTGTTGAGTCTTAGTTAAACCTCATTGTGTGACATGCAATCCTTATATCTTTGCATGGCCACTTGATCTTCATACTGATTCAATAGTAGGGTATCTAACTTTGATGTTTTACCTTGTTCGCATTTTCGAGCATAATTAAGGTACTTCACCTCCATTTTTTCATAAACATGATCACTTAGTATCCGCATTTGAATTAGTTAGATTGCAAACATTTTCACTTTCAAATCTTGAGAGTAGTATACTTGACTTTAGTTTTGCATCTTTTTGTCAAAATCTTGATAGACTTTGCACTGTTATTTTGCTCTCCATGTTTAGCTCTGATCAATGTGTGACAATTGTATGAGTATCTCAAAGCTTACGAAGTTTGTATAGCCTCATGTCCAATTGGCATTTTGTTACTTTGTTGGCTTACATTTTTACACGCTCATCCTTGTAACATTTGACCTTGTAGGTTGTTGAACTTATCGTCTATCCTTTGGATTAGGGGTCACGTCATATCCTTTGTTATGCCCACTTGTTCTTAATTTCAAGATGCTTGATCGATAGTTCAGTATTGACATTTTGTTTAATCATCTTTGCATCGAACTATCACTTTGCACATGCATTTGCATAGGGTGTATTTCCTTGTTTATTGGATTTGTGTGTCACACTTGCATGATTGTTCCTTGTGATGATTCATCTGTGAAAACTTGTTTTCTAGGACAATAATTTTTCAATCTCATCAAGATTGCATCATCACAATGTCTATTTTCCTTAGACCTTCGAAAAATCACACACGAATCTCCATACTTATGAAATGTCTATTTGGTTACCCTTATGCTACCCAAATCGACATGTCACTTCCTTCCCTTTGAAGGAGTTCCATTACGCTATCTAGTCCTAGACATTTGTGCTTAAATGACCCTAAAAATGATTGATTATCATGTGGTTCCTCATGCGTGTGACAATACAGAACCTAGGTTTAGGAATTCACATCAAAAGATGCCCATTATAACTAAACCTTGTTAGGTTCTTCGTGTTAGAGAGACCCAGTCGGGTACCCTGTTCCCCACCTTCATCTCATAGTTGGTGGTATGGTTTGGATGCTTCTGATCCAAATTATTATTCAGGTTCCCCCCACTCTTCTTCTTCTGATTCAGATCTAAACTACCATTCTTTTGAGGATTCCAATCCCATTTCTTCTTCTTCTGAAGATTCAGATCCCAACTATTGTTCGGATACCCCTAGATCAAATCTTAAATCATGGTCCTCCCCTTATTTGTAGGACCTTATTATTAGTCACAAGACATTTATTCCAAATCACCTCAACAACGTCTTCCTCCTTTGAAGACTCATGCGACTCCAAGTTCTATCGATCGAACATCTAATTCGGGTCTTAAGTCATGGTCCTCCCTTTCTTCACAGGACCTCCTTCATCAGTCGTCTCAACGACATCTTCCTCCGTCAAAGAGTTCCACGACTCAGATTCCCTCTATTCAAACATTTAATTCAACTCCTACGTCACAACTTAGCAAATGGCTGTGCGATCCTATTTTCTCTCCCACATTATGTCGTCTTCTAGAAAAATGATCTAAGTCCAAATCTAAATCATCCATTCATGAGACGCCTACCACTAATCATACTTCCTCTCTTGATTCATTTTCTTCTGTCAATCAATCTTCCCCACTTATCAGGTCCATTTCTTCTCATAAACCTACTACGGTCGAAGAACAACAAACTCTACTTATTGATTTCTCTCAGGATGAAGGAACAATCAAACTACACGAAGATATCCCTTTAGAGGATTGCAAACAAGGGCTCTTTCTTGAACTCGATACGCTCATGTATTGGGGAAAATAAGTTGATTCCTTTTATCAGAATGTAAAGGAAGAGCCTAAAGTCATGGAACTTGATTCTTCTTCTATTCCATCTTCACCTTCTTCTGAGCATGATGAGATGTCAAGGTCTAGCATTGATCCATGGCCTATCTTCTCATTGCCCAATCATTCCTTATATATCATCATTCCTTAATCAAAATCTTGCCTTGGGTCACCACTAGGTAGCCCATCATCTTCTTCTATCCTGGGCCACATCCTAGTAGCTCTCCATTTTCTACTTGTGGGTCACCTCCTGGTAGCCTATTACCTTCTATTCTTGGGCCGCGTCCTAATATCCCTTCATCATCTTCTATCTATGGGATGCCTCTGAGTAGTCCCTCCTCATCTATACTTGGGCCATGTCCTCATATCCCAGCTTCTTCTATCTTAGGGCCATATCATGATAGCCCTTCATCATTTTCTATCAGTGGATCACCTCCTGGTAGCCCATCCTCTTCAATTCGTGTACTATATCCTTTTCATCCATCATATCTTTCGTCTATTAATGGTTGTGGTAATCCCGCGGTCATTTCTCACATCATCTCTAAACATCCACGTTCACTTTCTTCTCCTTCTCAGGATCAGACAACTCACGTGTCAGCTTATAAAAAACCCAAACAATTTCTTAATCAAGCTCATATCAAAACTGCAAAGAGCTCTATAGCTCCCAACAAATCAAACAATCTTAAGGTTAAAAATCAAGTGCAATTCATGAATTACATCAGCATAACCATCAAGTATGGTGCAAAGTGCATAAACCTCTGGATAGGGAGCTCAATCTCCCACATACAAAATCCATGTTTCAAGATAAATCACAGTCATTTGTTGAGTACAAGCTCACCACGATCATTGAGATCGGAGAAAACATGACTCTTGATAAAAAAATCATGCTTAATCTCCCTTATCAAGGAAATTGCAAACATTGTTGTTGGATCTTACCACACAAACTGACTTTGTTGGTCCCACCTTTCCAAAAACTATCAAAAATCTAAAAATAAAAAAATAATGCAAAAATATAAAGAACATGAGAAAACACAACAAAAATCAAAGGTACAAAGATCAAACATTGCAATCAGGTATTGCGTACACATGGATGTTTCTTTCTTCCCTTCCTTGCTATTGTCCTGCAAGTCTTCCTTCCATTTTCATCCCTTCTATGATATTGTGGTTAGCCTATTTGCATGCATTTTGTGACATTTATCTCTATGGTATCCGTTTGATCCTTGGTCTTTTATCACCTTGGTAATTTAAATAACGATCGATCTCTTAGAGATCCTATCACAATCAACATATAATAAACTTGTTGTGAAGAACTTTTGGACATATTTGTTGAATCTATCCAATGTCATTATCACAATCACTTCCACCTCCTTCCATCAAGCCATATGTGGTTCTTAACCCCTTGTCAAACAAGAGAGCTGAAATAAGTTTTCAGAAAGAAAAAGAATCAAAATCAATCAAAAATCAAAAGCTAAAAGCTACAAAGAAAAAGAAAATTGATATATTACTCTCTCTTGGGGTATTTCCAATAATCTCTATCGGGGCTATGGATTCCTAACTGGTAGTAGAGCAATTTTTCAATTAGAATCAAATGCATCTCCGTCAGGGCTATGGACACCTGGTTGGCAGCAGAGCAATGTATGGCTATCCTTCCACCATCCATTCACAAAATCACCTATCGCCTTTCAAAATAAATCATTCTTGCACATGGGCTAGGGTTTCTTCACTTGTTGTCTATTAAATATTTCCTTCAAGAGGTAATTAAATTCCACATGCACACCCTAGATCTCTATGAGTAAACATGATTAGTATGCTACCAAGTGTCCTTTTTTTGGACCTTGTTCAGACTCTTACTCTAGTCCAGATCTTATCTCACGATTTGTGCCTTTGGCTAATCACTTATTCATTGCAAGGCTTCTAAGCTACATTCATGTCATTCTTCTACTTCATCCAAAACATCCATGTGTATAAGATTACTTTTTTTCCATGTTTTCAGAAACCTTTGTCCCCTTTCACAAAAACAATCTTCTCCTTCCTTTCTATCATGTGCTTTTAGGCCAACTTACGTTGGGGGCATCCTTGCTTCTTCCCAACACTTCATTGGTTTACGTTCATCATCATGTTAAACCTATCCATAATGGCCTTGGGTCCCGCTTCTACCTGTGAAGAGTTTACCTTTAAATACTCCCACCTAATCACTAGTGCATTTTTGCATATTCACCTTTCTCGTACGCACATGGCCTTATGCCCTTGTACATCCCATCTATCACTAAGGGCATCCACACTTCTTCATCTTCCTCAATCAAAATATTTCCTTGGGTCACCTCTAGGTAGCCCATCTTCTTCTTCTATCCTGGGGCCACATCCTAGTAGCCCTCCATTTTCTACTTGTGGGTCACCTCCTGATAGCCTATTACCTTCTATTCTTGGGCCACGTCCTAGTAGCCCTTCATCATCTTCTATCTATGGTATGCCTCTGAGTAGTCCCTCCTCATCTATACTTGGGCCATGTCCTCGTAGCCCAACTTCTTCTATCTTAGGGCCATATCCTGGTAGCCCTTTGTCATTTTCTATCAGTGGCTCACCTCTAGGTAGCCCATCCTCTTCAATTCTTGGACCGTATCCTTTTCATCCATCACATATTTCTTCTATTAATGGTTGTGGAAAGCCCATGGTAATTTCTCACATCAGTTCTAAATGTCCACATTCACTTTATTCTCCTTCTCGGGATTAGACAAGTCACGTGTCACCTTATAAGAAACCCAAACCGTTTCTTAATCAAGATCAGATTAAAACTTCAAAGAGCTCTATAGCTCCCAAAAAATCAAATGATCTTAAGGTTAAAAATCAAGCGCAATTAAAGAACGCACATCAACATAACCATCAAGTATGGTGAAAAGTGCATAAACCTATGGATAGGGAACTCAATCTCCCACATATGAAATCCATGTTTCAAGATAAATTGCATTCATTTGTTGAGTATGAGATCACCATGATCATTGAGATCGGGGAAAACATGAATCTTGATAAACAATCATGCTTAGTCTCCCTTATCAAATAAATTACAAACATTGTTGTTGGATCTTACCACACAAACTGACTTTGTTGGTCCCACCTTTCCAAAACTATCAAAAATCAAAAAATCAAAAAACAATGCAAAAATATAAAAAACATGAGAAAACACAACAAAAATAAAAGGTACAAAGATCAAACATTGCAATTAGGTATTGTGTACACATGGATGTTTCTTTCTTTCCTTCCTTTCTATTGTTCTGCAAGTCTTCCTTCCATTTTCATCCCTTCTATGATATTGTGGTTAGCCTATTTGCATGCATTTTGGGACATTTATCTCTATGGTATCCATTTGATCCTAGTCTTTTATCACCTTGGTAATTTAAAGAACGGTCGATCTCTTAGAGATCCTATCACAATCAACATACAATAAACTTGTTGTGAAGAAATTTTGGACATATTTGTTGAATCTATCCAATGCCATGATCACAATCACTTCCACCTCCTTCCATCAAGCCATATGTGGTTCTTAACCCCTTGTCAAACAAGAGATCTGAAATAAGTTTTCAGAAAGAAAAAAAATATAAATCTAAAAGCTAAAATCAAAAGCAAATTGATATATTACTCTCTCTTGTGGTATTTCCAATAATCTCTATCGGGGCTATGGATGCCTGACTGGCAGTAGAGCAATGTTGCGATTAGAATCAAATGCATCTCCATCAGGACTATGGATGCCTGGCTGGAAGCCAAGTAGTGTATGGCTATCCTTCACCATCCATTCACAAAATCACATATCGCCTTTCAAAATAAATCATTCCTGCATATTGGCTAGGGTGTCTTCACTTGTTTTCTATTAAATCTTTCCTTCAAGAGGTAATTAAATTCCACGTGTACACACTAGATCTCTATGAGTAAACATGATTAGTATGTTACCAAGTGTTTTTTTTTGGACCTTGTTCAGACTCTTACTCTAGTCCATATCTTGTCTCACGATTTGTGCCTTTGGCTAATCACTTCTTCATTGTGAGGCTTCTAAGCTACATTCATGTCATTCACATCATTCTTCTACTTCGTCCAGAACATCCATGTGTATAAGATTACTCTTTTGCCATGTTTTCAGACACCTTTGTCCCCTTTCACAAAACAATCTTCTCCTTCCTTTCTATAATGTGCTTTTAGGCCAACTTACGCTGGGGGCATCCTTGCTTCTTCCCAACACTTCATTGGTTTACGTTCATCATCATTTTTAACCTATCCATAATGGCCTTGGGTCCCGCTTCTACATGTGAAGAGTTTGCATTTGAATACTCCAACCTAGTCGCTGGGGCATTTTGGCATCTTCACCTTTCTCATACGCATGTGACCTTATGCCCTTGTACATCCCATCTATTGCTAGGGGAATCCATGCTTCTTCATCTTCCTGTACATAGTTTTAGAAAATTTTCAAAATAAACAAAAACATTCAAATATGTTAGAAAAATAAAAAACATTCAAATATGTTAAAAATTTCAAAATATTCAAATATGATTTAGAAAACTTCTAAAAATTGAAAATCATCCTACAAAAGGTCGCTCTTTGGTTCTCATCTATTTATGTGCACGACTTGCAGATCATCTTGATCTACCTCCATCAACAAAAGCTAGGTTTCTTACTTCGTCTGTGCTCTAGGGCATAACAAGTTGCTTGGTATTGTTTTGGAGTGCACGTTGATTTTTCATCAGACCCAAGTGTCCTCTGTTATTCCCCTCACATTTATACTTGCTTGGGTAACCATTGTCAACCCTTGTCGTTAATTCACACAGGTCAGAACTGAAGCTCGATAACAAAAACATTACATTATGTTTCTTTGTTAGGTTATCTTGTTTACTTTCTCGTATTGCATTGCATTATGTATGTTGCATGGAGTTAGGCATCTTTTACTTTCTCGTATTACATTGCATTTTTGTATGTTGCATGGAGTTGGTGTTTTTAGAAATGGACATTAGTTCGTATATGGCTTTTCATGTCATACTACACTTTTGTTCATTCTTTTTAATAATGACCAATGATGAAGATCTCTAGCAATATGGTGAAAAAATAAATGTTTTTAAAAGGCATTGGATGGATGTTAGCTCATTCCCCCTTCCTCATACTCCTTTTCTTCTATATCCCCTTTCTTCTTCTTCACACTATTCTTTCTTTTGTTCTCTTTCTATCATCTTTTTTATCGTCGATCGACCTCTTTCATCACCCCATCGATAATCGAGGGGGCATCCTCCATTCTACTCATTTTTCTTCTATCCCTTCAAAACATTTTCTACTTGTTTATGCTTGTATACTTCCTTTGAAGTGACGTCGCTTATGTCACCTCAAAGAGGGGCAAATGTAGACACCTAAAGCATGCTTACACTTAGCATTTCCTCCAATTCAACCAATTGACGACACTTCATTAATCAACCCTTCTTCGCTCCATTCTCGGATGCCCATTCATGACACTCTTTAGGTCGTATTCCTCCTATAATCAACTAATTTTGCTAATATCTCTCTTATTAGCTAAACATTCCTCCTTTCGACCATTCAGAACCTCCCTAGTTCTCTCTAGACCACTTCTATTGGCTTCGTAGGCTATCTATCAGTCACAATTGGTTATCCAGACCCCTCCCAACTCTCAATGAGTCTCTAATAACTTTCTAATCAAGTTTAACTAGCCTAAACCCTAGTTAACTAGCCTAAACCAAGCTTATCTAAGCCTAAAGCATGTTTATCCTAATCTAATCTAAAAGTGTTTTTTGATCTTTAGTCCCACATGCACCCAAAGTTCAAACTCTTCCATTTGGAAAACTATAAATAGAAGGGTCACCTCTCCCTCTCAACCTTACACCTTGTTTTCATAACAAATCTCTCTAACATTTGGAGATATTGGCATTAGATCTCATTTGAATTAGCTAAGCTAATAGGCATTTGATCTTGGATATCCTCCATTGTTGATATAGGATATCTAACTTGGCCTTTGAACCATTTTAGAGAGACCTCTTCACCTCCATTGAAGTAAACAACACATCTAATTTTATTGCTTACAATCTAACTAGGTTCACTTTCATTAAGCTTTCATAGAGTAGAGAGTAGTATACATGTTAGTTTTTGATGTTTTTGTCAAATTTATAATGTTTGCATGTTATTTTCTCTTGTTTAGCTCTAATCTCATGGTGCATGGATGAGTAAAGCAAAGCTTTGAGGTTCTTTAGCCTCATTCCATAGCTTTTGCAACTTTCCATTTCATATACAAGTTACTTTTTAAAGTTAGTTGAAAAGGAAAAGTCACTTAAAGTGCCCTAATTTAATGTTCATGTAAACCCTAACTACCTTGTAACCAGCTTTTGGGTTATAAAAGGAAGTTAGGGGCTCATTTGTAGGGTTGAATTTGAGAAAGGAGAAGAAATACTTTTGTGCAAGATTTGTTTCAAGAAAGAACCTTTGTTTTCTTTTGTGAAGACATTTTGAAGAGTTAATGAAATATGAACTTTGTGTCCCATCCCTTATCTCTTGTGGCATTTGATGTTCTTATGTTCATTCGATGTTAGTATTTAAATATTTCATGTGAATACTATCTTTGATATTATTGTCAACACTATTAATCTTATTTCCTTATTCAAAATGATCAAGCTCTTATATCTACTTGCTCATGTGTGTTACTTTTAATTTATTCTTGTTTAGCTAATTCAAACTTTGTTTTATTTGGGTTAGTTATTCATTGTTCTTTTTCTTCTCTATGCAATATCAGGTTATGTTTTTACCTAAATATTGTATGCTCCTTCCATCCATTTCCTTTCCATTTCTTTCCCTCATTCAATGTCATCTCCCTCATTCACACTCATTTCCATTTGATGTCCCAAAACACCCCCCACATACAATTTTGAATGTATAGATGTAAATACAATTTTGGTTTTCAATAAAGGTAACCTTGCCTTCATTAAGGATGGAATTTGTCCCCTGACTATTGCATGTCATTTGCATGCATCAAAATACATTTACTAACACACACCTTACAATCTTTCCATCTAGGACAAACCCTGAATTATCAAATGCATGTAAAACACGCTTCATTGAAGTTGCAACAGTCCTAGTCATGGGTTCCATCTCAGCAATAGTTGATGTTAATTTCTCAATGCATAGTTATTTTTCCTATCCAGTTCATTTTTCATCTACTCTACCAAATAATTACACACAATCAAAATAAATAACCTTTCTAAATACCAATATTTGTCTCTGTCAAATTTAATACCCCCTAGATTCTCAATACGGGAACTAGGTAAAGAGAAGGCATGTAACCCTTCTAAATATCTTCATCAAGGAGCATGTCCTCTATGTAGATTATTGAGTGCATAAAAATGATGTCTAAATCTGTGAATTGTTGTATAAATTGCAAAAACATGTTTATTTCCAAATTGGTTGGCTTCTGAAGTATTGACATGTTTAATTTGAAGGCTATTATTTTTAGGTGGACCCCACAATATTAAGGTAAGAGATTACATGAGATTGGGCCACTGTATGCCATCTTTGATGTTGAAGTCTATAATGTGGATTTTCTTTACACTACCAATTGCCTCAATGATGCTTGGTTTGCTGTGAAAATGGCCACTTTTGAGAAGGGAACTGATTAGTATCATGAAATGGATGTCATTTCAACTTTCTTTATTTTTTCGTTTATGTTTAGTAAATTTTCTACTGAAGTCTTTATGTTAACGAATCCTCTTGTGTCTAGCTCAATATTCTTCGTCCATTTCATCTGTAGAATAAATCAATAAACCAATTGAATTAAGAGAAGATGAATTCAGTGTGTGAATGGAAAGTGAGTGCATCATCCAAGCCAAGTAAAATGAACATAACAAAATAAAGTAATTACCATGAAAACAAAATAATTATTAAATTTATTTCTCACATAACTTGGTATATAAACCCATATAAATTGAGGCTCAAAATATGTTCATAAACGCTCATCCTAATGTTTTCTCATCCTTTTATGTTGGTCAAGAACAAGAAATAAAGGGTGTGAAAACCTTAATAAGGAATAAGATGTTTAGCTACAAGTTTTAAACCTAGATATATATACGACAAAGCTAGTTTATTGAATCTCATAACATCTAATTTTGAAAAACACAAATTAACTAGAAACTTCTCCCTCCTAGCACTACAAATTTACCTATTATTTGTATAGTGTCTCAATTCCCTGAAAACACATGGATGGAAATCCAACTTAAACTAGGCTAGTTACAGAGGATCAACATGTAAAATAAAGAAGAAATCTAAGGATTATTATGGACCAGAATTAGAGTTTACACCCATATCATTATTAAAGGAAAATCTGAAAATTTTGATTGACACGAGCTTAAAGGAAGAAAATTTTCCTAAGCTAAAAGGAAAAAAGGATGGTTGTACAAAATGAAAATTTCAGAACCAAAAAAGGGAACTAAATAGTTGTAAAGCTCTTGAGTAAGACTTAGACATACTTTCACACTCTGAGAATATGTCTCTAATAAGTCTTAAAGAAGCCAACAAAACTATAAATCATTGGCTTGTTAATGGATTCATGAAATGTGTAACGCCCTTGTTATTATTACTCCAAAACAAACCCTTTAATCAAATTTTATGCCTTCAATGATTTAAAAAAAAAACAAACCCTTTAATCAAATTTTATGCCTTCGATGATTTATAGCTTGTAACAAATACAATCTAGCATAAAATATATTTTAAAATCCATCTGATAACAATATAACCATGTGCAGATGTAAGGGTCAATTAGATCTACCTAACCCCCCTTCATTCACTGTAATCGAGTGTGTATAACTTGTATACAATTGATTAAACCTTCATAACAGGTTATGATAACTTAAGTGCAATTCCTAGTGTCAACCTGAAAATAAGTAAGATTCATTCCATCTGGCATCCGACACATGAAGTTAGGATTATGGTGAGCAGATAGTGTAATCAACTAGTTACACTACTTGGGCCTAAGTTTTCAAGCACTGCTTTTGTAATCTTAGTCTCATGTTAGCAAACTAAACATTGAAACTTGTCTTCATCACCGCACAACCATATCATCACAGTTATCTGTATATCATTTCATTGTTTAAGATTTAAGTTTGTATTCTGAAGATGCATGGATCATGACTCGATATCCAGATCGATTAGATCATGTCAATCCCATCTTAGGATCCCTATAGGAAAGGAAATGCCCACATAATGACTTGCATCATTATGTGATCGATATCCTTCTTGTAGCCATTTGAAGCTAGCACAAACAAGATTCAAATGATGTGAATGTTATTTCATAATATCTACACTTCATTTGTAATTTATTTATCATTTTACAATAAGTAATTGACTTCATCTTATGCTAGGCTATATCATATCGATACACATCATCCATTCATGTTAGCTAATCATAGTACCTTTATTAGATATTATCATCATTTACGATCATATAATATTGTATTATTGCAACATATAGTTATCGTTAAAAAAGAAGGTGTTACCTCTCAAAACTACACCCTGTAGAGAGATGGATCCAGGTGTTCTAATATTTCTCTGGATCTCTCTCTTTCGTAGATATAATGGAAACACCTCAGGTCTGTGGGTATACCTATTATTGAGATGAGTCTCCAATATCAAGGCCAGTTCCTTTTTGATGTATCCTAAATTAATTCTTAAGGGGTTTTAAGGGTAAAAATATGACTATAACTAAATTTAAGACTATGGTGATACACCAAATTTGTTGAGGTCTTTGACTGATTACATGCACAATCAATTTGAGAATGGATTTTGGATGCACAAACCAATAGTTTTCAGCAGAATGTCAAGGCAAAACACTTGGTATATTGAGGGAATGGGTCACAACAATACAACAAGAAAAAAAACATGCACACTAATATTATGCAAAAATTACTAAATTTACATCAAGGTAAGATGATTAATCAGGGAATTTTAAATTCACAAGAATTAATGAGATATACACACCACTGCAAATAATTGGAAAGGCAGAAAATGATTCTCATGCATGGGGAAAAATTGGAAAAATCTGCTTCAACACTCCTAAGTTCAAAAATTCCTTCTTTATGCTTTGTAATTACACACAATATATAGCAAAATTATCCACCCATCCCATCCAAAAAATAGGCTAAAAATTGTCCTCGCTTATGCATGCTAATTTTACCCCTTTATCATGAATAAATAAAGGAATAAAAATATACATGTTGATATAATGAGTCATTAATAGCATTGATTACAAAAATACATCTCCAGTAAAACTATAGCTGACGTGATCTATTTTTTAATAAAGTAAGATAAACAATTTGGAAAATAATATCCCTCTTCCTTGTTATTTAAATCTCCTCCAATTTGCATGCAATCTCTGTCTTCTAGTGCTCTGATGTGACACTGACAATTTCAAAAAATGCCAATCTGTAAGTGATAATTTTGGCATTATTTAATTCTACTCCTTTCACTCTTAGTAGAATTCAGTCATCTCTAATTATCCCATTATGGTGGACCACCTTGTGAACACATGTGCACATAAAAATAATACTCTGTCTTTTTGTGGGATCACCTAAGGTCCATGCAAAAGCTATTCCAAAAGGCTCTCTTGAAAATCTGATGTAAGGACACCTTGGTAACCTTTTTGACTTGTTTGCAATACCCAATAATGGCTATAAGCATAACATCTTTTCTTGGTAATTAGACATGTATTAGAGTTGAAAATCCACTTATGGGGACCACCTCTGTCCACATGCACATGTCCAACATTATTATTATTTTAAACCACTTGATTGTGGACCTTTGGCATAATTATCTGAATATCCCTCCTTGACCCCTGTTAGGCCCATTTGAATACACATGAATTTGCTTAATTGGCCTCCTTTGTACTATGATTCGAATACCCGACATACTATGATTGAAATTTATAGGCCCTTTTTCGGTTAATCATGTTGGCCTCGACCAATCATTGTCTTATAGGCATAATCATTTTTGATTAATCGCTACCTTTGACAATTATAATTTTTTTCCCCTTTCAAGTATACTCAAACCCCTTATGAATTTTTTCGGTGATGTTTTTTTCATTGAATGACATGTGCATGATTCGACTATACCATGTTTGAGTTGATTACACTTTCGGTTGCTTTTGATGAGAAAAATCTATGTTGAAACCATAATCGGTTTGGCAAATGATTGAGCTCCAGAGTTAACTAACCTGGTGAGGTTAGAATTATTCGAGACATGGCTACGTGCATCTTTTTAGACTCGTCAGCTTGCTCTGAATTCCTCTGGTTCACTTTGTTGAGGAAGAAAAACAAAGGGAAGACCCTAATCATTGTTTCATTTGAATTCTACAATGTGTTCGTTTAAGCTAAATCTTGATCTATGTGAAGAAATTTGGCTCTGGTTACCATGTAATGAAGCTGGGTGTGAGCTCGATTTTTCCCTTTATGCTTAGGGTCTAAAAGGTATAATTTCTCTGGACTTCACCTCTTGCCCGCTGAACTTACTACTTTAATGGATACTCGATAATTCCTCTTGCATACCCCTGTCCTATGTGATAGAACGTGTAAAATTTGGATCTGTGAACCGTAAGAGGACTCTAGATATTTCTCCATTCAGGATTAGGTGAGCCTTATGATTCTGGTTGTATTCGACTATGTATTGAATTATAGTTCTTTGTGAAGCTCTGAGTTGGTCTATCGTTTACTTTGGCAACATTGTTGCAAGTTAATTCCAAGAGCTATAAAACTAAGGATTTCAAACTCTCTGATAAGTTTCTTTTCATATATTCTAATTTTAATCTTGGCACCCAATCCTTTAATAATGGTTGCTCACTGACGTTCTTTAACATATTCTAGGTGCCATTTTCTTCTAGTACTAAAATCTCCGTAAGGCCTGAAATTAAAAAAACCCATCAATTTAATCTTTTCAGACCGAAGCTTTTGAAAAGTAAATCTGGGTCTCTACTTACTTTTGGAACTTCTGAGTTCAATGTTGTAGGGTCTTCTATGATGGAAAAAAAGGATTGATGTATAAGGTGCTTTCTGATCATCGGTTATTCTGCATTTCCACCAATTTGGGTTCATTTTTAACTTTCCATTTTATCTAATGGATATGTATGTTTTAGTCGGTCCTTTCTCTTACTTAGAATCTATAGCTTGACGCCTTCTGAATATCAATGGCTTGAGTTTTTTGCTTAACCAATTTAACACATGGTCATCGCTTTCAAGGTAATGATATTTGCTCTACCATCATCTTCTTTGGAATGAGTTTCTTATACTCATGTACTGACTGGTAAGTGCATAATTTTCAGACACTATAGTTTTTATTCTCCTGGTTCGATTAAATGGGTAAGCTTGACCTTTCATGGTGACCCAAGACCCTGTTCTAGAGTTTGGATGTTGAAACCTTGGTTTGATCAGTGAAAGATCTGAATTTTGCTAGTATGATAGTTTCTAGGTAAAAAAACTTGAGTTTTCCATATCCATCTATACTATGCATCGTTTCATAGGCCATTTAGATCTATAAATCTTCACATAATATGGCTCATTTAGATTTGTATGCAGGGTAATCTCATCTCTACATAGCTTTTATCATTATTTGGTCATAGCTATATGCCTGAGTGGGGGTTTGAAAGTGTTTCTTTTCCAAAGTAACCTGACACTGGTTTTTCTATATTTTGCCATGTCATTTGTTATTCTGTCACTTGTTTGGTAAGTGTGGGACACCATTATTACTATTTTAGCATACTGATTTTCAAACTCTTTGCAGACATTTTTCAATTGGGTTAAGTTCTATAGCGGTGGATTTAGCTAAAATATCTTAGCATTTTTTAGCATTTGTACTGTGCATGCAATGGGTCTGTTCATGATAGCCCTGAATGCCACAATACATTAGAAGATTGAAACTTTGTATCTTTGTGCCCTAGCTTCTGACAAGATGTTGAGATGTTTTTTTTTGGGCTTTGATTAGCTCGGATGATTCTTCCATCTTGGCCTAAAGGTGAGTATATTTACTTTCTAAGTGCTGGAATAAATTTGTTTTTGAGCTCATCCAACCTGAGTTCGGCCTCTGTAATTATTTACTACTTGATCCTTGGAGCTCAAGCTTTCTTGGTTCAGAACTAAAACTTTACTTCAATATATCATGTTCCATCAAAGAAATATTTTACTTAAACACTCTCTAGCACAAATTCTGAAATCCTATTGGTTAATTTTCCTCTATTCACTGATACTACTCGTTCCCAATTCTACATGGATGACTACTCCCAACTTAAACCACTGTAGAAGCAACTCGAAAACTAAAGTATAAATGAAATTCATTTCTGAGGGAAAATTTAATTTGTTCTCTTTCAAGTTAGCTCAATCTTATATGAGGAATAAGAGATTTTACAATGGTCTGGATATTTTTGAGCCAACTTTTCTCCAGCTTGTGCTCTTGTAGCTGAAGTACTGAGTCTCATGAATAACTGCAGTTAAGGGTATGCTCAGGATGGGCTATCTGCTTCAAGTCTACCTGGAATGTGGTTTTGTATCTTTCTTGAGAATCCCTGAGTAACTGTAAGCTTTACATCTCTTCCTTTTTTCTTGGTGGTCTGAGATGAATTAGCCATAATTTGGCTATGTTCATATCATGTTTTTGGATGAACCATCCTAAAATTCTGAGTCTACGTGCTTATCAAATGAAATTTGTATAGTTTAATATGGACTATTGTCCTTACAGTTTCATATTCAATCAAGCTGGTAGGCTGATTTTTTGTTATCCATTTTAGACCAACACAAGGACTTGAAATATTTTCACAAGTTTGAACCCAACTGCATCTACTTCTTGCAAAAAGTAACTCTGTAGCTTGCATTTTGACTGGAGTTATGTCCTCATAACTCATTCTCAATCCTATGTAGATTGGTGGAAATCATAAACCTAGCATGCTCCTGCATGTAAGATCATAATTTGTTCTTTCTCAATCTTGTAGATAAAACTCATAAACCTTGATGCTCTTGCAGATATCATTTTGTTCTTGAAAACGATGTATTTGAAAGATTTTATTTACTCAGAAAAATGTTGTACCTAACACTTTTTCATCTATTGTTATTTTTATGGTTGGCATTATGATGAAAACTGTACTTTGAATTATTTTTTGTACCTAAATTTCATTGGTACTGTTGTGAGAATATTTGTTTTACTCCTTCAACTATGAAGATAATAACATCATTTCATGTACTTAATTCCAAAAACAACACTATGAGATGTTCTTTATGATTTTGTCTCAGCTTCTTTGATGTACCTTATCTCTGCTTTTTTTAAGAAATTCATCTGCTTAAAATTGATAGCACAATATTCAAGGTTTAAAAACCCAAATCTCTAACAGATTTTGTTTTCTGATCACAGGTACATGTGTTGCTAAAAGTTGAAGGCAGAACTAAAGATGGAGCTGCACTAAAGACATGAAGATATACAAGAAGACAAAGACAATGAGAACACAAGGAAATGATGGGTTCTACCTTTAATCCTTTGCTTTTAGTTTTATGTATATGTACCTCTTAGCTTGAGTAAAGATAAGTTACATCCCACGGCTTGTGTAGGTTAACTACACTTTTATTCCTCATGAATAAATGAACTATTTTCATGTAATGAGATGTATGCCTTTTCTTTTTTTGTACTTTCTTCATTTTTATGGATAATAATGAATTTATAAAACTCAAAACACTTAAATAATTCACTTAATCATGGAAATAAATTAAAATCGAATGTACATTTTCAACACTCATTGGAGATGCAAACTTATTGTAAAACTAACTTTTCCATGTTTCAAACCTGAAACTGATATTGTTGCTTCAGAATGTAAAACCTTGCATATGCCATCTTTACCGTCTTCACCAAGGCCTTGCAACAGTCTTCTCAGGCTACTGCATTGTCTTGTTAAAGACAATACATCGGAGAGGCAATATACGCAAAGTGTTGCCTTATAGGGCATCACTTTCAACTACTAATTTGATACATGGCATTCTTATTCTATCCAAAACCAAAAAATTAAAAATTGTATCCCCTTCCGAGATGGCTGCCCAGAACATAGTCAAACTTCTAACTTGACCATTATGAGAAACTAAAAAGTTTCGAGTTGACCTTTTTGCATAGGGTGCAAAAAATGTCAACAGAAGGTTTATCATTCATGTTTCGCATAAAATAACATAACTAATTACTTTAAAATATAGTACATATTATCATAGGTTTGTTGTCATTAATGAATGAATAATTGTTTTATAAGTACAATGATATCATCTTTGTTTTATCATATTGTTTTTACCATCGGAATATGTTGTTTACAAGCATCATTATTAATCATAACAACATCATAGAAATATGTTAGAAGCACAATAACTGAGAGGGGGTGAATCGGTCATACAAAAAATTTACTTCATTTTCCATTACATACATTAATCATTCAAACCATATATAACTAATGTGAGCTTATTAAGTGTGAATCAACCATTTACAAGTACATAAGATAAGATAACACACAAGTACACAAGATATAATATGGGAAACCCTCGAGGGGAAGAAAACCCACTAAAACCTTTGTTAATTGATTTAAAAAATATGGAATTATGCTAAACCCTAATTACAGAGTCACATGTGATAGATATAAAAATAAAGTACAAATCTGACCTAAGTAATAAGATAAAGAAATATAAAACCCTAGGTGCAAGAGAGAGAGAGAGAGTAGATGACTTAGTTGATTTCACAATAAATCCTGAAGTATGTTGGACTGTAAAATTGATGAACATGAGGAGGAAATTGTCGCAACCACACAGAAAAATGTAGGATTGTCGGAATAAGTCAGACTGGGGCGCCTAGGTTAGGTTAGGGGCACCTAGGCACTAGACTCTGCTTCTGGGCACCTGTGACTGTGAAAATGGTCAGAATATGAATTTTCTTTTGTTACACAAGTGTCGCTAACCTTAATTGTTGATTGCTTGCATGTCATACTATGCCAACAGAATTCACATGTTACCTACAAAACAAATGATCACATCAAATCCTAAAAAGAAAAAGATGCAAATGGTGAGTCAAATTGACCCCGACTATCACCCGAAAGAGTGAACTTATAACCAAGCATTTCAATACATCTCAAACTCCATATAGTTCTTTGTGTGTGTAGAATCATGCCCTAGGATGCTCTTGTGCAAGATGCACTTGATAGCGAGCAATAGCTAGATGTAACAATGTAAATAGATGTGTCCATGGAGAAATGAACTTCCCCTCCTATGAAGTGTATGTAGAGAAATGCAGTCTCTTGTCTCTTGTATGATAGCTATATTGATGCTTTGATGCTCCTAGAATGCCTTTTGATGTAACCTTAGGTGATAGTAGTAGATGCTTAGAGATTGATCTTTTAATTTGGTCACATAGCTTTATATTTATATGATTCTCTTGTTTTAATTTTGTAATTAATCAATAAAAGGATGACCCATAAGAAAGAAAGATTCCCAAAAGATAAAAGGGGTCCAAAAGGGGTTAGCAAGATAAAAAGAGGTCGGGGATACTCAAGAGGAAAAGTGTTCCTAGGTGGTGGCATCCTGTCTGGGAGTTGGTGTCTAGAGCCAAGAAAGATAAAGCAATGAAGGTTTGACTGGGAAATAGGATGTAGAAGTCTAGAAAGAAGACAAGAAGTAAAGAAAAGAGGCCAAAGACAGTGGTTAATTACTAGTTTTCTTGCTTAGGAATCATATGAATAGTATTATGTGATTAGGATCTAGAAATGTACCCAGGTGTGTGATTTAGTGTCTGCATTTACCCCCACTTTATGTTTTTGAGAAAATTCTCAATAACATAAAGTAGATAAGAGATGTGTACCTGATAACCATGTAGATCGATGGTGAAAGTGTGTTGAGGAGACAAGAAAAAGCGTGGAGTGACCCTAGGGGTGAAGCGTATGTGTTATGTCCCATTGTACCTATTGTCTTTGTCACTTGTGCTTGATATGTTCAGTGATGTGATTGTTGCTTTCCATAAGGACAAACCTATAAAGAGAAGAGCAAAAAATTAGTCAAATATGTGTATATGTAAAATTTGATCCAAATATGTAAAAAGTGTGTAAAAATGCAAAAAAGTAGTAAAACGAACATGTGCACCTGATCCGTGATGAGTGAAAAAAAGATAGAAAGTGTCATGAAATGTTGTAGAAGGGTGATTTTTTTGGGTGATCTCATGCCACAACAAAAAAATGTTAGGGAGAAAGGTCTAGTGTTATTCTCCATCCCTGACTACTTCCCGAAATTTATACACCATTACAGACTGGTGTGATCCGTCTTTAGTTATGTGTTATTCCGTGTTTGATCCAACGAAATATAAGAAAAGACATAAGATAGAATGCATTCTAATTGCTGGAGGACTGTGCTTGTGCTATGCAAACTAGCTCTGTGTGCAATTCCAAAAATTGTGCTCAAATAAGGAAATAAGTCTAAAATTGCCCCCTGGTCATAGGTGATCAGTAAAGTTCAGGAGTGCACACAGGTGCTAATGTTTGTATCAGGGCATTAACTAGTTCTGTGCTATGGTAAGGACCTAACTTAGAATCTGGGTCATTCTAGTAACTATGATTGTGTGTTCTGCTCTACTGTCATTGTGCAGGCCTAAGTACTGAATCTTTGATTGTGTACTCCTTTTATGGGGCGATTGATTTACCCAATGTAGTGTCCCCCTTGTTTTGGGGTGCATACGACACGTCATTAGGAGTATGAGGCCTAAAAGAGAGGAACGAATGACTGATTATGAAATTGTATCCCTACAACAGTGGAGGGAATGTGCATGGTAGAAACCAATGCACATGCAAGCATAGTGACTAGAAACATGGGTTAATACAAACAAGATAAATACGTATATAGAAGATAATGTGTAATCTAGGTATGCAAAGAAAATAATGTAAACCATGCAATAGTGGGTTGAAAACATTAGAAATTGCTGAAAATGGGTTTTAAGACAATCGAGTGCTGAAGCGATTCACAATGCATCATAAGACAATTTACAAGTAAGGCATAGTGAAAAACCCGCAAATAATGGCATACATTAAAACATAGTGGAAAATAGTAGCACAACAAAGTATAAACAACCATGCTGCAAAATAGTTCCTATGAATAAAATGTTACACATGAAGCACCTGTTAGCGTGTTAGAAAAATATTAATTATGTCAAAACGTGTATATATCGACAGACCAGTGTGTTAGGAAGAATAGGAAGTCCCGTATAAAACGAAAAAATAACATGTGTAGTGTGTATGAAAGTAGATGCCCCCAGGAGCCTTGAGTGGGACTGGTAAGAGGTACAATGCCGAAACATCCATGATGTGTATAAAGATCTGTAAGAATTCTACATTCACAACTAGAGAATAAGTGAATGCGTGCATGTGTATATAGAAAAGATAATGACATATTAAGATATTTATAACTAGTATGTGAAACAAAGTGTACATGTGATCTATAAGTAAGAAAGAGTAAGTGCAACCAAGATATGTAGTATGTAGTGAATGAGTGACAATGGAATGGTATGCAATGATGAAATTTCATAGGAGTAGTGTGCCCCTCGAGTGGATGTGTATGAATGATGGATGAGATGAGGTTCATTTATAAAATACCCTCAATAGTGAATAATGAACCATAGAACAAGAGTGTGTCATCAAGGGAAATGGTTTGAACTTATATGCTAGAAAGATAAAATCAATGAATCCTAGAGTGCAAAGAGTTTGAATGAGTGAGGTGATATTCACTTCAGATTTAGACCCTTAGTAGTGGAGTATGAACCATGGAACTAGAATGCATCAGAGTAGTAGTGTGATGTGCGAAATGTTATAGCTAGGGAGATGTGTCGTGAATGCATAGAGTGTAAAAATGTGTAGTGTGTGAGGTTCATGGATGTAGTATATGACTCAACAGTCAAGTGTGAACCATAGCACAAGAGTGTAGTCATAGGGTAATGACTATACAAGTTGTGTGTATGAAGTGTGTGTATGATGAAACTAGATGCGAAGAACTGAGTGATGAGAATGAGAAATATGAGACATTTGATCAATTCTAGGAGAGGGGGGAAAGAATAAACATGATGCCCCCAAGTGTATGATTGATGAGTAAGATATCTAATAAAAGTGAAGGGAAAGGGTCATCCACCCGATGCTTGTAGAGATAAAGGAATATGACCATGCTCTGAGATTAGTGATAATGAGACTGGATATGTGCAACAGTGAAGATACTGAGGTGGCGATGATACCTAGAAGGTGATAGAGAACCTATGCGAAGGAGATGGAAGAGGTGATGTGCACCTAGATGAATGAGACCGAGGAGGTGATGTGTGTCGAGTATGCGAAAGGAGATTGAAGGAGACCAATGATGTGCATCCTATATGAAGAATAAAGGAGATCAAGGAGGTGATGTGCACCTATGTGAAAGGGATTTTTCATAGTATGTGGACCTAGGTTGATGAGATGGACTAGTGGACTGACGAAGATGAGTGGGTCATGTCCAAAGAGGAGAGCTAGGAGAAGCTTTTCCTTAGTTTTGAGAGGTCCAGGGGACCTAGATGCTCTAAGGAGCATAAGGAAAACATCAAGAGGAGGCTGAGGCCATGGTGTGCATGGAGGGTAACCTTTGATGGTGATAAATTGCTTGTTATGAATAAATATAAGACTTAGGTGGTTCATGTAAATGATTGCTTGAGCAATGAGGAGCCAAGGAAGACCTAAGAGCATATCACAAATCCTTTGATTCAAGGTGCCACAAGGAATTGGCACAAGCATGGTGAGAGGACCTAACTATAACTGAAGCTTGACATAACCATAAGATTTAGGAACTGGATAAGAAATATGCAGAGAGTGGATAGTTGATAGCAATAAGAAGTGCAATAGAGCACACACCCATATGAATAAATGGATCAATCATGGTATTATTGATAGAAATGAGGGTCCAATGATAGAAGCATTAATGTGTAAAAGTATTAGAAGAAAATGTAGCATGATAATCGTGATAAAAAATGGAATGAATGGTGGAGATGCATCAACATGAGAAACTAGAAAATCAAGAGCCCCTGATGAAGGAGGAGGCACAACACGATATGTATGATTGGCCGAAGAGTCGAAAATTTCTTGTCATGCTTAGGAAGAGGATCATTAAATATTTTGAGCTCTTTGTTTTAATTGACCAACGTAGATGTCGAAGGCTCAGGAAGCTCGATTGCATTATTTTCAATACGATCTTGAATTAGATGTCTAAGTTTGAAACATCAATCTGTAGAGTGCTCAATACATTGATGATAGTCGCATCTATAATTTTCTTTATAATTGTGTCCTTTAGGTCGAGATGGATCTAGATTAAGTGGAGAAGGAAGCGTAATAATTTCTCTCAATGAGTTGTGAGTTGTGGTAGTAAAATATGTGGAGCATATGGAAATTTAGTAAATGTATGCTTTGAAGGTTTCCATTGAAGGTTTTCAAGAGTAGCGACAACGTTGCTAGTAGCTTTTACTTCAGTAGGCTTAGTAAATGGCTTGAAAGTGGATTTGCTTTGAAATTTCATAGAAGATGAAGCCTGATCATGATATTTTAGCTTTCTCATAGATAATAATTTGTTTTCACATGTAGCTTAAGCAGTATGTACATAGCTAATCAAATGATGGAGAGGTATCAAAGACGACGCTCTCCTGCAGAGGTCGTAAGAGACATTGGAAAAATAAATCTTGCAATTCTGAATCCACGAGTAAATTAAACATTTTAGCTAATTTGTTCTTGTATAGTAAGACATAATATGCTAGATGCTCATTAGATCCTTGTTTGATTTGTCTAAGTTGAGCATAGGATATTTTAGAACTGATATTGATTGAAAAATGAGCAAAAAAAACCATTCTCTAAATGTATAAATGATGTTACCAAATGGACAGGTAGATCATAGAACCAACACATTGCATAATCTTGGAGACTTCTAGGAAAGATATTTTCTAATAAAGTATGATCATCCACATAATCTAGACATGCCACATGAAATTCTCAGAGATGATCTTGAGGGTCATCATGGCCTTTGAAGGTGGGTAGCTTAGGGGTGAAAAAATTTGGAGGAAGTGAATAGGCTAAAATAATGGGTGCAAAAGGAGTGTGAATATTAGGATTTTGGAAAGTGGAAATCAAGAGATGGGTCCCAAATGTACCTAAAATTTCCACCTATAAGTCAGGGTAGCACCTATTTTAATGTTACCATTAATTTGAGTATTTCACCAACGTTCTTGATATCCAAAGAAGTTAACAAAACATTTTTCAGAAATTTGGATTCAAAATTGGAAGAAGATCTAAACTAATTTTTTGGGGGGGGTTGTGCACGGGTGTGAAAGTATTAGGTTGAATGAGACATAGATGCATGAGAGGTAACCATTTGGTACGAATTTGAGTCTATAGTGGGAATGAAAGGAGTGTTTGGAATATTGTGTAAGGGGGTGACTTGGTAGTAGTGGAGGCCATGAATATGAAGGGGTTTGGTGGAGGCCATGATAGCTGATGAAAAACTGATAAGGGGTGTAGAAGTAGCATCTCAAGGGTTTTTAACATCCATCAAAGCATGGAGAATATTCGGGAGATGTGTAGTATTATCACACAAAGCTTGATGAACACCAAGTTTGGTAATCTTGTCTAACTGATCTTGATCAACATTGTTGTCTTCATCATATGATTGCTCAATGTTATATGTTTTGATGTTTTTGAGAGGAACATTTTGAATTAGTTAATTAAATGGGTTATCAGTCATTCAGCCATTTATTTATTTAAACCCTAATAGGTAGATGGAGGGAATCCACCTCATATGCTCAAGAGACCCAAAATGACCACTACAGGTGACGAGCATAAAAAGAAAATCCTAAAAAGAAGGTTGGAGTCGAGCGATGGGTTCACCAAATGATTTAATAAATATGGAATTTTGTGAAATCCTAATTACATAGTCACATGCGATAAATATAACAATTAAGTATAGTTTTGACCTAAGTAATAAGCTAAAGAAATATGAAACCCTTGAAGATCAGAGAGAGAGATCTAGAGAGAGAAGAGAGGGAGAGAGTAGCAATACTTAGCTGATTTCACTAATTGATCTTGAAGTCATATTGGACTGGAATGACTGATTGAACCTTAAATACTAGACAATTTGTAACTCACACCCAAAAAGTTAGAACTGTTCAGACACATAAGTTTTGACTAGGGTGACTTGGAATAGGGCAAGAGTGCATAGGGCACCAGAACATCTACTAAGCACATCTAGGAGCTTGTGCATGAAATATCTTAGAAACTGATTTTTATTGTGTCATACAACATGGTCACTAAATCTTCGTTAGTTGATTTCCACTAGTATGTCACCTCTATTCATCTCTAGACATTCACTGTAACCTACAAACAAATGATTCTCTTGTAAAACCCCAAAACCCATCAAATTTTAGAAATAGAAAATTTTATTCAGAATAAGGAGTCTTATCTGACCTCGATCTGGTCACCCAAAAGAGTGAACTTATGACTAACGCATTGCATCTATATCTCAGACATCCATGTAGTTTTGTCTGCTTTATATGTGTATAGTCATACATTTGAGGCATGAGACCATTTGTGCAAGATTATACCTTGATACCCCACCTAGATTATAGGTAATGTAGAAGATCTCATTAGCTAATGTGTGGATAGTCAACTCATAAACTTCCTCTTCCTATGAAGTGGTGTTTTCATTTGACTTAAGAAAAATTTAGTCCCTTGTCCCTTAGATTTGATAGCTAGATGGAATGTACTTTGAAATGAGTTTTAAAACAGCCTTTGAATACCAGCATAGGTTGACTAATCGACTTCAGTTCCCTAGTGCTTTTGGTTATTTCACCTCAAAATAATATTGAATAGCATAACTATGTAGTTTCTATCACTTTACACATGTTTGAATTCTCTAATTACCATCTATTGGGGTTCAGGCCAATCTGATTGAGTACTCTTCAACTGTAGATAATCTAAGATCTATCATTTAGGGGCTCAGTAACTGATAATAAATAGTCCAAAGACTGGACATTGAGTTCCTAGGACAAGAGTGCCCAATGACATCTATTTTCTCGACCAACGTTGGTCACTTTGTTCTTTATTTTTTTTGTAGAAAAATAATGAAAGTCAAAAAAAGAGTTTCCAAGATGTCATTCTGGCCAATGAAAGTACAAAAGTGTTTCTGTACCATTTGCCAAAGAGGATTTGATCACCTTTTCTACCTCCAGTTCACATTGCTCTTGGACTCATCAGTAAATGCTATGCCCTATGTCTTTCAGGCTACCTTCCAACCATGTACCACCTAGTCCTTCTTTGAATTCCATCTCTTCAAAAACTGGACCCCTCCTCTTCTATTTCTAGTCTGCTTACCAATTTTTTGGTGTCTTAGAGTGTCTCAAAACTCCTTGATCATAACCCCTTAACTTTAAAATGTTTACCTTTCCCACTCATCCAGTTGCGACTTGTCAGGACTACTCATTTACAGGATGCATATATCTTATTCCTGAAGCACTCTGACATGAATTCCACATCAGCGAGTACCAGCGTTCATCTGTTAATGATTCTTTGTCCTACGCATCCTGTTATGCCCTAGGAATTATGCCCACATCATCAATTTCTATGACACCTTTAAGATAATGTCTATTACCTCTTTCTATTTATTACAAATTTGGTTTGCTTTTGTGTGTGACATGTCATCCTTAGTGTATCCATTCCTAGCCTATATCATCTTCTATTTCATAACCATTGATGTCCCAAGGTACACCTTAATCAAGGTGTTGGCTCTTCATTATCCCCTTTTATAACCTAGTGATTGTCCATCCTGTAAGGTGTCTACCACCTATCACCATGAGGAGTAATTTACAAGGAGGGGTCCCTGAGGGAGGATAAGCCTACAAGGGTTTCATAAAAATGGTAGGGGGACCCGATTTCTTCTACTTCTTATTCATCTTACATACCGTTGACATTTATTCCTCACTATGTGTCACCATGTGCATTGTTCACTTCAATCATGTGAAAGAGACCAGGACAGTGTGAGTGACCATCCCTCATTGAGGAAATGTCATCTTACCTACCCCCTCATAAAGAAAGGTGTGGTCTGTCATCTAATATCTACCAATGTGAATATGATTTCATTTTTGAAATTGATGACGGATAAAATGAATTCATGGGTAATTAGAAACATACATTAGTGTCTAGTTTCAATGCAATTCTTAAAGACCCTCTATGAAATTTTTAGATGAAGCAAATTTTTCCATCTAAAAATTGCATTATTCCTACAAATCCCATACATAGGGTGTATGCATGATAGTTTAAGCTAATATAATTAATAGAAACTAACATCAAGTAGTTCCAATAAAAAATATTTGTGGTAACATTAAACATGTCATGTTAAATCTCATTTCCAAAGGATAAGCTTAACTACTTGCATAACAACTATTCCCAATGTCATGAAATGTAAACCATCCTTTGACTGGTATAGTGCTTTGACCTAGGCACTCTATCTTTTCATTAAAGGAACTGCTTTAGTGAGCTGAGTGTAGGTACGTTTGATCAAAGGAAATTTCTCCATGGACAATTGTAATAGAATCTTACCATATGGCTATATTGCCATGTATGGTTCTTCATACATTACTACTCTTTGCAGAGTCTATCATAGATTTTGTCACACAATAGCAGTTGCTTTATTAACCAAATCACCTTCAATAGTTGCCTCAAACTGCTCTATCATATGCAGTATGTCTTAATAGGACATGTTGTCCAAGTTTTGATATAGGTCCCTCCATAGGTCTCCTATATCATAACCTTTCCAAATGTTTGATGAGGCATTCATAATGGCTTGCAACCTAGTGAATGTGGTTCTATTGAAGAGAAGAAATTAGAATTAGACAACAAGAGTAAGTGTTGATAAAGAAAATACTTGTTAGAGATCACACAAGAAGTCTGTGCGGGAGAGAAGGTCCAGATTCAAGGGTGTGGAATGGATAGGAAGAATGCACACGTGTGGAGGTACAAAGTTGGTGTATTTAGGACTTAGCTGATTTTGAGCATAAAGACCTATTTTTAGAAGATGGCATGTAGAACACACCAACGATGTAGAGATGTGCGCTCCACACATTTTCTATCTTTAGAGGATCAGATCAAAGCATTTTTGCATGGAGACGAGCTAAGAATAGGATTTTCACTTTAGTTAACTACAAGAGGTCTATAGATAACACACTTGCATGTGTGGCTATGCCTGTAAACAGCATGTGGCTATTAATAGCATGTGGCCTATTTTTGGAATAGATAAGTGGTGAAGGGAAAGTCCCCACCCTATATATATGATAAGAATCACATAGTAGATAGATATACAAAGAGTGTCATAGAAATGGATATGGAGATATAGAGATATGCACATATGACTTGGATTACTGTATCAGATCCATGCACACATTGGTATAGATTTCATTATTGTAAGGAGCTTCTGTGTTTATTAATAGATGGAAGATATTGGCTGAATCTAAGTGTCATTCTTGTGTGTAATTGAGTAGTGCATGTTCTTGATTCAATCATGATTATTGTTTAAGCTTGTTCTTTCATAAATCTGAATATGGCATGCATTGTAGAATGATGGATTAATTATGGATCTATATGTTTCTTCCTTCATCACACTAACATCCTACTACAGAAACCCTAAAGAGGGACCTGGTACCTTTGCGTGCTTTGGGTGAGCGCACAGTCTAGGCTGAGTGATGTGTCAACCCATCTAGGGTGTTATATTGGTAAATTCTAGGCTGCATCATTGGTTCCATTACCGGGACCTCTTTTTCAGTTGTTTTCAGGATGGTTCATGATGAAGACGTATCAGTTAACTCTAGCAAGTATTGAGGAGTGGATACATGATCTGGAGGAAGAATATGCATGACGGTTCAGCAGTGGATCTGAGTTTAACGCACACACTTGGGTAGAACAAAATCTGTATGACAACTTATATGAGAGATTTTTCACCATCTTTCCAGTAGAATTATACGAGTGGCTGATTGCTTATGCATCTAAGTGGAATTGGAGGTATCACACACTTGTCTGGACACAGGAAGAATTTTAGGCCCTTTATGATGCTTGATCTGATCTGGACTCGCACTATGGATACGTGGTTTCATGGTGTTCTAAATAGTTATATTTTGGAATATTTAATTTTGACGTATTCTTGCCCAGAGGTAGTTGAATTCTAGTTTTTTGCGGTATCCTAGAGGAGTATATTTGTAAGTTATTCTACTTGTGATCAAGATCTTGATGGTAACTTTCAACTTGGAGAATAAACTGATGGCTAACTAAACTTCACCACATATTATGGTAGGAATAGGTTTGGTAAAATATGGCAAACCTAGCGGCAAAGAGGTAGAGATAGGAAAGGTGGCTTAAGTATAATGAGGCATGCAAGAGGGAGATAGAGAAGCATTGTACTGTTGTAGAAAGTATGGTGTTGAGGAGAGAGATGGCTCATGAAGGATTTGAAGCTCACGTAGAAGACATGGAGCCAGAGCATCAGGAACTCCCCCATCTTGGAAAACATGAAAGAGATCCCCCCTTGGCCTCACATAGAAGTGTGCCAGTAAAGACTACCTGGGCCTTGGGTTTGCATCTTAATCCACTTGGTGACCTAGCCCTTGTGCTTGGTTTTCCAATATCTAGTACAACAAGTAACCAACAAACTAACTTGGGAAGTAGGAGAGTAGGAGTAAGTCAGGGAGCAAGTACATCAATGGCAGGATAGACAAATTCAATGTTATTTGGAGGAACATTTTCAGGTGCATCATCCACACAGAATGTAAGCACACCAAATGTTGGATTCACCTCTAGAAGTGGAACTACCTCACAGAATGTAGGGGTGTAGTATAGTACTATTATTGGAGCATAGGGGAGTACATCTACAGGTCCTATTCTAGCTACAGGTGGAGGATCAGGAGGTATAGGTGGTTCTAGTTCTGGTGGATCTGGTGGTTCTGGAGGTAGAGGAAACACATGAGGTTCTGGATCAGGTGGTCAAGGCCTGCAACAACCACAGAATATCTATATGGAGATGTCTCTTCATCTCCTGGAGTATAGAGGTATAGAGGATGTTGTCAAACATGTGCATATGTGTGAAATATTGTGGCACGCTGCAAAAGGGATCACG
Source organism: Taxus chinensis (assembly GCA_019776745.2). Taxonomy (NCBI): domain Eukaryota; kingdom Viridiplantae; phylum Streptophyta; class Pinopsida; order Cupressales; family Taxaceae; genus Taxus; species Taxus chinensis. Next base: position 34,961,750 of record CM034148.1, on the reverse strand, counting down.
GCTTCTGAGTGCAAGGAAAGTCAATTTTCTACTACATTACAGGGACATGCACACAGCTGGTATAGGAAGTTTGACCCTGATCAAACTTGTGTGGATTATGCAGCATTGAAGGATGCTTTCTTGAAAGAGTTCCATATCCCTGAGTTTGAGTAGAAGAGTATAAGTGCACTCAAGGATATCAAGAAAGGCACTACTGAGAGTGTACGTGAGTATGATGCCCATTTTAAAACACTTCTATCTAAGCTTTCTTATGATATTCATGCAAGCCAACATGCACAATGGTTCGTTGGAGGATTGATTACACCATTTAGAAGGGCACTGTCACAAAAGACATACACTGATCCACGTGAAGCACTAGAAGCAGCTTTGCATGCTGAGGTAGTTGGGAGCATTAATACTGGTGTTAATCCATTCTTAGAGGCACATATTGTAGCTATGGAAAAGTAGTTAGAGAAGCTATCAGAAAATTCAGCCCATGAAACGCTCAGGAATTTGGTGTACAGATTGTGAAGTGGAAGGTCACACCAAGGATAGTTTCCCTCACAGATCTATATGCTCATTACTATTGGATTGTGAGATATGTCATTTGAATCATGATGCTAGTCACTGTCCTTTGTTACAGCACATGATAAGGAAGAATGTATCCTGTTTTTGCAAAATTTTCCGGTCCACAACCCATGATACTGAAGATTGTTGGTTGATTGGTCAGATCCAGGATGCTATAGACATTGGGGTATGATAGACAAGTGTAACAAATAATTCTAAGGGTAAGAATGAGCACCAAGATCATGATCATAATCAAACACACTATGACAGGAATGAGGGGAATTTTGAAGGAGGTCATGGAAGGGGACATGGATATCATGGTGGATATGGAGGATGAGGCCATGGTGGAGGAAGAGGTGAGTTCCCTCATGGAACATGTTATACATGTGGATCTCCTGACCACTATAGGCATGAATGTCCTCAGAATATTGCATATTCTTTCTATGATAAAGAACCATAGCTATGAAGAGTGCCCAGACTTATATGAGCATCTGAGTAAGCAACATAAGCAAGAAAACAAAGGTGTTGGGATGGTTAGAATCCAAGTGCGTGGTAGAAGATCAATGGATGCCCAAGATAGCACCAGAACCTGAGGCATTAATAGTGAAGATTACTACATGACCTGAAGCGACGTGCACAAGAGAGGCATTGCACCAGAAGCCTATGATCACCAAGGAGGAGGTTTTGCATGCAAGGTACCCAGATCCTACTCATCAGAAGGAAGTTTATCAGGATACCATGGAAGTGCTAAGGAATCTTCAAGGTGAGATACAGTACTTAAAGGAGCAGAAGAAAGCATCAGAGATAGTCCAAACTGATATCGATGATCTGAGAGAAGTGTGTAAAATTTTGTGCCAGGAGAACATCATTCCACTATTAGGAAGTTGGTTAGAAGGGAACACTCCATGTGTAAGTATTGAGACCATGAATAGATCCTGCATGTAAATCTTCCCCCTGATAGCATTGACTATGACAAGGAAATTACTCTGAATGCTGTTGTAGATGGATGGTTGTTGAGCAATATTTTGATTGATACAGGTGCAGAAGTAAATGTGATTATATTAGATGCATGGGTACAAATTAGGAGGCCTCCATTACAGTAATCATCTAATGTGTTGTTTATGGTAAACCAGACTAAGGCCACTCCTATAGAAGTTTTGAAGGATGCATCTATAACCATACAAGGGGCCAAGTTCACTGGGGATTTTGAGGTATTAGCACTTGCAGAAGTAGACAAGTTTTCTAGCCTTGCTTGGATGCCCTTGGTGTTATGCGAATAATGCTGACTTGAGATTCAATAAGGGGTATATCAGCTTTGAGAACAAGGAGGAAAGGGTTGTGATACCTTTGACAGATGGGAAGTCCACACCATATGTTGAGCCTCTAAGTGAGGAGGACTTAAACATAATTTATGTATGTGTTATTCAGGACCCAGAGGTCAATGAGCCATCAAAGGAAGGCATCCTACAGTGGGAGGATTCTCATTCTATTAGTGATACTACGAGTATTTCTTGTGACAATTGGGCTCATGGTACATATGAACTAGTAGGGCACGAGGTAAAAAGTGTGGTTGCATGCAAGAATGGACTTCGCTCTATTCGATGGATAGGTAGCACAGTACCTTGGTATACAGGGGCAGAAGATCTTCCTGTATTTTTGAAAGCCATGGAAACACAGTGGACAAATCAAATTAAGAGAAGAGATATGTTAGTATATACCTTATGTGGGACAGTAGTGCGCTGGTGGGTAGTCCACAGAGATAATCTTATAGAATGGGAAGAGATTGGAGTCGCCCTATCTAATATGTTTGTAAGGAACAATGCACCTACACAGATCTACACTTATCATGGTGATCAACCTGTTTAGCATCACATTCAGCAGTGTGAGAGACTCTGGACAGCAGGACAGGAAGCATTACCACCTTCACTCTGGGTGCATAAATTGTACTCTACTCTACAAGGATGCGCACGCGCCTGGTATGTATATGCAGAACTACATCGAGAGACTGGAAACTTGGTAAAATTTGACTGCATAGGAATGATCCAGACCTTTGACTACTTCTCTTCCCAACCTCCAGTAGAAGAGGCATTAAAATTTGTCAAGCACTTAACTATGGGAGATAGTGTAAAAGCAGAAGAGCATATTCATGAATTATTTGGTGAGACAGAGTCCGGAGCGCATTTTGAAAAGGAAGAAGAAATGGACTCCATACTACTTGAACGTGCTTGCCTTGAGAAAGAGAAAGGAAAGATGGTTTACATCGTGGATGATGAGGAAGTTGAGAACCTAGATATTGAACATTCACAAGGGGTGCGCGAGGTCTTGGATAGTGCAGACAAGGATACAGAAGACAAAGGGTGAATATAGGTTCATGCCTGAGCCTAAGGAGGCCATAATTGGAGACTACTGGTCAGACTTGGAGGTTGAAAATATTATTGAGACTCAGGGATTATCATTATTCCCTCGAGGGTATCATGAACTTAAAGGTGTGCATGAATCACTTGGGGAAATGAAGATAAAGCTTAAGGAGGTGCATGCCCAGTTAGAAAGAGGCTTACAAAATGAATCCCAATTTGCGTGAAAAGGTCAAGAAGAAATTGATAACATGTTGAAATATGGAATTATCAAGCCCCTTGATGAGTCAGAATGGGTTAGTCCAATGGTGATTATCAAGAAGGATGGATGAATTAGAATCATGTGTGGACTATAGGAGTTATCTGCATGTGTAACAGATCCATTCCCTACACCATTCCTGAGGAAATACTAGAAGGAGTGGTAGGGTGTGTATACATGATGGGTTTTCCGGGTAACATCGGGTTAGGATTGCTAAGGAGGATCAAGAAAAGACAACTTTCACTACTGAATGGGGCATTTTTGCTTATACTGTGATGCCTTTTGGATTGAAAAATGTGCCTGCCATATTCCTGTGGATAGTTGTTCAGGAATTCAAGGATTTTATTCACAACTTTTTACAGGTTTATCTAGATGATTGGACAGTATATGGGCTTGTGAAAGATCATTGTGACAATCTATGCTTAATGTTTGAATAGTGTAGACAATTGAGTATCTCTTTAAACATCAAGAAGTGCATATTTTCTACACCATTTGGAATACTGTTAGGACATATAATCTGTAAGGAAGGTTTGCTGGTTGATCTAGCTAAGGTTGCAGTCATTATAGGCCTAGAAGCACCTACCAGTCAAAGTGAGGTGCACAGATTTTTAGGTCATACAAGATATTATAGAAAATTCATCAAAGGATATGCCAAATTTGTTGCACCCTTGGAAGAGTTACTGAAAGGGAAAGGTACATTTTATTGGGGAGAACTGAAACAACAACGCACATTTGAGATACTAAAGGAGAAACTTACTACTGCGCCCATTCCATGCTTTCCATTAAGGGATAAACCATTTCATGTGCATGTGGATGCCTCTGGCATGGCCATTGACATATGCTAGCTCAACCTGGAGAAGGTATCATAGATCATCTAATTTGTTTTGCTAGTAGGAAGCTGAATCCTGCTGAACAAAATTATACAACTACAGAGCGCAAAGCTTTGTCAATGATCTATGCATTGCACAAATTTTGACAGTACTTGTTAGCAACACCATTTGTGTTTTATACAGATCACATGGCATTGAAGTATTTGGTAAACAAGCCCATATTGCAGGGGCACATATGCAGATGGGTACTCCTATTTCAAGAGTTTGACTTCATAGTTATGGTGAAGCTAGGGAAAAGTAACTCTAGACCAGACCACTTGTCTAGAATTCACTTAGGAGAAGAAGCATAGAAAATTGAAGAAACCATGCTAGATGCACAGTTATATAGGTTACAACGTGTGCCATCAGAATTAGAAGACATTGTTGTCTTTCTATGGACTGGTGTAGCACCAGAAGGAATGAAGGCATTAGAAAAGAAACAACTTGCTATACACACGGCACCGTTTATGTTAATCAGTGGTGACCTCTACAAGTTAGGTAGAGATGAAGTATTATGCCGTTGTGTATTAGAGCATGAGTGCAAGGATATTATGGAAGAAGCCCATGGTGGTATTTTAGGAGGCCATTATGTAGGTGATGCAACTGCCTGGAAGATCCTACTTACTGGATTATGGTGGGAGATGATTGTATAAAGATTGTAAAGACTATTGTAAGGCATGTGATCATTGTTAGCACCTAGGAAAACTAGGGCAAAGAGATGAGATTCCTTTGAGACCAATTACTAGTGCCAAACCATTTGAGAAATGGGCCATTGACTTTGTAGGACCTATTTCGCCAGCCGCGCGCAGGACTGGATCATGTTATATCATTACTTGTATAGATTATCTCACAAGGTGGGTAGAAGCATCACCTATGAAGGACTGTACAACAGCTACAATAGCTAGGTTTCTATGGGAGAATGTTCTTACAAGATATGGATGTCCTTTAAGCTTGACAAGTGATAGGGGTACACACTTTTTGAATGAGACAATTAAGATCCTATTAGATGAGTTTATGGTTGCACACCATAAGACTACACCCTACCATCCTCAGGAAAATGGAACTGCTGAGGCTTTCAACAAGATTTTGAGCTAGACATTGACAAAAATTTGTGATGTTGGAAGAAAGGATTGGGATGATAAAGTGTCAGCTGTTCTTTGGGCATATAGAAAAACTTACAAGAGATTGAACAAAGGCCACACCATTTCAATTGGTGTTTGGCGCAGAAGGCCATTCTCCCTATAGAATTTATGTTACCTTCTTTGCGCATTGCACGTGTTGGAGGTCTAGCTGATGAGCAGGATTTAGAAGAGTGTATTGAGAAGATGATTCAACTGGATGAGCGACGAGCCATAGCACGATGGAGTCAGAAGTAAGAAAAGGCTAGGAAAAAAGCATGGCATGATAGAAACATAAGGAACAAGAAGTTTGGGATTAGACAAATGTACTTCTTTATGACTCTAAGTTCTTGTGCCATCCAGGCAAGCTCAAGGTACATTGGTTGGGGCCATATGTCATCACTTACATACTTGAATCAGGTGCTTGCCAGTTAGAAGCACTTGATGGAACATGGCTACCCGGTTACTTTAACGGGAGTAGGCTGAAGCCCTACTATAAATAAGTCTTCTTGGTGTTTGTAATAAGGAAGTATTTCCATTTAGATTAGGTTTCCATTCTGTATTTCCTTAATTTATTTCCTTCATTGTCGCTATGCTTTGTCAATTTAGTTGTTGTTCTTGTGTAATAAGTGCACTTGCATGCATGAAGCTAATTACTATGTGAAGAATGTTTATGCACAAAGGACTGCACATACTTTTAGTGTGGGGTGGTTGTAGTTATCCAAGTAAAATACTGTGGGAATTGAAAGGTGAAAGGAATAAGCTGCTACGGGTGTGCTTTAAGTCAAAAGAAGATTGCTTCTCAAAAGTGACCAAGGATGGAGATGAATGAAAGGATAGTATAACACGAGGTAAGTAGAGGCCATGATAACTACCAGGAGAAGGTACAGTGATGAGGTACTCAGGCATAAGGGCATGCACTGAAGAGAAGTCTGTGACCAGAGGGTAGGAAGGTGCGCTAGAAGGTTATAGCTGGGGCGTGAAGATGTACTGCATGGAATGAATGAATTTGGTCAATGAATGAGAGGATATTTGGTAGGTGAAGGAGTAATAAATGCATCAAAATTTGAAAAATTATATAAGGATGGGATGCGAATTCATTTTTACCATTGTGACTAAGAGTATTTGAGGAAAGAGCTAAGTGCAAAGAGCTGAGTGATTGGGTTAAGGTGCGAAGGGTGTGAAACCAAGCGTGACAAAGAGATCTGTGTGAAAAGAAGCTTGTGTCCCCGGTGGTGAAGGGTTTGAGCAAAGTAAGGTGACAAAGAGGAGTTAGGGCATGAAGTTTCCACCTAGGGCATGATTGAATCGAGCTAGGGTTTGATTCACAAATTGTAGAGTTAAAGAGGAGACATTTCACAAGTAAAAATGGCACCCAAGAAGGCAGTTGCAGTAGCAACAACAAAAGGAAAGAAGAAGGTGGTCGTCGAGGAGGAAGAGATGGCACCTGAAAGTGATTTTTCAGAAATGCAATATCCAGAAGGAGTCATCATCGGCCAAGAATGGGATTCACCCATCAGAAAGAGAAAAGTAAGTGAATACAATCACAGGACCTCAGAGAACAAGAAGGAGCTCGATTCCTTGCTCACTACTAGGACAAACAAACGTATGGTAGATGACATGCCAGTTTATGATGATGTAGGCGAGAAGCTTCTGAAGAGAATTGGGGTCTACCAATTATATGAGCTTCCATATTTTGGGAAGTATGATCCCTTGTATCAGTGGCTCATGAGTAGAGTGCATGAGGACTTCTTCTACTTTGTAAGACGCAGAGTTAGAATCTCATCTGCGCTTATCTCATCAGTTACAGGTTTGAAGGCCATAGGAGAGGATATAAAGAATGATCTCATAGATAAAGCCACGATCTTAAAGACCAGACAAGATTTTGGGTACTAAAGGGTCCGCGTGGTATGGATATAGACAAGTTGAAGAACTGTCTGATTGTGCAAGCATCAACACACCTTGTTACAAATTTGAATGACTAGAAGCAGTGGTCGCAGGTAAATACTATGTGGTTACAAGTTACGCGTAAGATGTGAAAAGGAGTAGTCTACAATATTGCAAGCTACATTGTAGAAAAAATAGTCGAGGAAGCACACACGGGAGGGAAGATCAGCTTTGGGGCTATTCTACTATCACTAGTATTTATGGAAATTGGAGTACCAGATGGGCCGAAGGAGAAGGTATGGGAATACCCCATGGAGAATAAGTCACCAGCTGAAAGGTTCAACAAGTACCTATGTAAAGGGGCCATGACAAATGACGTAAAGCAAAGGGTGGAGAAATGGACAGGCTACGACATTTGTAGAAGAGTGGCGCATCCGGACGCCATCAGTAGTAGGGAAACAAGTTTGCCATTTCTTGCATCGCGCATTCAATGAGAGATGGAGTCTGCCCTTGGTGTAAATTGCCTTACACATTTCTGCAAGGCATTTGTTCACATATTCACAGACACGCGCCGAATGGTATTTAATGCAGATAAGGTAGACTATGACTACCAAACGTTGAGGAAGAAGTATGTGTATCCTTGAAGAAGTGCCTATACTGAGAGGATCATTTTGGAGGTATTGAATACTAAGCCAATAAGTCTGGTTGTAGCAAATGTAGGGGAAACATTAGTGTATCTTCAGCTAAAGCCCAAGATGGAGAACAAATAAGTATGTGGAGAATGAATTCACACTCACAAGGGCACTGAAGGGTAAACACACAATTGAAAACATACCAGTACAAAGGCCCACAGAAGCTGTTGAAGTAGTGGATGAGGAAGAGGAGCGTGAAGATAGTGGAGGCTTGGAGCACAGAAGAAAGCAACCTTATGATAGAGAAGAGTTACAGTGTGTGGCCAGTCCACCTTGAGGACAGGATGTAGAGGAAGATACGAAGGTTAAGCAAGGGGAGCATAGGTTTAAGAAAGTATTCAGATGCACAAGGATTCAAAGTGGAACCCCAAAAATGGTAAGGAAATCACCTCGTCTCTCTCCACACAAGGAGACCGCTAAACCTAAGAAGAGAAGAAAGTTGAAGTTGGATAAAGAAGCGAAGGAATCAGGGGAGAGCGAGCGTGCATCTCTAACCCCACTCGACCCAGAAGATGAACTATAGAATGAAGAAGAGTGAAAAGATGAAGAGATGAAGGATGGAGAAGAAAAATAAAAGGAAACCTCCAGATCCATGCATGCGACTGCTCAAGATATAATGGGACATGCTCCTAACCTTGAAGCTACAATTCCCAAGGGTCCTAGATCAAAGAGGATGAGTGGAGATCACATTCCACCAGCCATGGGTTATGCAGGTAAAATTGTCCACCCTGCTTCTAGAGCACGATAACACAGAAGGATTTATTCGGCTGGGAGCTAATGAATGAGGATATGGTGACTGTGCGCACTTGAAAGAAACTATCATGGTCAATGCACACCCATATGGATGAGCCTGAATTTTATGTATGTGAAGAGTCATGCATTTTGAGATGGCTGAAGAAGGCACCCCAAGCTAGACATATGACAATAAAGCCTACTATCATGTCAAATGAGCAGGTCATCAACGCATTGGTGAAGGTTTCTGCTGAAGTTTCTAGAAGAAACATGGATTAAGCTGCAACAATCAGAGCACTACACAAGGAGCTAAAGACAAAGGTTGCAGAGATAGTGCACATAACACAAGAGAGGGACTTGGTGCAAAAGAAGAACGAAGTATTTATCAGCTTCCCAGAGGAGATTGGGGACAATGTCATAAGAGCTAGGCCACACTTAGAGACCAAGGTACCACAGACATTTCCCTCAGCGATACATTATGTAGGAAAGTTGGTGGACCTGGTACTTTAAGATGAACATCTGCACATGACAACACCAAGGAAGTCAGAGCAAGAGGCAGAACAAGAGAAATCCTCAGTGATGCAAAATATTGCATCCTATGAGGGACTTCTGCAAGTGCTACAAGAAGTATTGAAGAAATCAGACCAAGCTTCAAACATATGCACAACTCCAGAGGCACTTATCAACATAAATACCCTGGAAGAAAACAATGAGGTCCTAAAGCAATGAAGGACAAGACATTGGGCTGCTCAGAAATATTTTCAATGGTTAAGTAGAAGTGCGAGGCCCTGATAGCAGCACAAGAGCCACACAAGGCTCGGCTAGAAGAGCTTAGGAAGCTAATTACGTAGAAGATGGATCTTCTAGAAGGAAGAATGACCTCAATGTCTAGCATTGTGTTGGTTCTGCAAAATGAAAAATGGGATATTGCGAGGGATGAGTTGGATTCCATTGTTGTGGACATTCCACAAAAAGTAGAACAAGCACTCACTGAATGGCATGCCTTAGAGGCTGAAATAAAGGAGTATCCAGAGTTGATACTTCAAACTGATACAGAGGAGGCTACCTCATAAAAATTCTTTATTTATCTACATTCTTTCATTCTTATTCTTTCCATTTTTCTATTCTTTACTTCAATTTTTGGAGATACCCATTGTCGGGGCTTTAATGAGATTAGTATGGGGTAATGTTGATCAAAGAATACTTGTTAGAGATCACACAAGAAGTCTACATGGGAGAGAATTCTAGGATCAAGGACGTGGAGGGACAAGAAGAACCTGGATGCAAAGGGCAAGTTTGGTATTCAAGACTTAGTCGATTTTGAGCATGAAGACCTATTTTTAGAAGATGGCGTGCAGAACACACCAATGATGCAGAGATGTGTGCGCCACACATTGTCTATCTTTGGAGGATCGGATCGAATATTTTTACATAGAGACGAGCTAATAATAGGACTGTCACTTTAGTTAACTGTAAGAGGTCTATAGATAGCACACTTACATGTGTGGCTATGCCTGTAAATGACGCGTGGCTATTAATAACATGTGGCCTATTTCTGGAATAGATAAGCGGTGAAGGGCAAGTCCCCACCATATATATATATATATATATATATATATACACATATATATATATACATATACATATACATATATATACATATATATATATATATATGATGTGAATCACATAGTAGAAGATATACAGAGAGTTTAGTAGAGAGATGGATGTATGGAGATATAGAGATATGCGTATATGATTGGAATATTGTATCAGATCCATGTGTGCATTGGTATAGATTGCCATTATTGTAAGGAGCTTCTGGGTTTATTAATAGATGGAAGATATTGGCCGAACCTAAGTGTCATTCCTATGTGTAACTAAGTAGTGCATGTTCTTGATTTAAATCATGATTATTGCTTAAGCTTGTTCTTTCATAAATATGAATATTTCATGCATTGTAGAATGATGGATTAGTTATGGATCTCTATGTTTCTTACTTCATCATGCTAACATTCTGCTACTGCAACCCTAAAGAGGGACCTGGTACCTTTGCATGCTTCATGCGAGTGCTCAGTCTAGGCTGAGTGATGTGCCACCACGTCTAGGGTGTTATTTGGTAAATTCTAGGCTACATCAAATATTATGACAAACAAGAGGCTACAATGTCAGAGATTTTCTATCACTCTTTCATTTCTTCTCTTTTTTTCTAAAACTTCAAAAAGCATTTCCAAAAATTTCCAACTTGTTTGAATGATGGAGGAAGGCCTATATTTATAGCCTATATGTGGGGTTAGATAAAGTAACCCTCATTAAGGGACATGATTTGAGTGGTTAGGTTTGCGACGGATATGATTTGATTGAGTGGGGTCATGATTTGAAATAGTGGATGAAACAGTGGATTGATATGGATATGATTTGAATTATGAGTGGGAGCTCATGATTTGAATTAGTGGATTAGTGATTTAATAGTGGATGTGGATAATGGGAGTCATTTCTAAATAAATGGATGATTTAAAGGGTTGGATGAGGATAAAGGACTCGTGATTTAAACAAAAGGAGTGGATGATTTAAAAGAGTTGGATGAGGATAAAGGAGTAGTGGGACTCATGATTGAAATAATTTGTGAATGATAGGACTAAATTTGAAATGTTTAGATATTGAGGATTAATTATTTAAAAGTGAATCAATTAAACAATTAAGATTGTTTAATAGAACATGTATTTTTGATGGGAAATGAGATTTATTTAATTTGAAGGGAAAATGGATTCAAATGGGTAAACTTGATGAGGGAGAGAAAACGCGGGGTGAAGGAGAGGAACAATACCAAAAATATGTGTCTACATTTGCCCCTTTTTGATGAGTGGTTTATGATAGCAAGCCACGAGACAAAAACAAAAAGGGTTGGATGAGGATAAAGGAGTAGATGGTAAGTTCCCCCTCAAATGGGGAGTCGATGATGTCACACGAAATTGATGATGTGTTTGAAAAAGAGTAGATGGAAAGGGTTGGTGGATAGAGGATGGGTAAAAACATGACCAAAGGCAAGATGCCCCAGGCAAAAAAGGATCACAATAACAATGAAAAATATGGCGGTGACTCCAATATCACATCGGTAGAGGACCATTGTGGTCTCAATGGAGACGAATGACAATGTTATATGGACCAGTGAGTGGGTGAAGACCACTGCAATATGGATGCAAACCGTGATGACCAATGGGTCATAGGTAAACATCAAAGTATCACAACTATATGTGAAAATCATGTGAAATCCTTCATGAATGAGGTATCAAACAAAAGGTCATGCGTTCACCAAGAACGAGGATGAAAAGGCATAGTACCCGATGGGATACAAAAATGACAAGAAGGCAAAAGGATAAAAAAGATGAATGACAAGATAATATGCCCCAAAGGGGGAATTATGGCCATAAAGGCAAAAATAAAAGGATAAAAGCATGTCCTAAGATGGTCGGAATATAGCCACGAAAGTGAACGTTAGGAGAAAAATGGAGAAATTTGTGAAAGAAGATGCCCCAAAGGGGTAGATATGATGTAAAACATATGACACATAAGAAAGCGTTGTTATGGACTATAGATGAGTATACGAGGAAAATGGAAAATAGACTCGCTTGTTTGGCAAATAGAAGGAGTCAAGCTACTTTTGCGAAGAAACAAAAGTAAAGCAAACATTCATGGAAGAGAACAAGATTGGATAGGTGATGACCGTTATGGTATCCTCCAAGATGAAAATGTCAAGGGAAGATGTGATGAGGGATATATGTGATGATGTATCCTTGAGAGGTTTGACAAGAATGAAATTGATGACACCCCTCTGAAAAGGAGAGAGAAATTTTATAGAGAGGGGGAAGAGGACATTGAATAAGACAAGGATATGGAATAGAGTGGACATGGTGGAGGAGGAGAAAAAAAGGAATGAAAGAGGAGGAAGAGGATGGGGTGTAATAGGATGGAGAAACCATCATCCGCCAACAACGAGGAGTGTGAACCATGCTTGAATGTGATGGAAAGAAGAGGAAGAGAATAATAGAGAAGGACGATAAGAGGAGAGAAGATAGACGAAATCGTAGAAGAGGTAGAAAGATGGGCAATATGAAGGTAGTGGGAAAATATAAGAGGAGAAGAAATAGAGAGGGCATGATGGGCTTGGAGAAAAATAAAATAGAGAAATAGGAGAGGAGAAGAAAGTGATGAGGAAGGAAGAACAAGAAGGAGAATACAAGATGAGAAGAGGGAAGAAATGAGAGTAGAGAGAGGAGAGAAGAGGGACGAGAGATACCGTTTGAAAGAATAAAAAGAGATAATAAAGAGGGAAGATGATAGAAGAAGGAAATGATGAAGGAAAAAAAATAAGAGGACAACAAAAGTATAGAACAAATGGTGAAGGAGAAAGGAAAAGGAAAAGGGAAAGAGAAGAGAGAAGAGGACAAAGTAGAGGGTGAAAACATAAGAGAGATGTGCAATATGAAAGCAGTGGAAACCAAGAAATAGACAACATGTAGAAGATGATGGAGAGAAATGGTGAAAAATGGAGAGGGATGGATAGGAATGTAATCAAGACAAAAGAGATGACAAAACTGAGAAAAATAAGGAAACTATGGTGATGAGGAGAGGTGGAGGGGAGTGGACAAAGGAAAGGAAACCAAGACAAAAGGAGGGCACGATTGAGAGTGGAAAGAAAAGAAAAACAAATGGACAGGAGTAGTGGTAGATTATGAGAAGAGAAAGAAAAGTGAAGAGTGAAGGAGATAAAGGATGGAAGATGGAGAAGGATATAAGAGATTGGGATGATAGGGGCAGAAGGAAATGATGAAGGAAAAAACAAGAAGAGGACAAGAAAATGACAGAGTAGAGGAGGAAAGTAGAAAAAAAGGGAGAAGGAGATCAAAAATGAAGGGAGTGAAGAAAGGTGATAGGGATGAAGGGAGAGAAATAATGGAACATGAAAGAGATGATAGAGCTGAGAAAAGGAAGAGGTGAAGAAGACAAAAAAAGGTGGAAGAGAATATGAGAGAAGGATGATAGGAGAGACGAACAAGAAGACGAGATGAGAGTAGGGGGTAAAATCAGGAAAAAGGGAGAGAAGGATGGAAAATGGAAGGGGATGAGGAAGATGAAGAAGTTAAAGAAGATGAAAGAGGAGGTAGAATAGAGAAGAGAAAGAAACAATGAGGGACCAAGAAGATGTGGAGAAAAGCGAAGAAAGGAAGAGAAACTGGCACATAATGATTGAAAAGGTGGGGGTGAGAAAGAAAGGAGGTTTGGTAGTGGGAAGGTGAAAATGATAGGGAAAGAAGAGATGATAGAGTGGATACGGGGAGAAGATTGAAGGAACCAAGGTGTTGGGAGGAAGACCTAGGAAAATAATATGAAACAGACTACATGGAAATGCATGTGGAGGGTGAGATGATAAAAATATGGGACAATGCTGGTGAGCCATGTTATCAATGGGGAAGTAAGAAGGAAGCACGAGGGAAAAGGGGATGAAGATGATACAGAGGAAGTAAAAGAAAACAAGGGGTAGAAAGGAGGAGAGGACAACAGAGAAAATGATGCAGAAGGAAGGAAACCAGGAATGGAGATATGCAGTGAAGAGTGAGCAGTATAAGGAATGTAAAGAGAAGCGAGAGGGGAGGAATGACACGGATTGGAAAAGATGATGATGAGGTGAGGATAAGTTGATGACAAGAAAATAGAGAGAGGGTGTATGATGAAGACAATAAAGAAATTGGAAAGGAAGAATGGAAGATGGAAAGGGCGGAAGAAGAAAAAGAGAGGGAAGAATAGAAGAGAGGCAATGTTTTAGGAGAAGACAGTGAAGGGATGTTAGGAGAAGTCCACCGAAAATGATCGATGTACATAGGGGAAGAAAGGAAGGAAGAGAAAATGGAGGAGGCCAAAAGGAGTGAACAAGGACGTGTAGAATGGGGATGAGTGAATTTTAGGAGAAGTCCACCGATAATTATTAGCGCAGAAATGGAAGATGATGATGAAATAATGTTAGGTGAAAAACAAACAACAATTATTAGTGGTGGAGCATGGGCGAAGGAATGAATAAATAACAGAGAAGGGAAAAAAGGGTGAGAAGAGCAATAGAGAATGAGATGGGGTGAACGATTTAGGGGAAAATTTTGGTTGGTTAAGGAGACTAGGATGAAGAAAATGGCCAATGGAGGTGATTTTGAATGAGAGATTTGTCCAGAATGACAGATCTACTTTGAGTAGGATTGTGTGTTGAAGTGGATAGTTAAGTAAGATTTGCCAAGCGAGGGATGATGGAGAGGAAAAGTGGGAAAACATGAGGTGGCATTTGCGAGAATGGAAGAGGAGGTGAGAGGATGTGATGATGGGGGTTAACGAGAAACTATGGATGGTGATGGTGTGGAGTGATGGGCGAGTGCAGGATGATAGATCATCCTTAAGTAGGAATCTTAAGTAAGATCGCCATGCTGCAAGAGTGGTTAAGTAAGATCTCCAAACCGCTAGTGATGATATGGAAGGTGAAAGGCAAGAGTGTAATGGGTACAGGGGTGGAATGGTTGGTTGGAGTAGATGAATATGAAGAGAGGTGGGAGAAATAAGGTGAGGGAAATATGATGAGATGGGGGAAGGGTGGATGACAGATCAACCTTAAGAGGGACTCTTAAGTAAGATTTCCATGTGACAAGGATGGTTAAGTAGGATCGCCAAGCCAAAGAAGAAGAAGAATGATGAGAAGAATTGATTGACAGATAGGGAAGAGGGTATGACAAGATGGACTAAAGGGGAACCCTCAAGTGAATTTTCCATAATGTGAGCATGTGTGACCAAGCAGGAGATGGATACTAGGAAGAATGAGAAAAGAGTGAGTGGTGTATGCCAGAGTGGAACAAGAGGTGAGAGGGGGTGATAACAAATAAAGAAGGAAACAAAGGAGTGTGACATGAATGGATGGAGGAATATATGAAGTGTAGAGTGGAGAGTGTGAGGGGAATCCTTAATTGGGATGCCCATGTAGTGAGAATGATGAGGCAGAAGTGATGAGGAGAAGAGGTGGAGCAGAAAGATGTGTGAGGTGGTGATTGTAGTCTGATGAAAGATGTGGTGGTGGAGAAGCTTCTACAATGGAAAGATCATAGGAAGAGGATATATCTCAACCAAGATGTCTGCGTGAAAGGGGTGATTAAGTAAGATCGTCAAGCTGAAAATGAATGAGTAGAAATTAGTAGCGAGGATGAATGGATCAAATACATGATAACCATAGTGGGGGATTTGGAGTTACTGGATAAGGAATGTTACTTGAGAGATATCCTCAAGTAGGATTCACAAACTGCAATGGGGATCAAGTAGAATTCCCAAACTGAAAAGTGGGAACATTCATAGATATTAACAGGATTGATGGAATTATGGGTGATTGTAAGATATGCCATCCATAAAGGTAGATGTATAGATATAGAATTTAAGGTTTGAAATTTGATATGGAAGAATGTGATTTTGATAAAGGTGACCTTAATAAGATCAACGGCACATGATTGTAGCAAGGGGCATGCAAGAAAACCATGCTTCGAACCAGATGGGAGGTAAATAAGAAAGAATACCACTCAAGGCATTACACATGCAGCCAGTAACATGTGTTAGTACATAGCCAATGATAGTTAGTTATACCAAAAGACCATGAGGGAGATATGGATGAAATATTCTCATAAACCTAATGTTGACACGACAAGGGGTTCGAGATGTAACTTGTATGTGGGAAGAGGGTTCTCCATAGGTGGTTGTTCCTATAACTATGCCCCATCTCTGGGAAGGGGGAAGATACAAACTGATCAATGCAAGAAGTCTGTAATATATATGAGAAAGTTGATCGATGCAGGAAGCTTTCTTAGGATGCTATGATATATAGAAGGTTGATCAATGCAGGAATCCTTTGCTATCATGATAAGAGAGTAGCCATCCTTCGAGGGTATGGTCTACTTTTGGATGGCCATAATAATATGTGATAGCCGTCCTTTGAGGGATCGGTCTATTTATTTTGATTTTACTTTGATTTTGATTTGAGTGCTTTTATTTTTATTTTTTTTACATGAACAATTGTCCTTCAAGGGATCAGTCTGCTTTTGATAGCTTTGATTTTGATTTTTGCATCCATGAATTTTAACTTTACATGGGGGAGAGTTGGGAATAGCTAAGTAGACCACTTAGGAGGGGATAAAGATGTACAAGAGACATCCTTGGACCCTTCGCATGACTGCAATAGGAGAATGAGAGGGTGATGGATGTAATGATTGTGGAGTCCTCACCAAATG
Source organism: Taxus chinensis (assembly GCA_019776745.2). Lineage (NCBI taxonomy): Eukaryota > Viridiplantae > Streptophyta > Pinopsida > Cupressales > Taxaceae > Taxus > Taxus chinensis. The sequence goes on along the minus strand of CM034148.1, from coordinate 34,944,990 downwards.
GGAGAACCTATCCATAATGAATATGCTATGAGCAGAGCCATGGTACTCATATTTAAGGTCATATCAAAGGAAGTGATGGTAGACCACATAGTTCATATCATTACCATGATAGATGGAAAGGGATAATGATGGAGGAATGATGTAAGGATATAACTAAGTGATCATGGGTATATATGCTAACAATAGAATGGCCATAAGTGCAATGCATTAAGAGGCTCCACTTCCAGCTTGCCACCAAGGGAGGGAAGACATTATAGTTATAATAGGATGAGATGATAACTTGTAAAGGATTAGATGTGATAGACAAGTGGGAAATAAAACTATGTGTCTTTAAGGAAGCGAAAATATGACCACAACAGTGATTTTGATGAAAATATGGTGCCCCAAGGAGATACGAAATATGGTCACAATGGTGGACCTTGATGATACAATGGGATAGATAAGGGAACCTTTTAAGGAAATACAAAATATGCGTCCCAAATAATGGACTTGATGAAAAGATGGTGCCCCAAGAAGAGGCACAAATATGGCCACAATGGTGGATTTGATGAGAATAATGGTTCCCCAATGGAGGGATGAAAATGGCCACAATGGTGGGCTTAGGATGAGAGTGAAGGATAAGAGTGAAAGATTAGATAAGACATCGCAATATAGGTAAGATGAATCCTATGTGCTACCTTTAAAAATTGAATAAGCGAGAAAAACATGTGTGTCCCAATGAGATGAAAAATGGCCATAAGGGTGGGCTTATGATGAAAATATGGTCCCCCCAAGAGAGACACAAACATGGCCAGAAAGGTGGAATTTGATGAAAAAGATAAATTTAAATATGGTCCCAAAATAAGGCACGAGTATGGCCACAAAGGTGGAATTTGATGAAAATAATGGAAATATGGTCCCTCAATGGAAGGAAAAATATGGCCACAACAGTGGACTTAAGATGAAAATAAATGGTCCCCTAAGGGATAAATGAATATGGCCACAAAAGTGGACTAAAAATGAGATGAAGATTTAGATATGATTAGTTTAGATTGGATGGATTTGGATGAGGTAAATAAAACAATGTCAAGGAGTGAAGCATCCCCCGCGTCAAGGGATTTGTTTATATAGTTAATGTGGATGACATGCTCAAGGACGAGGGGAGAATGCTCCCCCAATAAAAGAGATTATATCATTGTGGACAAATTAGATGTGGATGAGTTAATAGATGTCGAAAGATTTTAGATATCGGTGATAACTTTATATTTGGATTAGGTAGATGAGTTGGGGATCATAGGCAAACAATGTTTGTGAATAATGGAGGACCCTCTGTATGAGGAATAATAAGCGAAGGAGAGATGTTAATGGAAGATGGAGGAGGGGACTTTAGAGACTTCGATAGATGTGGAGTTAATTTCAGATAAAATGGTAGAGGGATAATCCTTGAAAAGGTCGTCTCTTTCAATGAGATTATGGATGAGATTTTGAAGGGCCTTACAACATTCAATGTCATGACCCAGGGTATGATGATAGGCAAAAATGATGTGGGAATCAAACAACGATGGTTTATTACTATTTGGGTCAAATGCCTTAATAGGTGGAAGTGTGATGGCGGAAATTCGTAATAAGTGTTGAAGGGCTTCCGCATAAGATTTAATGGATATGTTAGTAAATGTATTTTCTTTGGAATATTTAGACTTGGATTTGGATACAAATTCTTGGGATGTGGTTGTCTGAGTTATCTTAGAGGATTGAGTCATGTTGTTCCACAATTTTGATTTTGATTTAGTGACACTTGAAGATTAAGAGGAATATTTTGATCTTGAAGGAATGTTGGATGGTTTTGATTTTGGTAGGTGGAGTGATTTTGATGCCTTAGATGGAGAAGGTGACCCTAGAATATATTTATGTTTCCCCAAAATAGATGATGTAGATTCGGTATTTGTTGGAGGAATGTCTATATTATTTTGGGGACGCACAAGAGATCATTGTGGAAGTGTACCAAGGTTCTTGGATTTGAATTGCGTAGGAGAATTCTTAGAAGGGATGACAATGATTTCAGCCAGAGGGTCTTAAGGTTATATTGTAGTTGATAAGGGTGGAAGGATTAGTGTTTTCATGATGATGTCCGATGAAGGTTGGTTTGATGTGGAAGTATTTGTAGATGAGAAAGGATGAGAATTCAAAGTTATTGCAAGTTGAAGTGCTTTCCAATATTCTTCAAATGATGTGGAAGAAGAGGATGATGTGGTCACGGTCACAATAGTTGATGTGATTGGCATGCGTATAAGTGTGGAAATAAGAACTGGGATAAAATCTATAGATGGCCTAATAGGTAAAGGCAGAATATATGTGGATGGTGGAGTCTTAGGAAACTTGATGGATGGGGATGTAGAAAGGAAAGTTATATTGGTTGTGGATAGGAAAGGATTTTCCCCCTGAATGAGGAAATCATCTTCCTCAATAAGGTCATGGATGATGGTTTGAACGACCCTACAATGCTCAATTTTATTGCCCAGAGCACGATGATAGGTGAAAATTCAATTGGGATTGAACCATGATGGTTTCTTATTGTGAGGGTTAAATTATTTGATGGGAGGAAGTGTGATCTAGATGTTTGAATTAGATGTCAAGGATATATGCGTAGGACCCGATTGAAGTATCAAAAAGAAGATAAATCTTATGGGTTTTAAGATGATGTTTTGGCTTGGATTTAGGTACGGATGTAGAACGGATGGGTAAATTATGTGTCTTGGAAGACAAATTAAATTTGGTTGGAGGATTGGATTGTTTGGATTGGGATTTATCGTTGCGAGATGTTCCTTTCTTGAGAAGTCTTAGACTTAGATTTGGATGTGGATGTTTGGGATGTTGATGTATGAGTTGATTTGGATGTTGAGGATGGGGGTGTATTGCTTTGAGGTTTTGGTGTTTTGGTTTCAGTTTAGTGTTGGTTGATGATTCAGGGTCACGTGAATCGGACTATTCACTCGAATAACTTTCATGGACAATGAAGGATCCTCTTTATAATAATCTTCATTTAGAGGTGACATGGTTGTGGAATTTTGTGAAGAACGAGGGCACATTTACATTGGGGTAGATGAGGTCAAAGGTGTGGATGTTGAAGTGGAAGGAAGAGATTGGTTTGGTTTAGGAAGGAGGTATCCTTTATTGATGAAGTCATGAACAATAGCTTGAAATGCTCTACAATGTCGAATATTGCGTCTAGAGGTACGATGATATGTGTACAAACAAGGTTGGAATTAAACCACGATGGCTTCTTGCTATTGGGGTCAAAGGCCCTAATAGGTGGAAGTGTGATTGCAGAAATTTGTAACAAGTGTCAGAAGACCTCCATACATGATTCAACCAAAGCGTTAGGAGGTACTTTGTCTGTGTAAAATCTCTTGATCTTTGAATAATAAGTGGATGTTTGAGATAATCTGGATGTTGAGGAAAATTTTGAGCATGTTGATGTCTTGATGGTCTGAATTCAGTTTTGGTATTCAGATGCCATAGTGTTGGATGATTTTGGTTTTAGTTGAAAAGGGTGTCGGGTTGGATTGTTTAGAGGAAGGAATATTAATTTCCTGTATAAGGTATTTTTGAGAAAATGTATTAATGGTTGTGAATTTTATTTGAGAGGTTGCGTCCTTAGGAGGAATGACAATAATTTCCACCAGAGGATCCGGAGGTGGTGCTGATATAGGCATAGGAAGCAGTATTTGTTTGATGGAATCTAAGGAAAGTGAAGATTGATTTGGTTGCACTGATGAGGTAGAAGGATCATTTGAAGTTGAAGTAAGTTGAAGTTCTTTCAAAGGTTCTTCAAATGATGTAGGAGGGGAGGACGATGTGGATGTGGTCTCAATGATTGATGTGGTAGGTGCAGGAATTGGGATTGGATCTATGGTTGGTATTATGGGTAAGGATGGAATAGATGTGGATGATGGAGTGGATGAGGTATATTTAGGTGTGGAATCAATGGTGGATGTGGGTATGGGTATTGAAAGAGGTGCTTGATGTACAATATTAATTGAATAAGGATTGAAATCATATGGTGTGGAAGGTAGAAATGGATTTGTTGATGGTGGATTTGGGAAGGTTTGTTCAAAGATATCCCGGAGTGGAGATCGAATTGGTTGGGAGGTTGTGTAATATTGGGAAGTAGGGACATAGTAGGATGGATGAGATTGTTGAGGTACATCAAATGTGGTAAATGAAGCAGGGGTGGCATTGACATAAGATGATGGGGATAGAGTAGGACTCTTTGGTTAACATAATTGAGAACTAGAGTTATGGCGAAAGTATTATTAAATGGGGCTAGATGGAGGTAAGCACAAGATATTGATTGTGCTAGATGTCTCATGAAAGGCAGTAATTGATGTGATAGGCATGGAGGTTGTAGTTATGGTTGGTGTGGGTGTAGGATAAGTATTGGATGGTCTTGGTTGTACTAACACAAGGAGTGGATGGATAAGGATATAAGGAAGCTTGGTATGTTAAAGTTGGAGGAGATGTTTGATAGGATGTTTGAGGTTGGATTAACATATTTGATTGTTGGTGCACACAAGAAGTGTGAATGTTGGTAGATTGTGATGACTGGATGGGTATTCTAGATGAAGCAGAGATAGGATTGATATGACATGATGTAGGTGTAATATGATCCACCAATTGAGTGGATTGACATGATTGAGGGGTTTCAGGGGACTTCTGACACAGGAAATCATAGATAGGGCTAGAGGAAGGATCAGAAGTCCCTAAAGGAGCACGAGGTAGAGGTGTTTGAGGTATGGTATCGATTGAAAATGGGTTATATTTGTTTGGTGTGATTGGTGAAAATGGTTTTTTTGGTGGTATAGGGAAGGGGTCTCTAGAAATGTTAGGGAGTGGCAAAAATTGTATTTTTTGATGTGATCTAGAAGGGGATAAGTGTGAGGTATCAATTGTGGTAGATGTTTGTGCAGAAATGTTTAGGGTGAAGTTTTGTTCCATTTTAAACAAACAAGTCAAGCAAACAATTCTTTTTTATGTTTTTTTTTTAGAAAGTATGAAAAAGGAAAAGGGGAAATGATCAATGAGGTACCTAGGAGGATGCAATCTATGTATTGTTTTAGGTATGTTTTGTCTAGAGAATGTATGAGGCAGCTTCCTGTTGGGTGATCAAATATCAATCAGTCTACCGGGAAAAGGAACGTTCTGGTGTGTTAATTGATTTGTGAAGTATAAGGTAATTTGTGGCAAAATGTGTGATGCAGAAGATTAAACCTCGTAATTAAACTATATGAGCAAGCAAGATGAGAAATGAAAGTTCTTTGTTAACCTAAATCCAAATGTTATGTTCGATGAGGACACACATAGAGGAAAAGGGAGTTGCGATGCAAAAGAAGCAAATAGAGAAAATGAGGAATACATGTATAGCGCTTTTCCATTTTATTTGATTGAGGCACTTGATAGGCTCCAAGTATTTGAAAGTGATATCTCGATGAGTGGTGTTGTAAGAACATCTAGGTACCCTAAAATTGTACCATGCACAGTTGGGGATGAGGTTGGTGAAAGAAGATTTTGCGACGTGTTTACGATTTAGTAATTGAAAAACGTAATCAGTTGGTGTGGAAATGATGCAGATGTCGTAAATTGCCTTTATAAATAGGACTATGAGATTAGTAATCTAAATTAGGAAATAATTAATGAACAATAAATAGAATAAATTATAGACCGAACAAGCTATATATTTTCACATAAGTTATGTTCTATTGACACTTGAAATGATTAAATGTGTTCAACATCTTATTTAATTAACATAAAAAAAAAGCTACGAAAGCTATCAATAGGCTATATAAATGCAAGATTAATATACACAATATAAACAATTGGCACAAATAAGAATGATATGAATAATATAATCTATAGACTGATGAGAGAAGCTAGACCGAAAGGAGCAAAGGACAAGATAAATAAAATATTTCTAAATAAGTGAGTATTATGGACAAAATAAATGACTTAGACTACTATAGACAAAATAAATGGAGTAGATTTAATTTAGTTTTTGATGGAATGAAATGTATTAAGAAATGTGATGTGTAAAGACGGAAGTGAAATAAGAGGCGAGCTAAATGCCTAATAAAAACTAATTAATCAACAAAAAAAAAACTTGAATTGATAGAAAAAAGTAGGAATAATTATTAGGAGTGTAGTATGTGGATTAAAGGGAATGAACGAACTGAAAAGTAGGTGGGGGAAATGTGGACTGATATGTTGAAAATGAAGACTTTGGGAAGATGAAAGTAATTTGATTTGAAATTATAATGGAGATGGGAGAAATAGGTTAGGGTCCTGAAAATAGTGGACCTAAGTTGTGGACTTAGTTGAATAAAGGAGGGAAAACATAGGTTGGTGTACCGAAAAGTGAATGTGAAATTCTAAGGAGATGGGAAGATATGCTAAATCTGACATAACAAGTCGACGATGTAAATAGTTAAACCACACATGGACAGGGATTTTCACATGTACGATGACATAATGAGAATCACATAAATATACAGTCGGCTATAGTGCTACGAACAATGGATGTTAATCATTCGTTGTATGATTATGTCAAAGAATTAGATGGAATACAAATTGGACTATACAGTTAAACTACACATGGACATGGATTTTCAAATGTATGATGATATAGTGAGAATCATAGAAGACGTAAATGTAAAATATATAATTGGCTATGGTCAACACTGTTTCTTGTGTTGTAAATAATTGTAAGCCAATTTCTATAAAGAGACTTTACAGTCACTACCCACAAAGCTTGCGTGAATTTGAAACTGAGATGGAAACAGTTGGAAGCGTCATGCATTGGAAACTTGTAATTCTATATGGAGTGGTGGAGAAGGATGTGTAGAGTGTTTATTTATTTATTTATTATTTTTATGTGATTTTAACCATATATTACAGGTGAAACTTTTTCTAAAAACTGTGAACAATGCAAGGCTATAAATTTTTTAAACCGTAAGTATTTTATCTAAATACCTATATGTGAATAGATTATAAATATGCAAATAACTTATAGATATATATGAATGTAATACCTATTTATCTATATGTGAACAGATTGTAGATATATCTAAAAAATACTGGAATTTACAGTCACTGGAAAGAGCTAAGCCGTCAGCGAATTTTGATTTCACAGGTACAGATGGTTTGAAATTCCAGGCCTAGATCACAGGTGGTTGCTCAAAGATTGCTATAAAGAGATGTTGCAGTTACTAACCACAAATATTTGCATGAATTTGAGACTGACCAAGCATCGGAATATTGCGAATCTGCATGGATATTCACTTTCTCTGCGTGGATATCATTATAGTTTGTTTTTACTTCAAATCTAGACACGAAATCTTGTGAATCTGCATGGAGAGAAGAATGGATGTATTCGATGGGGAGAGACGTGGGAGATCTCGTGGTCAAGGGGGAGAAGGAAAAATCTTAGGTTAAGGCTGGGTATGCGTGGAATGAGCCGAGTGGAATGAAGAGGGATCAACCTGAGTTGTGGGGAAGGAGCAGGGTATAGATTGCGAGGGGGGCAATGTGGGATTGGCTTAGTGTGGAGAAAAGGGAAGGAGCTTGGTGAAAGGGGTTTGGTATGGGAGCTCAGCGTGGGTGTGGAAGAGTTAACGGGGATGATGGGAAAACGAGTCAAATGGTGGTAGTTCGATGAGATGAGGACGGCTCGGCAGGTAGATAGGTAGGGACGTGCCTGAGTGGCCGGGGTGAGTTGGAGGGTGAGGGAAGTGGTGGGAGTTGGGAATGTGGAGGGGGGAGGTAGTGACGTGAGCTGGAATGTCAGGTAGAGCCGAGTGACTCGGTTAAGAAGAGTTGTGTGGAGTGAGCGGGAAGTTGTGTGAAGTTGAGTGGGGAGTCAAGGCAAGGGAATCGGTTAGGAAGTGAAGAGGGGTATGTGAGGTAAGGTGGTGAGTTGGGGCATCGTGTAGAGAATCAAGGTGGTGAGTTGAGTTGGATAGCGGGTTAGATGTGGGGATTTGGCCGAGGGGTGAGGAGAATAACTCGATCGAGCTAGCCGAGATAAGGGAGTTAGGAAATAGGTGGGAGGGGTACATTAGGACAATAAACTATGTTTTTTTTAATTCACTTCATTATTATTATTTATTTATTAATAAATATAAAATTTATATTAGCTATTAAAAAATTCACTTAATTATTATTATTTATTTAATAATAAAAATAAACTTGATGTTAACTATAAACAAATTCACTGCCAAGCCGGTCGAAACAAGAAGAGCACTTACCTCCAAGACAACACATACCACTAATTGTAAGGACACCACACTAACGGAGATAACACCAAACCTTGCAAACAACTAAGTCCAAAAGATGAAATATTTGTAATAGACATCTGAAAACTACGAAATAGGAGAAGCGTTATACTAATGATACCTTGCAAAAGACAAGTAAAGTAACAATAAAATGACCAAATCTTGGGATCATTCCCACCAGGTCTGCCAGAAATGTTGACCAAGTATTCTTCTTCACGTTTAAATTAGTGTGCTAGAAATCAAAGAACATCAAACAACCTTGAATATGCAAGGGCTTAGTACCTTGGGAGATGGTGACGACTGATACGGGTGCAAATTAGATGATGAGATCCTTGTCGTGATCTTGATAAATCTACAACTCAAACACACTAAAGAAAACTGCTTAGATACTTTATGCAGGGGATGCCCAACGAAGCAAACCTGAGAAGCGTTCACTTCCTTAGTGGCTTTCAACACCTGTGTGATAAAGAAAAATAATAGAATTGTAAGATAAACAGATAACGTGCAAACTGATATACAATAAAACCTGAAAAATGTTGGTATGTAGATGGGCTACTGATCTAATCCAAGAAAATGCAACTTGAACCAAGATAAGTGAACCACCAAAGCATGAGAAGGGTACTGTGGGGATTCCAGTGGCATTACAAGGGCACTATGAGGATGTTATGACAAATAAGAGGCTATAATGTCAGATATTTTCTATCACTCTTTCCTTTCTTCTCTTTTTTTTCTAAAACTTAAAAAAGTATTTCCAAAAATTTCCAACTTGTTTGAACGAGTGGGGAAGGCCTATATTTATAGCCTAGAGGTGGGGTTAGATTGCGGGTTGGATAAAGTAACCATGGTTAAGGGGCATGATTTGAGTGGTTAGGTTTGATATGGATATGATTTGACTGAGTGGGGTCATGATTTGAAATAGTGGATGTGATATGGATTTCTTTGTGTGATTTAAATTATGATTGGGACTCTGTTAGCATATGGATTTGCACGCATGCAAATGACATGCAACAGTTTGGGAACGAAGTCCCTCCTCAATGAAGGTGAGGCTGCCTTTATTGAAAACCAAAACTGTATTTACATCTGTACATTCAAAATTGTATGTGGGGGGTGTTTTGGAACATCAATGGAAGAAAAGTGAATGAAGGAAATGGAATGAAATGAAAGAAAGGAGTGGAATGGAATGGACTGAAAGAACATGCAAGAGTTAGGTAAAAACAGAGCCTAATATTGCATGAAGAGAAAAGATGAATAACCAACACAAATAAAACGGATTTTGAGTTAGCCAAACAAGAACATGCAAAAGGGAACACACATGAGCAAGTAGATAGTTAGAGCTTGATCACTGTGAACTAGAACAACTGATTACTAATGTTGACAATAAGATCAAAGATAATATTCGCATGAAAGATTCAAACACCTAACATCTAATGAACATAAGAACACCAAATGCTACAAGAGACAATGAATGAGACACAAAGTTCTTATTCTATTAACTCCAAAATGTTTTTCACAAAGAACACAAAGTTTCTTCTGGAAACAAAGCTTGCACAAAAGTATCTTCTTCTCCTCTCTCAAAGTCACCTTTACAAATGAGCCCCTCACTTCCTTTTATAACCCAAAAGTTGGTTACAAAGTAGTTAGGGTTTTACACGATCGTTAAATAAGGCACTTAAGTGACCTTTGAATTTTTCCAACCAACCTTATTAAATACAACCCAAAAATAGAAATTACTTAAAATATCCAATGTTTCCCAAATAACAACACCTTTTAAAAATATACAATAATAACCAGTGCCTTATCCATTGAAGCGGGGTCCGCCTATCTCAAACGTATGAGAAATGGACTCTCCCAATTCGCTAGATATCAAGAAAATCAACTTCCTACACCGCCGGTGAAATTAGGATCTGCTGCTTTTGATAATTGAAAGGATCTAAACCTTCCCAAAGTTTCAAACATATTTTCTTATTTTGGAGGTTCACTTGGCCGAAGAATAGCCTCACAAAATACCTGCAATTCAAGAATTCTACTTGGCATATCATTAAAATTAACAATTTTAGACTGAGCATTCTCAAACAAGTTCTTCAATTTGATGCACCGTTCCATTGAAACTGACGAGAAATTGTTGACAGGAGTGTACATGTCTTTGAACAATCGTGAAAATTGTTCTTCCACCTGCTCTGATGAACACCTTTGATTATGCTCATTTACTAGGTTGCAAGGAATCTCAGCTATGAAATCCTGGATCGAGGAAAGTGAAGCGAAAACTTCATTGCACATGTTGTCATAATGGATCATAGAATCCACAAGAAGCGTCTTTCTTGATTTGAGATGTAGACACCAGAGGAAACGTGTCCCTTGATGTTCAAATTCGAGAATCCCTTCAATAGCCAACACTGAAGATTCCATACTTGTTATCTCCTATAGACTGGGCAATATCTCATCCAAATTTGATATCGTAGAAACAAAAGTTTCTTTGAAAGAAAGAATTGGATCTAGATATACACTGATATCTTCATGAAGCTTAACTGCAGTCGTGATCACTCCCTAGCCCAAAACGAGAATCTTCGAAAGCCAAATTTTAGTGACATGGCCCAACGTGTTTATTTCCTTTGACAAATTAAGAGTATCTTATCTGGGCGGAAGCACCGCTCAGGTATTGGGAGGAGGGATGATATGGGATTCATTGGCATTACGGGGGGCACTATGTTGAGGACCCATTATGGACAAATAAGAGGAGATTAGTATAATGTCAGGATATGTTTCTATCAACTTATTTCTTTCATCTCTTTTTTTTCTAAAACTTAAACAAGATTTCCACAACTTTCCAACTTTTGAACGAGGGGGAAGGCCGATATTATTCGCCCTAGAGGTGGGGGTTAGATTGCGGGTTGGATAAAGAACCATATGGGTTAAGGGCATGATTTGATTGGTTAGGTTTGATATGGATTGATTTGGACTGAGTGGGGGTCATGATTTGAAATAGTGGATGGATATGGATTTCTTGGTGTGATTTAAAATTATGACACCCCTTTTTCCTGGGGAATCTGGTTAGCTATGGATTGCACGCATGCACAAGACATGAACAAGTTTGGGGAACGAAGTCCCTCCCACTGAAGGTGAGGCTTTGCCTTTATGAACAACCCAAAACGTATTTACATTGTAAATTCCAAAAATGTATGTGGGTGGGGTGTTTTTTTTGGAACTAATTGGAAGAAAAGTGGAATGAGGAAAATGGAATGAAAATGACAAGAAAGGAGTTGGAATGGAAAAAATGGAACTGAAAGAACATGCAAGAGTTAGGTAACCAAAACAGAGCCTGACTATTGCATATGAAGAGAAAGATGAATAACCAACACAAAATAAAAGGATTTGCGTTAGCCAACAAGAACATGGAAAAGGGAAAAACAACATGAGAAGTAAGATCGTTAGCGGCTGGATCACTGTGAACTAGAACAAACTGATTTACTAAGTTGACAATAAGATCAAAAGAACTATTCGGCTGAAAAAGATTCAAAAACACCTAAACATCTAAGAAAATAAGAAAAACCAAATGCATACAAGACGACAATGAATGAGACACAAAGTTTTATCTAGGAAACTCCCTAAAAATGTTTTTCACAAAGAAACACAAAAGTTTCTTCTGGAGTCAAAACACAAAGACTTGCAAAAAAGTCTCTTATTATCAGCTCTCAAAAGTCACCTTTACAAATGAGCCCCTCACTCCTTTTATAACCCAACAGTTGGTTAAAAGTAGTTAGGGTTTTCCACGATCGGTTAAATTAAGGCACTTAAGTGACTTGAATTTCCAACAAAACCTTATAAATACAACCCAACCCCAAACAATAGAAAGTACGTGAAAATATCCAATGTTTTGCCCCAAATAAACAAACACCCTTTAAAATATTGTACAAGTAATAAACCAGTTTGCCTTATCCATTGAAGCGGGGGTCCGCCATCCAAACGTATGAGAAATGGACGTCGTGCAATTCGATTTAGATATCAAGAAAATCAACTTCCTACACCGCCGGTGAAATAGATCTGCTTGCTTTTGATACTTGAAAGGATCTAAACCTTCCCAAAAGTTTCAAACATATTTCTGATTTTGGAGGTTCACTTGGACGAAGAATAGCATCACAAACTACCTGCAATTCAAGATTTTCCTTGGCATTAAGTAAAATTAACAATTTTAGGGGGAATGAGCATCTCAAAACAAGTTCTTCAAATTTGATGCCACCGTTCCATTAAACTGACGAGAAATTGTTGCAGGAGTGTACTGTCTTTGAACAATCGTGAAAATTGTTTTCCACCTGCTTGATGAACCTTTGATTAGCTCATTTACTAGGTTGCAAGGAATCTCAGCTATGAAAATCCTGGGGGGATAGAGAAAAGAAAGTGAAGCGAAAAAAACAAACTTCATTTGCACAGCTTGCATAATGGATCACAGAAATCCAACAAGAGCGTCTTTTCTTGATTGAGGATGTTAGAAACCAGAGGAAACGTTTTGTCCTTGAGTTCAAAATTTCGAGGGAATCCCTTTCAATAGGCCCAAAAAAATTGAATGATTCCATACTTGTTATGCTCCTAAGACTGGGCAATATCTTCATGCACATTTGATATCGTAAGAAGCAACAAAAAAGCAACAAGTTTTCTTTGAAGGAAAGAAATTGGATCTAGATATAAACTGATATTTCATGAAGCACTGCAGTCGTGCCACTCCCTAGCCCCAAAACGAGGAATCTTCGAAAGCCAAATGTTAGTGTACATGGCCCAACGTGTTTATTTCCTTTGCAAATAACGGAGTATCTAATCTGAGGCCAGCCACGCATCAGGTTACTGGGAAAGGTGGGATGATATGGGGGGATTATCAAATGCTGAACCATACTCCACCAATGACTCTGTTCAGCCTTGAGTGAGAATTTTGGCGGCTTGTATTTTCCAATCTTTTTCAGCGCGCTATCAATTTGATGAATCCTTGAGCCATAGCAATGTCACTTTCTAACGGGATTCTCCCAAGTCTAGTCTGGAAAACTTATAGAGGCGGTGTCATAGATTACGGCTCTTGATCCACTAATGGAATGGAAAGGTCTGCAAACTTTGTTTCCATCTTAACACATTATTCGCGAACGTACCTTTGGGCTCCTTCTTAGGAATCCCGAGCCGTCATTCGGAACAGTTTGTAAAAGGGCATGTACAAAATCATTGTCAATTGGGTCTGGGACAACTCTCTTCCTTTTCTTCAACTTCAGAATCAACCCAAGAAGGGTGCATTTGCTATATTGGCATAGAAATCCTAGAGGATTGAATCAATATTCCTCAGATCCCTGACCTCATGAGATCCTTCTTGAATCCTATCAACGGGGCCTCGATTTGAGCTCTCGAAAGACACAACGAATGGCCACTTTCTGATCATTCGGGAAGGATTTTGGGCAATTACTTCATTTGAAAACTACGTGCTCTGAAGTATTTGATATTTGGAATTCTTTTGAATTGAGTGGTTTTGTTCGAAGCATGGGGGCGAGGGTGAGGAATCTTTGCTCCCAGCGTATGGTTCTGTAATGATTGTGAGTGGAAGAATCTTACTCGAGGTAAGACAGGTAGTTTATAGACAATAGAAAAATCAAGACACACGCTCCTTTCTTCTTCAGGGGGGGTTTGGGGATACTCTGGATCGCTCTCTTCGTTGGCACGTTGCTCGGCGAAGTGGATGTCGGCAAACCATTTTTTCTTGTATGTCGTTGTATGATTGTCTGGTACCGAAGTGATCGAGAAGAAAAACCTTGGTCGAATGGGAGCGGGTCTGATATAGGCAATTTTTGTGATCGAAAGGGAATTTGGATTCGATTGGGAAATTTGGCCAGTTTTCCCTATCATACCAAGTATGCTTCTGTCGATAATTGGGTGGTTCTTGCCATCGAGGAGAAAAAAAATTCCATTCTTTTGGTTCAGTTCAATTAGAGGGCAAACAGTGTGGAAGGAAATGCATCATCGAGGGATGCCGACATCCTCATCATCAGTCTGAATGAATCGGGAGGATTCCGGATGGGGAAGGCCTCCTTGATCCTGGCAAGCAGCAGTGTTGTTAAGCGAGGAGTACTCCCATCTCCTTACCTCATTTTGATCGAGCAAAGCGGCCTAGAAATCCTCCATGGTTGGATTATGTTGATACTTCGCTCCCATAATCGTTTGCATATAAACATTGATATGAACTGGGCTCTCCTTTCCAACATTTATTGGATGGATATGGAGGCTATGCGAGCAAAAAAAACTCCTTGTCCATTTAGTTGTGCAATGAATAAGTTTGGGCCATTGGTATTTCCCCGATTGTGGATTCGGGAAATGAAATTCCTGGGGGCGGTTGCTTTATCACCTAAGTAAGCAGTGTTGGGAATAAAGGGGGATAAAAATTGTCGCGCCAGCTTCCAGGAAACGGCCCCCAAATTATCACAACTGGATGTATTTGGGAGTTTCACGGGGTTGTTGGCGGCGGGGGGGTCCCAGCCAAAAGGCCACTCACGCGGAATGTAGGAAAAAGATGAAAATTGTATTTATAAAAACCAGGTGGTTCCCAGTTGAAAAATGTGACACTCCATGGCTCTTTTGGAAAACCTTTTCCTCGGTATTTTTCAATTCACGTTTGGATTCACGCGCGGGAAGGTGTGAAATTGCTCGTTGGCCCCTTCTAAACAATGGTGATAACTATTTTGGAAGCTGGAAGCTGAGGTAATGGTAATAGTGAAACCAACTGTGGTTGATGACCCCAGGGGGATCCTCTCGTTTCAAACAGTCCTCCCGGCAAATAGCTTTCTTCGTGCTTAACATAGGTCAGATATGAGGTCATGTTGTAGAAGGGGCAATCCAGTCATTTTGCCTTCTAAATTTCAAGTGTTTGGTGAAAATGTGGTTGGCTGAGGATGGGGGCCCAAAGTCCACAAAAAACTCCTTTTAGTGGGCATAGGATGCTACAGATTCAAAACGGGGTTACATCATGGTGAAAGGGAAGACCTTGCAAGAGGTTAGAACACCCAAAACACTTGACTTAGGAGAGTGATCATGTCTCCAATCTCTTCCATGAACTCAACGCGTTCCAGTTCTTTGGGGAGGCCTATCAATCCAAGGTCTCTTGGTTACCAGCAATTGTTGTTCAACAATTGTGATCCATCTTAGGGGATTTTGTTCCAGAATCTTGACAGACTAGCGAGTGATATCTGCATTCTAAGGAAAAGTCAGGTATCCCGAGCAAATTCCTCAATTGTGTTCGGTGTGGATTAAGAGGAAAGGTTCGCGGTTTTGTCTTTATTAAAATTCTGTCTCTCAGGTCGTAATGGCTCTGAACAAAGCAATCACAATTTCCGGACACGATCGAGACAGGGAATGTGCTGCTTGAGGTAGGCCATGTGGTAAAAGCCTATCAGAGAAAATTGGTTTTGCCTTCAGTGCTTTCACTCACTCGCAAAAACTGTTGCACGTTGATGTGACCCAGATTTGTATCGGTGTGTTGTCATACGCGACTTAATGGACGCTGGGAGAGGAGAATTCTTTGGAATTCATATTTCAGGGTAGATTTATAGATCTTTCCACTGGCTTCCTCGATAACCTGCAGATTTGGATGCTTCGGCCATGCTGAATTTAATCAAAAAGGTGACTCAGGCACGCCAAACAAAACAATGCAAACGGGAGCTGGGTCTCAGTTCTCCAACCACCCGGCGATGTAGAAAAACTTATTCCGTTATCTATATTATTATATTATTTTAAAAAATGATAATTAATAAAGGTCTCGAATTTACAACCTTAGGTATGTTAATAAACAAATCGAGACCAAGCTCGAATTCTCACCCCTCTGACAAACAACAATTATAAAAACTCTTCAGATCTTAATTATTTGACGTGAAATGGAGTTTCTTTCTTCGACGTTTCTCGGGATTTAGGCACAAATAAACAAATTGTTTCTCTGGTGGTGTAAAAACCGTAAAAACTTGGACCAAGTTGGAATGGAAATGCTTTCTTTTGTCCTTCTTTGACTGTATCTTTTTCTTATCAAACACGCCATTGTATGTATCAGAGTTTTTGATATTCATGACCTTCATTTGTTACAGCTTTAGCAATGAAGCTGTAAGAATTTATTCAGAGGGCCCCCAGATCCAATCAATTGCAATCATTTAATTCTTTCTGAAGGGCGATGGAAAATGACAGAAAAAATAGAATAGAAATATAAACAAGTCGCAAAAAAAAATTCATTTTTTTTTTTAATACTTGCCCACGGTTCAGTTGGGTTCGCGTTTTTTTATTTATTTAAAATTCAGGCAAAACCTATAAGAATCAACACAGAAAAACAGTATTGGCGCAGGGAGCATAGATGAAGGTTCTCCAGAGTAGGGACGCGCATGTTCTGTATGCTTCTGACTCGCCGCGCATCGCACCACCGTTCTGATGGTTTCCCAAGACCCGCGCGCCTCGCACACAGTTATGTATGCTTTCCAACCCAGCGCGCCGCGCACACCGTTTCTGATGCTTCTAACTTCACCCCCAACCACGAATGCTTGCGCTTGACGCTCCATCAAAGGCTGCAAAACAGATGTATGGCAAGCATATGGTTTTGTTTGCTGGCGCTGGCCTGCATGGGAAGAATGTTTCTTTTCTTTCCTTCCACTCAGTGTTATGTGGGACCGTGGTTTGGGGATGGTGGCCTCCTCTATAGGGAAATGAGTGGTTGAGTTTCCTTCTTAAAAACAAGAACTATTCTTCTTTCTTTCTCACAATGCACAGGTATTTGATGTGACCTTTGGAAACTATCGTTATCCAACAACTTTTCTAATTCTTTAAAGATTGTTTCGTTGGCCAGTGCGTGGGATTTATTTGCATAATGACAAACACAAAAAAAATTATGTACTTCTAAAGAAAAAAGAAGCTTCATGGAAATTTTTCCACCGGAGGAAGTTACGAGATAAATTACAACTTCTCTCATCCCGGGAGTGGTAGTGGTTCAGTGCCAGGGGAAATGGGAAAAAGTAACACGGCAATTGCCAACGGGAATGGCCAAAATGGGTTGGCAATACACGTCCAATTTCCCCATGTGGGAAAATTGGGAATTTATGCCCGTTTGCAATCATGATTGCAATGGCAGAGAAAACCACGGGCGGAAAATTTGAAGGAAATTGCCAGTAAAGGGGAAATTCAGGTTGGGATTGCCAACCCGGCAGTTGGAAACAAAAGCTAATTCCCCGGCACTTAAAACTTGTCGGATGAACCGTTCATTTATATTTATTAATAAATTACTCCTAAGTGATTAATTTAATCAAACAAGGCAGAATTAAGTAATTAAATATTAATTAATTATTTTAACGTTTTATAGCATGGGCGGGAAAGAGTTCTTGCTTCCGAAAATCACGGAAACAAAAGACCCGAAACGATCACAAAAAATAAGACGATCGACAAGGAGTAAATGAACCACGCAAAAGTAATTACTTTCAAAATTTTCTAATTTATAATTATTTAAGGTTTTTTGTATGACAATTTTGAGCAGTCAAAATTGGCTGAATAACAAAATCGTGAATCTAAATAAAGGAGTGGATGATTTAAAGGGTTGGATGAGGATAAAGGACTAACAGAAGACTAGGTGATTGAAATAAGTGTGTGATTATTACTAAATTTGGAATGTTTAATATGGCGGATTAATTATTAAAGTGAATCAATAAAACAATTTAAATTGTTTTAATAGAACATGTCTTTTGGATGGGAAATGGGATTTATTTAATTTAAGGGGGAAAATGGATTCAAATGTGTGAAAACTTGGGCCATGAGGTAGAGAGAACTATACGGTGTGAAGGGAGGAATTGATACAAAAACGGGGGGTCTACAACTAACCCTTGTCATGTCTAATAATCCTTCCAACACAAGTTAGGGACAAAACCTCTAGTATTCACCAACAAACACAAGACAGCTTTACACCAGAATAGGCACCATGAACATAATAAGAAGTAAACACCCAATTAGGTCTTCAGCTCCTAAAAACATATCCAAAGAGTGAACAATTTCACATAGAAAAATAGGTCACTATTGAAACTCCGTAAGTAGGCTTTGGGACTCAAGAAATAGGTCTCGAGGAATATGCTTCAAACCACCTCAACCATCACTTCCATTCTCAACCCAACAGGTTGGGAACACATCACTAGGAATTGAAAAACACCTTCAATCAATAATATGCATAGGGTCCATGGAATAATACACACTAGCACACATGTTCCAAACAAGCATTCTTTAGAGGACTAATAGGGCTACTAGACGAAGAGTAATTAAACATAAAAACATATCATCACCCATCCAAAAACTCAAACTCCTCATATCATACTTTGCCAACTTATCAGGATCATCAAAGTTGCACAACAAGCAAAAATTAGCAATCTCATCTCCAACTATATGACGAGGTTTAGCCCTTAAGGCAAAAAGCGATGATAAGGTGACTTAGAGGAACTGTAATGTAATGTTCTCATTGTACGCTATAAAACTTTCGTGGCCATTATTACACCTCCCGGTTTCCAAAGAACAATTCCTTCTTTCATGAAGCTTCAAATCTTCACCCTGAAATTGTAAATCTTCACAAAACAAGGTTTTTTCATATTCCTGAAATGATGAAACAACTGGAACCATGAAATCACTACAAAAATCATCCCTTAGAGAATCCTCTTTTAACCCCGATGCATCAAATTTTCTTTCCCAAATTAATTTAGATCTAATACTAATCATTATCCATATTGCTTTATAGGGAGGGTTTAACTAACTAGGAGTTTTCAAAACATGTTTCTTCTAACTTTCATAAAATGTTTGAAATTAATTGAACTCATATTCTTGCTTTATTCTTAACTCCATTTACTAACATCCCTAACAAAAAAAATCAGGGACACCATAAAAAGTGTGCATGATGGGTGACGGGGGGGGGGGGGCAAATGAACTTCACCATCGAGCTTATATTTGCCTTCTCAAGAGCTCAATTTTGCCCAAAAATCACTGTTATTACATTTACTTCACTTTATTGGCCTGAATTTGCTATGAAAACCACTATGAAAAACAGCCTCTAACGTTCCCAGATCACTTTTCTATGTACACTTTTTTATCCCTCCACCACTAAGACTTACCCATGCAAACATTGTCTTGTTCTCAAGAAACTTGCTCAATGAGACCTTAAACATTGCACTAGATACCTTAAAACTGTCCTTGAGGCACCTCCATACACATGTTGTACAACCCCATAATAATCCCAAATGCTTCAAAAAAGTCTTCCCGACTCCATTGATCATGTCATAATGGCCATACACAAGCATAGGTTCTAGGACTAGGCTTAGAGTGACCGGACTCAAACATATGGACTCTCTGATTGACCTTGTTGACCTCTTAAAGACTATAACATCTTTACACATCTCATGTAACATGTTTGACCTCATGAGACCTCATCAGACCATAATTTAGCTTTTTCTCCTCGCGTAAACCTCTTTCCTTCCAGTTTGGAATATTTATGGTGAAGAGATCACTGGCGTGTTCCGACCAGCTCTAGCCTTTTCTCTTTGCTCTCTTTCTTGAGCTATTTGCGCCTGAATAACTCTAACAACTCTCGCAGCTTTCTCTTCTTCGTTATCTAGTACTGATGGCGAGAATGAAATGATGGTTACTTGTGCGCTTTTCCCAAATAGCTTGCCTCTCAAATCTGATGATATGTCTTCTTGAGTATCTGCAAAAACAAGATTTGGTTGCAAGATAGGTGGGTTACCTGTAATAGTCATACAAACTTATTTACCTGGGTGGAAGAGGACCGTCGGTCGGTGAACAACTATCAACACGTGCCCAAGAGGTCTTCTGGCCACGAGTGCGGGTGCTCTTCTTCTAAGGTCTTCGATGTAGATTTCTCTGTCAATGGCTCTATCAACAGCCACAAATTGCTGCAAGCTTTCACGGTTTTTTTCCCAAGCAAGCTACTATTCGAAGGTTGGCAGCAATGTCTCCTTGGAAATCTTCGTCGGGCACAAGGTTCGGTTGAAGAACTGGAGCTTGTGCAGAGGGGATAGTCATAAAGATTTAACCAAGCACTGGTTAACGATTTCTGAATCCCCAGCGGAGTCGCCAAAAAACTGTTAGCATATGGATTTGCACGCATGCAAATGACATGCAACAGTGTGGGAACGAAGTCCCTCCTCAATGAAGGTGAGGCTGCCTTTATTGAAAACCAAAACTGTATTTACATCTGTACATTCAAAATTGTATGTGGGGGGGGGTGTTTTGGAACATCAATGGAAGAAAAGTGAATGAAGGGAATGGAATGAATGAAGGAAAGGGTGGAATGGAATGACTGAAAGAACATGCAAGAGTTAGGTAAAAACAGAGCCTAATATTGCATGAAGAGAAAAGATGAATAACCAACACAAATAAAACGGAGTTTGAGTTAGCCAAACAAGAACATGCAAAAGGGAACACACATGAGCAAGTATAGTCAGAGCTTGATCACTGTGAACTAGAACAACTGATTACTAATGTTGACAATAGATCAAAGATAATATTTGCATGCAAGATTCAAACACCTAACATCTAATGAACATAAGAACACCAAATGTTACAAGAGACAATGAATGAGACACAAAGTTCTTATTCTATTAACTCCAAAATGTTTTTCACAAAGAACACAAAGTTTCTTCTTGAAACAAGCTTGCACAAAAGTATCTTCTTCTCCTCTCTCAAAGTCACCCTTACAAATGAGCCCCTCACTTCCTTTTATAACCCAAAAGTTGGTTACAAAGTAGTTAGGGTTTTAAATGCACATAAATAGGGCACTTAAGTGACTTTGACTTTTTTCAACCAACTTTTAAAAAGTGACTAAAAATAGAAACCACTTAAGTTAAAAGGTCATTTAAGGAAAAATACATAAATAAAAGAAATGGGTACATGTGGACCCCACTTAAATGACTTGTATGCACACGTAGACATCCTAGTCAGCAATGTGCCACCTAGATCAAGACACCTAAGATCAGTGCCTTATCCATTGGGCCAAGAGTCGCCTATCCCGATCGTACGGGAATGAACTCATTGACTGTGCTCTGCAATCCTCCAAATGACAAGAGTGCTGAGTTTTTGAAACTTGAGCAATTCATCCACCCCTCTATCTGAGAGCAATATCCTGGTGTGAGAAGATTTGTCTTCATTCATTCGTATTCATATTCACAATTCTCCACATGCTCAGAGTACCTTTCCATGGTGAATTATTCATTTGTCACGAGAGACCGTAGTCGTCGTTACGCCACCTGGTTTATCAGAATCCAGCTTCTGGTCTTTCGCCATTGAGAAGATCTCCAAGAGCCAAAATTGCAATTCACTGCCTGGAGTTATGTCCTTTGTCTTTGTCACCATCCCAAAGTGTTGATCTCCCGAGCAGAATTCGTGAGACTTCAGAGTCTTGGAAATCCATCTCCTTTGCCCCATTGTGAACGAGTGGTGTTGAAAAATCATCGAAGTGATTTATGAATTCGTTGACACACACCTTAGCGTAGTATTTGGTCTTTTTGGAGTGATGGATTCTAACATTTACGCAATCGCTTCCAAGTTTATCACTATTGGCTTGATGACCCTCTTTCATTTCTTCAGGGTATCATGTAGCCAGGTGGGAACCTCTCCAAGTACCTCATTGTACATGGTTCTCGTGTTCGTTGGGAATTGATCTTCATCACGCTGAAGGGGATCACCTTCGGGTGTTGCTGAAATTGGATCTTCTTGTTGTGTGAGAAGATGTTGTCGCCATTTTCTCCATTTGTGATGATTCTTCAAATGTGCAGGCAGTGAAAGAACGGATCATCAACTTTTGGTTGAGAAGTTGTGACTACTTCCACAAGTTGGGCTGGTATATTTTGAGGTACTTCATCAACGAGTTCCACCTCTAGAAATTGTGTGATATAGATTACAGGTGCTTGCGCATGAACCAATGCTTTGAATTATAGTGTGTTGTGTTGTTGATTAGGCCTGAAGAATTAGGGCAATCATGCAAAGACGAATGATGACTGGAATGAGAAATTCTCGAGATGTGCTCTCCTTCTTCACTTAGGTGTTTAGACGACTCAACTCACGAATGAGCCCTCAATCGTATCGCTCCTAGCTTGATTATGAGCTCATGCATTTTCAACTTGAATTCGAACTCCCATGGCGATCCATGCCCTTCGTGTCGTCTTACCTTCTTTTTCCAGAACCGAACTCCCTGAGTTCTTCTCTGGCTCAACTCACTTGAATACCGAGCTTAACCCCGAACATTTTTGAAAAGAATGGTTTTACCACAATGCTCACGGTTCTTCTTCTTATATATAACACTTGTAGTAAGAATGTTTTGGCTTTGCCATAATAAGCACAATTGTCCCTTTCCAAACGATGAGAAAATGCCATTACCAATAAAGACCTAATGCTGCCATGATGATGACCCAGGTTTTCAAGCCCTCTGCATGTCGAATATCGATAGACATCCCCTTAAGACTGATTCTTGCTTTGCTGTCCCTCGGTATTTTGGCAGTGGATTCTGCAAATCCGGCTCCAATCAACAAGTTTCTCTGAATTGGTAAAAGAATACTTTTTTTTTATTGTCTGATTGGATGTACATAATGGAAGGGTATAAATATTGCCTATTGCCCTTAGAGTTTCTCAAAGAGACCATTTACAGTAACAAGGATGTAGTACACGAAACGGCCAACCAGGTATTTTCAGAGTTGGCCTTCACTTCACAATTCATTTCTAGGGAAAAAATAAAAAAAAATGCTGAACAATATGAATCGTTCACATCATTCTGCACCGTAATAACCTTCATCAGGTCTCCTGGTAACACTCTCACTGTCACTTAATAATCGATTTTGATAAAAATGTTTTGAGGAAATCCTCGTACACGCATTTGAATATGTATTCGATACTGGAGCAGATAACAACATAGTTGGTCGATCTGCTTTTTTGCCAGGACTTTCAGAAAATGAAAAGGCGAGTCAACTCAACTAAAACTTTATCTCGTTCTCTATTCTATGCAAGATTTTGCAACAACTGATGAGACTGTGGTCATTTTGTAGGATTGCCTGTAGCATTTCAGGAGCAATTTTTCTGAAGCAGGATCGCCGTAATAGTGCTGATATTCGCCTCGATCTAAAAGAAAAAAAAAAAAAGTACCCCTGCAGATTTGGATCTTTCGGCCATTATGAATTTAATCAAAAGGTGACTCAGGCACGCCAAACAATGCAAACGGAGCTGGGTCTCAGTCTCCAACACCCCGTCGATGTAAGAAAAATATTCCCGTTATATATTATTATTATTATTATTTTTAAAAAATGATAATAATAATTGTCTCGAATTACAACCTTTAGTATGTTAATAAACAAATCGAGACCAAGCTCGAATTCTAACTCCGACAAAAACAATTAAAATCTTCCGATCTTAATATTTACGTGAATGGAGTTTCCTTTCTTCGACGTTTCTTCAGGATTTAGGCAAATAAAACAAATTTATTCTCTGGTTGTGTATAACTAAAACTTCGGACCAGCGTGGGAATGAATTCTTTCTTTTGTCTTCTTTGGACTGTATCTTTTTCCTTCCTCCAACACGCAACTTGTTATGTATCAGAGTTTTTTGCTATTCATGACCTTCATTTGTTACAGCCTTTAGCAATTAAGCTGTAAGATTTATCAGGGCCCCAGATCCATCCATATGCAATATTATACATTCTTTCTGAAGGCCGATGAAAATGCAGAATATAACAAGTCGCAAAAACAATTCATTTTTTTTTTTAATATACTTGCCCACGGTTCAGTTGGTTCGCGTTTTTTTTATTTATTTTAAAAATTCAGGCAACCTATAATAATGCAAACAGTAAAAACAGTATTGGCGCAGGATCAATCGATGAAGTTCTCCAGAGTATGGGCCGCGCACTGTTCTGTATGCTTCCTGACTCGCGCGCCTCGCACACCGTTCTGTATGTTTTCCAAACCCGCGCGCCTCGCACACCATTCTGTATGCTTTCCAAACCCGCGCGCCTCGCACACCGTTCTGTATGCTTCCTAAACTTCACCCCAACTCACGAATGCTTGGCTGCGCTCCATCAAATGCTGCAACAGATGTATGGCAAGCATATGTTTTTGTTTGCTGGCGCGGCCTGCATGGAAGACTGTTCTCTTTTCTTTCCTTTCCCTCAGTGTGTGGACAGTGGTTTGGGCTGTGCGCCTCCTCTATAGGGAAATGCGTGGAGTTCTCCTTCTTAAAAAAAAGAACTATTCTTCTTTGCTTCTCCCAATGCACAGGTATTTGATTTGTCCTTTGGAAACTATTCTTTATCCAAAAAACTTGTTCTATTCTTTAAAAGATTGTTTCTTGGCCAGTGCGTGGGATTTATTTGCATAATGCCAAACAAAAAATTATGTCTTTCTAAAGAAAAAGAAGCTTCTGACTTTTTCCACCGGAGGAAGTTACGAGGATTAATTCAACTTCCTCTCATCCCGGGTAGTGGCTTCAGTGCCAGGGGAAATGGGAAAAGTAACGGGCAATTGCCAACGGGAATGGCAAAATGGGTTGGCAATCCCCGTCCAATTTCCCCATGTGGGAAATTGGGGAATTTTATGCCCGTTTGCCAATCCATGATTTGGCAATTGGCATAGGAAAACCCACGTGCGGGAAATTTGAAGGAAATTGCCAGGAAAGTGGAAATTCGGGTTTGGGATGCCAACCCGGCAGTTGGAAACAAAAGCTAACTTCCCCGGCACTAAAACTTGTCGGATGAACCTTCATTTATATTTATTTAATTAAATACTCCTTAAGTGATTAATTTAATCAAACAAGGAGCAATTAATTAATTAAATATTAATTAATTATTTTAATGCGTTTTATAGCCTGGCGGGAAGAGTTCTTGCCCGAAAATCACGAAACAAAGACCGAAACGATCACAAAAATAAGACGATCGCAAGGAGTCTAATGAACCACGCAAAGTAATACTTTTCAAAATTTTCTAATTTTTAATTATTTAATTGTTTTTTGACAATTTTGCGCAGTCAAAATTGGCTGATAACAAACTCGTAATCTAAATAAAAGGAGTGGATGATTTAAAGGGTTGGATGAGGATAAAGGAGTAGTGGGACTCATGATTTAAATAAAAGGAGTGGATGATTTAAAGGGTTGGATGAGGATAAAGGACTAACAGGACTCGTGATTGAAATAATTTGTGAATGATATGACTAAATTTGGAATGTTTAGATATGGAGGATTAATTATTTAAAAGTGAATCAATTAAACAATTAAAATTGTTTAATAGAACATGTATTTTGGATGGGAAATGGGATTTATTTAATTTTAAGGGAAAATGGATTCAAATGGGTAAACTTGATGAGGGAGAGAGAACTCGGTGTGAAGGGGAGGAATGATACCAAAAACGGGTGTCTACACTAACATCTTTGTCAATGCTCTAAAATATTCACACAAGTTAGGGACAACCTCTTAGTATCACCAACAAACACAAGAAGCTTTACACCAGCTATCTTCACCATGAAACATACTAAGAAGTAAACACCTCCAAATAGGTCTTCAAGCTCCTAAAAACCTATCCAAAGAGTGAACAATTTCACATAGAAAAATAGGTCACTATTTGAAACTCCTTAATTAGGCTTTTGGGACTCAAGAAATAGTCTCGAGGAATCATGCTTCAAACACCTCAACCATCACTTCCATTCTCAACCAACAGTTGGAACACATCACTAGGAATTTGAAAAACACCTTCAATCACTAATATTCATAGGTCACATGGAATAATACACACTAGCACACATGTTCCAACAAGCATTCTTTAGAGGACTAATAGGGCTACTTAGACGAAGAGTAATTCAACATAAAAACATATCATCAGACCATTCCAAAAACTCAAACTCCTCATATCATACTTTTGCCAACTACTCATGATCATCAAATGTTGCTACAACAAGCAAAATTATCAATCTCATCTCAAACCTATATGACTAGGTTTTAGCCCTTAAGGCAAAAAGCGATAAGGTGACTTAGAGGAACTGTATATTTAATTTTCTCCATTGTACCTATCTAAAACTTTCCGTGGCCATTTATTACACCTCCCGAGTTTCCAAGAACAATTCACTTCTTTTCATGAAGCTTCAATCTCATCCCTGAAATTGTAAATCTTCACAAAACAAGGGTTTTTTTCCATCTTCCTGAAACAACTGGAACATGAAATCACTACAAAAATGATCCCTAGAGAATCCTCTTTAACCCCGATGCATCAAATTTTCTTTCCCAAATAATTTAGATCTCATACTAATCATTTATTCCATATTGCTTTATAGGGAGGGTTTAACTAGGGTTTCAAACATGTTTACCTTCTTAACTTTCATTCATAAATGTTTGAAATTAATTTGAACTCATTATTCTTGCTTTATATTCTCAACTCCATTTACTAACATCCCTAAAATTCAGGTGACACCATAAAAAGTGTGCATGAGTGGGTGAGCAAATGAACTTCACCATCGAGCTATATTTGCCTTCTCAAGAGCTCAATTTTGCCAAAAATCACTTTTATTACATTTACTTCACTTTATTGGCCTGAAATTTGCTATGAAACACTATGAAAACATCCTCTAACTGTCCCAAGTATCATTTTTCTCTGTACACTTTTTTATCCCTCCAACCACTAAGACTTACCCATGCAAACATGTCTTGTTCTCAAGAAACTTGCTTCAATGGACCTTAAACATGCACTATATACCTTAAAACTGTCCTGATGCACCTCCTACACATGTTGTACAACCCCATAATACATCCCACATGCTTCAAAAAGTCTTCCCTACTCCATTTATCATGTCATAATGCCATACACCATGCACTAGGTCTAGGACTAGGCCTAGAGTGACCTGACTCAACACATGACTCTCATGATTTGACCTTGTTGACCTCTTACAGACTCATTAACATCTCTTACACATCTCATGTAACATGTTTGACCTCATGAAGACCTCATACCATATTTTTACCAACTTTAGAGAATACCTACAACACCTTGCTTGCTTGACCATACACCAAGACACCATGCAAAGACTACAAGATTGGACACTACCAATCAACCTTCAAACTCAAATATGAATGACACCTTATGGAGAAACCTAAACCATCTTAACATCCTTTGACATCAATGTGACACTTGACATCAATGAAAATACTAAACACAATGCTCAACAAAGTAAATATAATAATTCATTGTAACTTCATTAATTTGAAACATACTTTGTTGTAAAACAACAATTCAAATATTTCATTTCTTCGCAATGATAATAATTTTTAAAAAAATATATTTAATTAATAGTTAATGTCAGTTGTACATAATTATGAAATGATTATCATTTGATAATCATAAAGTACAATAGGCCAAATTGTCATTAAACAACTCACGAATTAATACTTTTACGTTTTAATTAAAATACAGTTACAGCCATTACAAATATTTGAGACAGATAAATAATAATCATCGTATGGAGAATCATGTGTTATCTAATCCAACATATCACTTTGTAATAATTACTATGTCCTTCATGTTATAGGAGAGAGAAAATTATAAACATGGTCAGTTCGATGAATTGGCATGAATTATCCACTCATGTTCATGTTCTTATATTACAAACTAAATGAATATAATAAGGTTAACTTAATGGTAACCTTAAATGAATCTGAGTATGTCATTATTTCCTAATGCAGATTGTAAGGTTTTTACTCAATAAAAACAAGACTCATATTAAAGAAACCTTCGTGAAGCATTTAAACAAGTTTAAAGGTATCTTGGAATCAATTTGATCAACCTATAAAATAATCAAATTTACCTTTTAAAAATAAATAAACTTGGTTTTAATTTTCACAAATTTATTCTTCGTTATGGTCTCATAATATCTCATTCTATCTTTCAAAGAATAATTGAAAGGAGGAGAAGCAAAAATTATTTTCTTTACAAGTAATCATCTTCTTGTACAGTTGCTCCATTTGCTTAATTTGATCTCATACAACGCTCTACATGTATCATACCTTATCTTTATTATGTAATGTTTACAAAGATAGCTTTAGTGTCATGGTTAGCTTCCACAATTAATATTTCACAATCATAAGCCAATCAACTGTGATTATTAATAGTAAAAGAGTTCTTTCATGATCAATCAACCTAAAGGAAGATAGTGAAACTTAATAGTTGTCGGTCCAATCCAATGAAACATATACAATAGGAAGAACAAGTTTTCATCCAATTTTTAGCATTCACTAAACAAAACTAAAAATGCACAGAAACTTTGTAAGAGTCTAACCATGACTTAAAGCTACTAATCAATGAAAAAGAAGTTTCATAATCATAATAGTCAAGGGAAGAGAGTTACTTAAACTCTTTTTCTTTATAATTCAATAAGAAGCTTGTATCGAGTTGAGACAACTAACTTAATTCAAGCTCGCAATGAAATAGGAAAATATTCACAAATCAAACTTAAAATTCACTGAATTTCCAAAAGGGTCTAGTCATGACTCCAAGTTACAATCAAATTATAGTGAATTTTATTATTCATAACAGTCAATGAAGGAAAATTTACCAATGTTCTCTATTCTTTACAACTTCAGTTAATGAGCTCAAATCAAGCTAAGGAAAACAAAAATTAATGAAACCCAAAAAGGAGAAGGGGAATGTTCTTAATAACAAAACTCATTTCATCAAACGAGTCACAAAGATTCCTTTTCTTATTGAGAGAAATATTTCATATAACACTTTTTGTCATGCAATAATAATAACCCAATTTTCCAAAAAAATCCAATCCACCAAAGATATTTTTAGGAAAAAGAGCAAAGTTTATTCTAGTTCCCTATTTTCATTGCAAATTTTTCATAAACCAAAAAAATATAAAAACATGGCCTCTATTTTTCATGTTTACTCATAAAACTCTAGTTTCGTAGTCAATTTCAAAATCAACCTTATCAAGCCAAAAACAATTTGCAAAGGTATTCAAACTTCATACCCACTTCCAGCAACCAAATACCATTCTCTTAATATAATTAATTAGGAGCATGTAGTCATGAAATAACATGTTCAATGCAAGCCCAAAATGAAATACAAAGATGAACCATTTTCATTATTTCCAGGAAACACATGTAAGAAAACCATTTTCTACATCATTTTCTACAACTTTTCAATTGTAGACACAAAATCACGCACTTGGATACATTCCTAGGTCTTAAAAGCATACTTCCATTCATATGATTCCTAAGCAAGAAAATTAGTAATTGATAACTATCTTTGGCCTCTTTAATTTTCTTCTTATCTTATGTATGGTCTTTCACACCCTACAACCCAGTCAATACTTTACTATTTTAGCTTTTATGACTTCGGACACCAACACCTAGCCAGGACGCTAGTGCCCAGGTGCCCCTATCCTCTTTCCACCTTACTCACTCTCTTTGGGCCTCTTTTATATTTTGGGCATCTTATTGTCTTATGGCTTGGCCTTCTAATTGTCAATTACAAAATTCAACCAAGGGAATCGTATAAATACAAAACTATGTGACCAAAATAAAGGACCAATCTCTAAGCATCTATTATCATCACCTAAGCTTGCAACTAAAGGCATCTAAAAGCACTAAAGGCATCCATCTAGCATTCATTCAAAGGAAAAGTGACTGTATTTTCTGCATACACTACATAGGAAGGGGAAGTTCATTTTTCCATCCACACATCTATTTACATTGGTACATCTTGTTATCACCTGCTCTCAAGTGCACTTACACAAGGGATTCCTAGGGCACAATTCTCTCACACACTCATAAGAAATATATGGAGTCTTAGATCTAGTACAACACTCAGTCACAAGTTCACTCAGTCGAGTGACTAGCGGGGTCAATCTGACTCCCCTATTGCATCTTTTCTTTTTGGGATTTTATGTAGTTTGAGGGTTTTGCAGGTCAACATATCTTTGTAGTTTACATGTGAATTCGATGATCATCCAATGACATACATGTGACCAACAAAAACTACCAACGATACTTGTGTGACACCAGAAAAACTAGGTTAGGAGCTCTTGCGCGGACACATGCACCTAACAGAGGTATCTGACACCTAGGAGCCCTCACCCCATTTTAGGCACCCTGGTCTGGTCTCATCTGTTAATCCTAAAATTTATTGAGCATGGTTGCGACAGTTTATCTTTCCTGCTCATCAGTTTTCCTAGTCCAGATCACCTTCAGGGAAGCGTAAATCAATTAAGTCACTCTTTCCCTCTCTCACCCTTAGGGTTTCATATTTATCTAGCTTATTGCTTGTGTCATCTATATTCTAACAGTTTTATATCATTATACATCATTTTACTCTCGAATATCTAGGATTTAACATTACATTAAGCATAAATTCTATATTTCTTAAATCATTTGGTGAACCCCACTCATGATCGGTCATTCGGATCCTTATTTTGCACATTTCTACTTCTTTCATGGATCCTAAGGTTTTTCAAATCTCTTTGCATGACTTACTTAAAATGCATCCAAATTGCAAAGATGTTCTTAAAAAATCCCTAGACACCATGTATCTCCCTAGAGATATGGAACCCGCTCAAGTGAGTGCCATTTTCAATCATCTCTCTGATGATCCTAGCCTTCATGATCCTCCATCCAATCAACCCATCTTAGAGTCAATTCAAATTTTTTGATTAAACTAAAATGGAAATATAGTAGTCTAATCTAGATGTTATAGTAGTAGTAAACAACTAAATAAATGAAACAATTAAAGTACTGAAACAATACCCAAAACAACCTAAGCAATGAAATATAGAAACCTTAAGTGCAAAGAGGGTTAGGAGAGCCTTAAATGATTTGAAGATGTTGTGGGACTATGTCGCAATGGAAACTGGCTAAACAGGAATGGGAAAACGTTCCACGGGAGCTCTAGAAAATGTAGATCTGAGTGATTTAACTAGACTGGAGCACCTAGAGAGGGATAGGGGTACCTGTGGGTGTCTCGGTCTAAATTCTAGGCACCCTAGTTTACATAGATGGTCGAAAACCTAAATTTTTTTAGGGTCCCAAGATGTCTACAATCCTTCACTTCTTGTCACGTGTATGTCGCTACACTTTGCCAGATGTCATTGTAAATCAAAGATGGAATAATCACCTATAAGACCAAACCAAGCATCAAAACCCTAAAAAAGAAAGATGCATATGAAGGGGTCAGACTGTCCTAAACTACCAATTTGATGGACTTATGATTGAGAGATGGACTACATCTCAGACCCAATGTAGTTTTAGGTGTGTGTGAGTGTGAAATAGTGCCCTGAGTGCTCTTTTGTGTGTCACACTTTATGAGAAAGAAGCAATAGTTAGATGTAGAATGTAAATAATGTGTGCATGAAATAAAATAGAACTCCCCTCCTATGAAGTGTGATGTAGAAAACCAGCCTTTGTCCCTTGTGAATGGAGCTAGATTGACGCAAATGGAGTTATAGATGTCTTGGATGGATGCACTCTTAGGTTGTGATAGTAATGCTTAGTGCTTGGTCCTTCATTATGGCCACATAACTTTATATTTATATGGTTATCTGATTTGAATTTCACAATTAAAATTGAAAAGGATGACTACCAAAAGATAAATTGTTCAAACAGCTTGAAAGGACCAAAAACTATGACAGCAAAGTGTAAAGAGGGTAGGGGTGCCCAGAGGGGATGAGGGATCTTGGTGCTAGCGTCTTGGCTGGGCGCTAATGTCTAGGGTGTTAAAGGACAGAGTGTCAAATTACAGACTAAAAAAGCAAAAGTGCAATACTGAAAACATCAAATGAAAGGAAAAAAAAATGGCCAAAGACATGGGTTGATTGGTACTTTTCTACCATAGGAACCATATGAATAATAGTATACAACTAGGACTAGATGGTTACCCAAAGTGTGTGATTTTATGTTTACATTTTCCCTTACTTTATGTTGGTGAGAATAATGTTTGGTAACATAAAGTAGATAGAGATGTGTACCTGATATCCATGTACATTGTTGTAGAAAATTCACTGAGGGAATAGACAAAGCATGGAGTGATAAAAAGATGGAGCGTGGAGACTAAAGATGTAAAAGGTGTAAAAAGTGACAAGATTGAACCTGGGGTAGAAATACGTGTGTATATGATGATGTATGTGTTGTACCTACATGGTTAGTATCATGTGTGTGATGTTCCTACCACGTGTGTGGTGTTGATTACTTGTTTCCCATACGGATGGACCTGCAAAAGAGAAGATGATCAAGTAGTGAAATATACATGTATATGTATAAAAAGGTGTGTAAAGATGCATGCATGTGTGTAAAAATTATGTAATGAAATTATAAGAAATGAAAAAGGGACATGTGCACCTGATCTTTGATAAGAAAAAAGGTGTAGAAAGGATCATGTAGATGATGTTGATGCATGTGAGTTTTTTGGGAAATTTCATGCCACTGGCCAAAGAAGTGCAAGGAAAGTCTGATTTATCTTTCATTGCTTCCTGAAACTGAAGATATCTCTATATTACCTAATGTTTTGGGTGATCTGACACCAATGTAATGGAAGAAGTGTAGGGAGAAACTACCCAGTGTTGTCCTCCAACCTTTATTGTTTCCCATTGTATAAAAAATCACTGGAGCTGGTGTGTACCCACACATGTGCTAAGGACAACCTACCTTGTAAAATTCGATGTGTATGGAGTTCTATAGATTGTGTTGATACCTTGTAAAATCCAAACTGTATGGAGTTCTGTAGACTATGTTGAACCCACTCGTTGTGTAACCCACTATGCCATGGATGAAAATTGAAAACTGAAACTGTACTGGTATTGTGTTGTGTATTGTGTATACCTTATATGTAGACCCAAAAGATGCCCCCCTTCTTTGGGGGTGCATGTGACGTCACTCTAGGAGTATGTGGCCCCAAAAGAGGACCAACCATTGTATATGTGCCCTGCATGGGGAAGGGAATGTGCTTGGTAAATACCAAGGCACATGTAAACAAGTGGCTAGGAAAGACAAGTGTTAGTGTAAACAAGCATGCATATAGAAGACAAGTGTATGCTACGAAGACAATGTATAAGAAAATAATGTAAACACCCAAGAAGACAATCATGGACCGTGAAAAGTGGGTTACAAACATGGGACACCACTCATGATGTCACAAGACACTTAAGGCCGTAGTGGCTGCAAAAAAAAAGTTTGCACACAAGACAAAGTGAAACGTCCGCAAACAAGACAAATAATAGCAGACAAAGTGATAAACAAGTATGGAAGAAAACATCCCTGCATAACATATGTTGCACATGAAACACCCATTAGCATGCTAGAAAAATAAAAAGTATGTCAAGACATGTATAACCTAATAATGTGAAGTGCTAAGTACAAAATGAAACAATAACACCTGTAGTGTACAAAAGTGGATGCCCTCAGGAACTGTTGTGGGACTGGTACTAGGTCCAAGCATCTATGTTGTGTATGATAGACCTGTAGAATATGTGATCACGACTAGAAAATCAAATGAACACACACATGTGTGTGATAAAAATAATGACGTATAAGATATCTATCTAGCATGTGTAATAAATTGAACATGTAAACACATGAGTGAGCAAGAGTAAATACAACCATAAAATGTAGTATGTTATCAATGGATATAATGGAATATAATATGAATGATGGAGCCACATGCCACCCAAGTGAATGAAATTGTATGCAATGAGGTTCATTTGGTATGCCTTCTCAGTAGTAAAAAATGAACCAGAAACGAGAGTGCATCATCAGGAAGTGATTGAAGCATGTATTGTTTGTAGCGGGTTGTGAAGAATATGTAGTGATGATGTGTGACATAGATTTGTAAGTATGTGTGACCATTTACCCTAAAGCTTATATCAGAACTAGATGATGTGGCCAAAAGTGATGATGTAACCTACGACATATACCACTAAATGATGCTAGAAGAAGTGATCTTGTAGTCTAAAGCATATATCACTAATCTAGGAATGTCACATGAGAAAATGTGTGAATGGTTGAATGTGTGAGTGTGATGTGGTCGATTTGCAATGTATACCCTCAATAGTACAGTATGGACTATGAGACGAGAGTGTGTCATAGGGTAGTGAGTGCAACACGCAAAAATTAAATGTGTAAAATGTGGAGTATGTGTGGTAATATTGGCAATGAGAAAATGTGAGATAGTGTGGAGTGTGGGATGTGTTATGTGTTACGCAAGGTGTGTAAAGCATGCATGTTGTATATTAATGTAGTGTGTAGAAGACGTGTATGTAAAATGTGTGATAGGTAATGCAATAAGAAAATTTCAAATGTGTATAATATGTATTGTATAAGGTGTGTAGAAGATGTAGGTGTAGAATGTGTATAATGTATAAAATTCAAAGTGTGAATAACACCTAATAGATGAAAAATGTAAAATGTAGGAGGTAAAATGCAATATAATGTGTAGGGTCATGTGAATATGTGTAATGCCTAATGTGCAGTGTCTACCATACAACGTGTGAGGTTCATGTGTATAGGATGCCCTCAACAGTCAAGTGTGAACAGAATAACAAGAGTGTGTCATTAGGTAATGGTTGAAGTAGATGCGTATGATAAAATGTTCATGTAAATATCTAGGAGAAGTGATGAAAATGTCACGTGATGTTAGGGGGTGTAGAGATGTCATGGCCCCCAAGTGTGTGTTGGTGAATGGACTATCTGGTGAAAGTAAATGGTGAAGGTCTTATACTCGATGTAGGTGGCAATGAAGGTGTATGACCATGCTCTAAGAGTGGTGGTATATGGGATAAATTTTGTATTGGTGAGTGAATTCTATATTTATGTGAGTGATGAGTGTACTGTGGATGGTGTGGTGTTAAAAACATTGTAGGTGATGGAGATTTATGCAAAGTAGAATGTAGCGGTAATGCATACTGAAGTGGAATAAAATAGGGTGGAGATGTGTTTCTAGATGTAGTAACCATCCTGGGAATGGGCCTATACCATCGTGTTGGACTAGCAAATTGATGAGACTGTGTAGGTTATATGCGAGTAGGTTAACTAGGAGCAGATGGTGTTTTAGGCTCTATAAGTCGATGTGCACTAGATGGATTAGGTTATGTGTTAACAAATGCGTGAGGAGATCATGACCATGGGGTAGATGGAGGCACACCTTTGATAGCAATAACTTGATTTTTGTGAATGAATTTGAGGCACAAATGGGTCATGGAAATAATAAACTGAGACCTGCAAATCCAGTTGAGACCTAGGAGCATGTCACACCCGTCAACCGTTTGTCCCACAAGGAAGGGCACGAACATTGCGAGAGGACCTATTGTAACGTGAAGTTTGAAAACACCATATAAATTGTTCATGGGATAAGAGATGTGTGAATGTGGATAACCAATAACATCAAGAAGTGGAATATAACATGTGTTGATGGTCCATAATGGATCAACCTTGGTATTATTGATAGGGGTATATCCGATAGAGGCACTAATATGTAAGTGATTAGAAGAAAATGTGGCATGATAATCATGATTAAAAAAAGAGATGACTGGTGGAGAAATATTAGTATTAGCAACTAAGAAATAAAGGGCCCCCAATGTAGGAGGAGATGTTGAGTGATAAGTATAATTAGTTGATGCATCAGGGGGTTTTCTTGTTGTGTTGTGTAGGTGGGTTATCAAATATTCTGAGCTTGCGAGTGTAGTTGGGTGGTGCAGAGGCTACAGACTCTAGAAAGTCAAGCTTATTGTCGATAAGATCCTTGATGATGGTGTGGAGTTTGAGGTACCTATTTGTAGAGTGTCCCACACATCAATGATAGTCGCAGTGAAAATTTTCATTGTAATTTCTTCCTTTTGGTCGTGATGGGTCTAATTCAAGTGGTGGAGGAAGCGTGATAAGATTGCTCTCAAGAATATATTATAAGATGAGATATGGGGCAACAAAAAATTGGTGAATGTGCATTGAGGTGGTTTTGATTGAAGCTCTTTAGTATTAGTTATTGCATTGATAGTAATTTTTCATCATTGAGTTTTGCGATGGATGGTTTGAATGTTGACTTATTTTAAAAGAGAGTGGAGGATGATGCTTGTTTTTTATATTTAAGCTTTCCAATGGATAAAAGTTTGGTTTCACAAATCTTGAGAGTATGATAGAGTTGATTGAATGAAGGAGAGGTCTCAAAAATAACGCTCTCCTAAAGCGGTGGTAATAGGCTTTGAACACATAAGTCCTGAAGCTAAGAGTTAGCTAACACATTGGTCATTTTAGCCAAGTTATTTTTGCATTGTAAGACATAATCAACGAGATGTTCATTAGACCCTTATTTAATTTTTGCAAGTTGAGTATAAGAGATCTTGGATTCGATGTTAATATAAAAGTGAGTAAGAAAGACATTGACAACATGTGTGAAAGATGTAACCAAGTGAATAGATATGTCATAGAACCACCACATTGCATAATCATGCAGACTGCGAGGGAATATTTTTACCAAAAGAGTATCGTCATCCACAAAATCTAGACAAGCCACACTGAATGCTTATAGATGCTTTTGTGGGTCACCATGTCCATTAAAAATGGGAAGCTCGGGGATGAAAAAATTAGGTGGAAATGAGTAAGCAGAAATGGTTTTTGCAAATGGAGTATGCAGTAATATAGTGGAATCTAAAGATGGAGTTGCACGAGACATATATTGCCATAATTTGTGGATTTATTCTTATAGATATTGATAAAGGGAGGCTAGCTCTTGAGTGCCAATGGAAAGATCTTATCGTGTATGAGAAACAAGAGGTGGAGTATAATGATTAGTAGGAGTAGGAACAAAGATGAGGACTGTGCAAATGTGTGGAAGAGTAGAGGCAAGCGGTTGAGTAGCAATCATGGTGGGAATAGTGGTGGAAATATTAAGCTCCACAAGGTTAGTAGCTTCCTCACAAACAACATATAAGAGCAAGTATAGATCTTGGGGATGTGCAAAAATATGATAATTAATATATTTAAGATGAGTTTCATTAAATTCTTCAAAATATTGAGCCATGATAAGAGGATAAGATCCCTAAATGGAAGGTCGATTTGAGCGTCGAGTTCACCAAAATGATTAAACTAAAATGGAAATATAATAGTCTAATCTAGATGTCATAGGAGCAATAAATAACTAAATAAATGAAAAAATAAAGTATTGAAACAATACCCAAAGTAACATAAGCAATGAAATATATAAACCCTAAGAGAAAATAGGGTTAGGAGAGCCTTAGCTGATTTGAAGATGTTGCAAGACTGTGCCGTAATGGAAATTGGCTGAACAAGAATAGGAAAATGTTGCATGGGAGCTTCAAATAATGTAGATCCGAGTGATCTAGCTGGACTGGGGCACCTCAAGAGTGATAGGGGCACCTATGGGTGTCATGGTCTGAATTCTAGGTGCCTTTGTCTGCACAGTTGATCAAAAATCTAAATTTTCAGGGTCGCAAGATGTATGCACTCTTTCGCTTCTTATCGCGTGTATTCCACTGCACTTCACCAAATTTCGTTATAAATCAGAGATAAAAGAATCAACTACAAGACCCCAAACCAAGCATCAAAACCCTAAAAAATAAATATGCATATGAAGGGGTCAGACTGTCCTCAGCTACCAAATTGATGGACTTATGATTGAGTGTCGCACTACATCTCAAACCCAATGTAGTTCTAGGTGTGTGTGCATGGAATTGTGCCCTAGGTGCTCTTGTGCATGTCACACTTTGTGAGTAGCGATCAATAGCTAGATGTAGGATGTAAATATTGTGTGCATGAAATAAAATAGAACTCCCATCCTATGAAGTGTGGCTTGGTCCTTCACTATGGTCACATAACTTTATATTTATATGGTTCCTTGCTTTAAATTTCACAATTAACCTCAAGAAGGACAAATACCGAAAGATAATTTGTTCAAACAAATAAAAAGGACCCAAAAAGATGAGAGCAAGGTGTAAAGAGGATAGGGGCACCTAGAGGGGGTGAGGGCGCCTGATGCTGGCATCCTGGCTGGGTGCTGGTGTCCAGGGTGTCAAATGACGAAGGGTTAAAGTATAGACTAAACAAGAAGGAGCGCAATACTAAAAACATCAACTGAAAGGAAAACAAAATGGCCAAAGACATGGGTTAATTGGTACTTTTCTACCATATGAAGCATATGAATAGTAGTATTCAACTAGACTAGATAAAGTGTGTGATTTTGTGTCTACACGTTGCATTTTTTATTTCAAGACAAAATTCAAGATATGGAAACAATGATTGCATCTCTTAAATCTAAAATTCAACATCTCAAGGATGTTTCTCAAGCTCATTCTAGTTCTCCTTCTACATCTCATCCTGTTTTTATGTCTTCTACATGTGCTCATATCAATACACCTCAAGTTTTACCACTACTAGCACCTCTCAAGTTTGAGCTCAATGCTAAGTAACATGAAATTATTCCTAGGCTCCTTACTCACCAATTGATCAATTTTCCAACTACTCATTTCTATCCTCCTTATCAGCTTGCCAACTATCAAGGTCTCCCATTTTCCCATTATCATAGAATCAATGGACATAATGAAAATGATTGTTATGCTTTAAAACAAAGAATCAAGAACCTTGAGCATAAGGGTTTTATCTCATTTGCTGCACAACATTCTGTTACATATCCATCTCCAAATATTGTATCCAAATGGGTTCCTAAATATTATTCATCTATGTTTAATGAGCATCATGCCATCACTTCTAATGTTCCTTCTTCGATCAATCAAGTGCTACCTATCCAGCACACTCTAACTAAACAAACACCTCTTAAAATCATATTCCATCACCTCCTCCTACTAAGTCTTCTACCACGCCACCAACTCCTAAGTAACCTCCTCTAAAAATCAGTACAACACCTCCTCTCAAATATTCTTCAACATTATCAATCCCACATAAGCTGCAACCAATCATTTTTGTCAAGGAAACTACTCCTTACATAGATCCCCTTAGAAACATCAGATAGATCTCCACCTCATCACACACTTGGGGGGCATCATGCTTATCCCCCCTCCTAGCATCATTAAGTGTCTCTAATTTCTACTATTATGTTTCTTGTTTCATACTTCCTATTTCTAAACATCAACCATACACACCTTGTATTGTCACTACCCTATGACACACTATAGTTATGTGGTTCATAATCGATTGTTTAGGGTCTAAATTTGAAATGAACCTC
This sequence comes from Taxus chinensis, assembly GCA_019776745.2. Taxonomy (NCBI): domain Eukaryota; kingdom Viridiplantae; phylum Streptophyta; class Pinopsida; order Cupressales; family Taxaceae; genus Taxus; species Taxus chinensis. The sequence continues at coordinate 34,905,456 of CM034148.1, read as the reverse complement.
ACCCTATTCACTCTTCATGTTATGTGCTTCATGATACATCTTTTTAACACATACTTTGAAACCACTTCTCAATGACGCACTCTTGTTCTATGGTTCATTCTTGACCATCGATGGGTCTTTTATAAATTAACTTCATCTCATACTCATTCATATTCTGTTAGGGTGGCACATTTTTCTCTTATAACATTCATATTTAATAACATTCCATCACACCTATATCACTCCATATTGTATATCTTGGTTGCACTTACTCCTTACTTTCCTATACTAATTACATGTTGCACATTGTGTACTTTGTTAGCCGATATATCTTTGTATGTCATTATCATTACTATATATACACATGTGCATTCACTTGTTCTCTAGTTTGTGAATGTGGAATTCTTACATATCCTTACATGTTTGCAACAATGTTGCATGGCACTGATACCTCTTACTAGTCCCACCGAGGCTCTTAGGGGCATCTAATTTATCACACATTACAGGTGTTATTGAGTCATTATTGAGTACTTCCTATTATTAATAGACACACTACTCATTCCATTTAGTATGATACATGATTTCACATATTTTTTTATCTTTATAACATGCTAATGATTGCTTCATGTATAATATTTCCCTTGCATGATTGTCTACATGCCACCATGGTTGTCTATGTTACATCTTGTTTGACATTGTTTTGTCATTATATAGTTAGTTGTTTGTGGGCTATGCCATATGTATTATTTAATACATTTCTTGTATGTTTTTTATTTCTTTGGCCCTTATTTTCTTGTGACATTTTGAGTGATGTCCTATGTTTTAAACTCATACTTTTCATGGTCCATCTTGTATGCATACTTGTTTCTGTATACATATGTCTTCTATTGTACATAGTTTTCTAGATTTTTCTACTAATGACATCTATACTAGCCATATTTGTTTACATGAGACATTGGTTTTTACCATGCACATTCCCCTCCCCCTATAGGGATGCATTTCATATTAGTTTAAGGTCCTCTCCTTTGGACCACATGCTCCTATCAACGCGGCATGTGCGCCAAACAAGGGGGGCATACATTGTGTGAATCAAATCACCCCATACAGTCAGCTCAGAGCTACAATACATGCATGCATATACAGGAGAAAAGCAATGTCATACAGTCATAGAATACACCTAGAATCTGACTTGAGTCCTCAGTTCAACATAGACACCAGTGCCCGGATACAAACATTAGTGCTTGGGTGTTGTTGCCCTTTCTTGGGTTCCTATGACCAAGGGGAAGTTACAGTTACTTTCTTAGATCAACATAGTTCATAGAACTAGTTTCATAGTATAGGCGCAATTCTCCAGTAAGTAGAATGCATTATTTCTCCATATCAACTCAGAACAATACGACACTAAACACAAAAGAACACAAGACGTACCATCTGCAATGGTGCTTATTTGGGAAGCAATCATGGAAGGAGGGTAACACTAGACATCTGTCGTGGCATGAGATCACCTAAAAAGTGGTGCATTGGGTGAAATCTCATGGAAAGAGTAACACTAGACCTCTCTCTCCTAAAAACTCACACTTGGCATGAGATCGCCCAAAAAACTTGTTCTTGGTGTGAGATAGCCCAAAAAACTCGTACTTGACATGAGATAACCCAAAAAAACTCACTCTTCTACAACATTTCAGGACATTTTCTATCATTTTCACTCTTCACAGATTAGGTGCATACTTTCCTTTTACTTTTTTACATACTATTTACATACTTTTATCAAAGTTTATCATAATACATGAATTTGACTACTCTTTCACTCTTCTTTTTGCATGTCCTGTCCTTAATACACGACAAGAATCAATTCATTAAGCACAACAATAATTACATCATTGTATAACACCATATGCTTCACCCCTAGGGTCACTTCCTCTTTCTTAGCTTCCACAGCTTCATTTTTGTATCACTTCACACTTTTACTTGTCTCTTCGGCACGCTATCACCATCACACTCTACAAGAAACAAAAGGTACGCACATATTCTATCTACTTTATATTATCAAGTTTTCATTCAACAACATAAAGTGGGGAAAATGTAGACACAAAATCACGCACTTGGGTACATTTCTAGGTCCTAAAAGCATACTAGCATTTACATGAATCCAAAGAAATAAAACTAGTAATTGATAGGACATCTATCTTTGGCATTTTTTATCTTTCTTATTTTCTAATTTGGTCTTACATAGCCTACATCCCACTCATAACTTTATTTTTATATTTTATGACTTCAGACACCAACGCCTAGCCAAGATGCCATCACCTAGGGACCCTTGTCCCCTCAGGGCACCCATGACCTCTTTCCACTCTTACTCACTTTTTTTGGGATTCTATTAGCTTTTTGGACATATTATTTTCTTATGGTTTTTCCTTCCAATTGTCACATTACAAAATTCAACTACGTGAATCATGTAAGTACATAGCTATGTGATCAAAATAAGGGACTAAGCTCTAAATAATTATTATCTATCACCTAATCTTGCATCTCAAAGGGAACCTAAGAGAACTTAAAATCATCCATTTGGCATTTAATCAAGGGATAAGGGACTACGTTTTCTACGTAAAAAGCATAGGAAGGGTAAGTTCATTCATTCCATCCACACATTTATCTACATTGTTACATCTAGTTATCAACTCACTATCAAATGCACTTGCATAAGGGAATCCTAGGGCATGATTCTCTACAAACACTCACCAAGAACTACATGGAGTTTAAGATGTAGTGCAGTTCTCAATTATAAGCTCAAAAGTTAATGTGAACATAAGGGCCAGTCAAAATTCCCATATTACATCTTTTTATAATTTTGGATTTGATGTGGTTTGAGGGTTTTACAGGTCAATCATTGTCTTGCAGGTTACAATGAAACTTCGGAGATCAAGGTGTGATAAACATGTGAGCTACAAATATTAATGGCGACATAATTACAATACTGTAAAAATCAAATTTTGTCCATGTGCGCAGTCACGGGCACCTAGTAGAGGTCTATAGAATTCCTAGGCATGCCTCTACGCCAGCTATGGGTGCCCATGTCCAACCTTATCCATGGATTCCAAAACCTTTATCATGAGAAATAATGACACTATTCACTTCAGGCTTAGTAGTTTCCAAGTCCAGAGAACTTCTAGATTTGTCATAAATTATTTAATTCCATTCCTCTCTCTTCTCTCTCTCTTATCACTTAGGGTTTCATATTTTATTAGCTTATTACTTATGATCAAATATGTATTTTAAGCATTTATTATTCATATGTGACTCTAAAATTAGGTTTAATAAATCTATTTTTGTTAAATCATAAACATATTCTCATAATTTAATAGAGAGAATAATGTAATATAAATAAGGTCATGAGACAAATCCAGGGAGATGAACTGATTAGATTCCAAATGTGAGCACTTTTCTTAGCAAGGGAGCATGATCAATATTGACATTACATAAGGGCAATGTTACCCCCAAATTTCTAGTGTCTACATCTTATTCCCTTTAAAAATTAACAGTAGAGGTAGTAGAGGATTGGGGGTAGACAAGCCATTAAAAATTCCTAAATATCTACCTTGTGTCCTAAGAACCATAGTGTTGGCTACATCCCAACACTAAATATAGTGAGGAGAGGATTCATGCCCCCCAATTGATAAAACAATTGTATAGATGAATTATTTAGAGTATAAATAGATAAAATACTACTACTCCTTCCTCATTTGAAAATATACTATGAGAAAAATAAATATTAGTCTGCGAAGAACTTAACTACTTTGAGGATTCATAATAAATTAATGGACCACAAAGTGCTGTAGATGAGATCTAGGCCCAATTTTGTTCCAAATTTTTACAACTTGAAAAAAAATCCTTAGAAGGAATTTAAATTACCATGTGCCTATTTAAAGTTGCACTATTCCTCTAAAATGGATCATGTGACCACTATGATAAAATCATACGTGAGAAGGGATCACATGCCCCTGCACTATGTTCCTGACCAATTGAATATAATTAGTGTAGTTAAAAATGATCTTACTCACACCCAGTATAGGGAGGAGACCATTATTAAATGTAACCATTATCAATTGTAATCATGGTCGATGACCAATAAATGATAAATCACGATAAGACTTCATCACATCTAAAATTGGATGAAAATTGTTAAATGAAATTGATAAATACATATAATTTTTCTGCATTACGGTATGGAACATTCAGTCATGGCCAAGAATGTACCATGCTCCTAACTGGTAATATACCAGTTTTGACATTTGTTGAATTATGCCACATTTTAGTATTTGTGACCATTTTAAATATTTAAATCCTATAAAAAATAATTTTATTTTTAATATGTCTATGATTTGTATAAATAATCCCAATGAATGTTACCTCTTTTGAGGGACATGTGATAAAACATGGTTGACCTTTAGACTTAAAATTGCTATATGGGTGACCATGTGTGATAAGTTTCATAATCTAGGTGGGATCTCACATGTCGTAAACGATTTTTAATGGTAGAAATCGTTGATAATGTGTACCTAAAATAATGTAAATTTATTGAATATAAACCATGGTTTTTAATGGATAAATATTGATTTTAAAAAAAATATTGTTCAAAAATTAGGAAGAAGTTTCTCAACTCCAAGTGCATCGAATATGAAAAAAATTGTAAGTTCCATGAGCAAGCTTGACACAATATGGAGTAATACAATAATAGTAAGTAGAAAAATGTCAGAAGATATAGTAAATGCAATGTTTTAACCATTAGAGTAGATAGAAATTGTTTCATTAATTAGAATAACACCAAAGTAGAACTAAAATTGTATGGCAAAGTAAGCAATGATAGATAGAAACATAGTCATATGTAAGCATTAATGCATAAACATGGGACACCCAAAGTATCACAATAATATCACAATATAAGGAAAGATGTGTAGATTACCTCAACCAAAGAAAAATGTGTACATGCAAGTTAGACATGAAGCCATGAATACGAACACCCATAATGCCATATGATAAAAAATCCTTTACAACATATAAAGTAAACATCCATCACTATATCATAATAAAATAATACAATCAATTGAATCCACATAACAATAAATTAAGGAAATAATCCACATATCGAAGGCAATGATAACGATAAATGGAGTAACTATAGATTTAAAAATACATAGAAATATTTATTAACATTGATTAATATAAATGTGTTAGACCTATTAGCTCAAGTAATGAGAATAATAATTATGTATATAGTCAATAATGTTGAGGAAGGTGTCTATTAACAAATGATAAATAAAATGCACATGTGTAGAATTAGGAGATGTCCCAACAAGATTAGTGTATGTAAGCAAGGTGGATCCTATAATCATGTATCAAACCAGGTATGTGTCCAGTATAAAGCATAATGTACCTGTACGTTGGAAAAGCAACAGGTGAGCGTGAGAATCAACAAGTGACTTTTCCACGTACCCGACCTCCCGAGGTCATGCCGAGACAGCCGGTGGGGGTAGAATATGCAGACAAAATAGTTAGGGAGTCTAATGTCTTCAACACGCACTAATGGTATTTGCGAATCTAAGGCAAAGAAGGCCCTTCTAACTTGGACTGTGTGATAGATCGATTAGCGAGGATGACTGCTCGAAGGCTCCAATCAATATTGAGCTTTGGCGTGATTCGATCTATGGGTTTTGGGATGCGTGGAAAATGACTCAGGATGGTTTCATGTATTTCTCCTGATAGGGTCATATGGTGAATATAGTCAACTCTATGGACGATTCTCTGGCCTAGTCCAAAATTCTCTAGCTTTGTTAGCTGTTGTGTCTAGTAGGGACAATTGTTGAATGATGATAGGTGGAATCGGAGTAGACTAAAATACTAATGTGCGTAGGCCAGTGTCTATATCTAACTGACTTGTGGATTCGTTAGGCTGTGGGATTTGTGGATCACAACCGTAGACTCTTGGTTGTTGCGGTCCTGTTATGGTCATACGTGAGATCAAGTTCTAATCCCTAGTATCCAGTAGTCGTAAGATTTCTCAGCCTCTACGTTTAGAATCAGTAATTGTGCGATTATCTCAGAATACCTCACAGGTGTTCTAGAAACTTGAATTCTTAAGCTGGTATCTATATCTACGAGGGTGTCTCCAGCATTTGGCTGTGGAACTAAAGGATCGTACCCGAATACTTGTTCTCTTTCAAATCCTTCTACAGTCATGTGGATGTTTTCTAGGATAACCTGTAGTTTGGTTGATTTGACCAAAATGTGTGTGCTTGGTCGTCTTCTACGTTTAACCCTCTCAACTGTGACCTAATCTGTTGGAAGTCTGTTGTTGTTTGGAAGACTTGTATCCTAAGGTTTTGGTCAATGTCAGTTACTGCCACTACGATATTGGGCTGGGGCACAATTGGCTCAAAAATGTATTCCCTGGGCTCCCTAGGTCCCGTAATTGTCATGCAAAAGCAGTAATGAAACAAACTATAATAAAGTAAAATCTAAGTACACTTCTAGCATATATAATTTCTTTATTTTTTTGTATTTTCTGGCAATTTATAAGAAGGAAGAAGCTATCTAAAAATATTTAGAATTGAAAACTAAATTAATAACGTAAAACAAACAAAATAGCCGAGTGTAGCTATTTGTCTGTGCAATTTTGTATATCTATTCTAAACAATGAAATAACTAATCTATTTGCAAGATTCTCGATCCTATCTTAGAAGTGAGGAATGAATCATAGTTTCTCAGAAACTATCAATCCCCACAACTTCCCTGGTAATATCGAGAATGGAAATAACTGTAATAAAGTTATTAACTACTTTATTTGATAAGTTCTAACTAAAACTTTGAAAACTAGAACCTAGATTCTGCAGAGCAGTGGCGAATCCGATGGTGTGTGTGATCTTGTCCCCTCAGTGTGATCTCCTCGTTCCTTCGTGTTCACGTGGATCCAGAAAAGCGTGTAATGCTAGCATCAACAGAAGTAGATATTGGGATAAAGGCAGCTTAGAATACAGACTGAATATAATGCGTGTAGGAGAGGGATAGCACAAGAGTACAAAGCTTGGCTTATGCAATTCCTAGCGGGATCTATTGCGAGTCATGCAACATAAAACATCCAGAACCTGAAACTATCCTGTTTGAAGAACAAAACCTATAACTTTAATGGCTTCCTATTGGTAAACAGACTATACTATTCCAATGGATTGGATAAAATAACAACAATACTTACACAAGATGGATATGTGGCTTACTAACAGTAAAACAAGGCTTAACTAAGCATGCAATGAAAGGAACTAAGCATTCTAAGCAAAATGAAAACTAAATCTATTACAAAGAGAAATCAGAGGCAAATTTGAGGGGCCATTTGCTTGAGCACAAGCCATCTATTTATAGCATTTGGATTTACCCAAGGTAAAAACCAATTTGAACTCTTAAACTATAAACAATGGCAAAACACTATTCCAGGGAACCAGAATCATAAATGCAAGCCTATGGCGGTGAAAAAAAGATAGTAAAACGTTGAAATTACATGAGTCGTGTTAAAAGAGCTTTCTGGAAAATGCGTAAAGGACCGCCACCCTGAGCAGGGCGGTGGTTACAGGACCGCCGCCCTGTTCAAGGCAGCGGTCATGAGACCGCCACCCAGGCAGGGCGGTGGTTTCGTTACTGAAGAGAAAAAGGCCAAGAAAAGAGAGGAAAAGGGAAAAAAAAAGCATGCGGGGGCTAAGCGGGGCATGCGGGATGTTAACGCACACTTGGAGAGATTTTTTGGATCCCGAACACCTTGTGAGGAGACCTGTATCATCATTGGGGCACGTGTCATGTTGTTCTGACAGTACAGTACCTTACAATTTTGGGTACGTATAGTAACCAAGTATTTAAAATAGCCCACGCAAAAAGGAGGTCCATCATGCAGCTATCTACATGGTTCACACAAGGGGGAAGGAAAGATAAACCATGCACAACCAAGATTGACCCATCACATACCCGAGTATGAAGGACCGGTGAAAAATCGTACTCACCAACACAAAGTGGCTGGTTATAGTTGATCCAGAGCCTACACAAAGCACGAGCTTGAGTTTTGGTTTATAAAGTTAGTTTTAAGGTAGTTCAGTTTCTAAGGTTGAACTCATAATATTTTGTCCCAATTTGTGATTTGAGCTCAATCTCACTATTTCATTTTATAGCTTGAGCTCGTACCTGAGCTCGAGCTCATATTACTACTTTGTAAAAATTGTAACCCAAAATTACTCAACTTTATTTTTAAAAAGGGAAATAATAAATAAATATTTGTATTTTTCTTTGTGGTTACGGTGGTTATGGTGGTCCGGAGACTAAAACCCATCCCCTTCACAATGTGTGATTTCCTTTACTTTCCACTTTAAAAATTCATAATGGGAGAACGCTCTAACAAATCGGTACTCAAGTATGCATATCAAGGATTAATTCCAACATCTTCAATTAGCTCAACATACGATGGCATTTCAAATACTAATATGGGCCATGTGGATATGATTCAATTTCGTGATAGAGTTAGGAGAGAAGGAAAAACTATTTTCTCAAAAAGGCTCTATCGTTGTGGCTTGCCTCAAGCGGCAACATTTCCAGTTGCAATACAATGTCCCAAGTTTGTTCTGGCCTATTTCGAACACCATGACCCTGAGCGTCTAGGATTTTTTAATGACAAAAATGAACCCCTTTTTCTTAACTTTCCTGAACACATGGAGGAGATGTTGAAAGTGCCACTATACGAAGAAAATGCTGACAAAATACAAGAATCGACACAACAATTATGGGATAAAGATCCATTAAGATGGTCAAAATGGTGAATAATAATTGGTAAGTTAAACCAAAAACTCACACTTCAAGGATGCCCAAATATTTGTTTTGTGTGGAGTTTCATGAAGAAATAGGAGATATGATCACTCTCCTTAGCAGGGTTTTTGGTCTCCCTTTTGCCAAGAATTTCCACCCTTGGATGTACAAATTCATTTGTATTATCCTCGATGTGAATATGTTCATTTACTGGGTGAGTATCATCAACAACACCCTCTATAAGCATTTCATAAATGTGAGAATGACGGTCCACTTTTACATGAACTCATATTTGATCTATAATGTGGCCAAGAGGAGAATATTTTCAGGGCTAAAAACTAGAGGCAAAATGGGTCATGGTAAAAATAGTGTTTTTCACTTTTACCCATAGCTGGAATTCAAGAATGGTTCTCACCATTTCCAGAGGGTCAATGATGCCTTCCTTTTCTATATAATCATATCACTAGGGAGGAATCCATAAGAACGGTTTTCAGAGGATGCCAAATCCGTAATAGAATAGTGGTGAACATGGTATATCTAGTTTCCATCTTACTCTTATATACAGGTTAGTGGATTTGTGGGAGATCCTTACAAACTCCCTAAACATGTCAATGACAAATTAGTGTTGATGGAACTTTCACGTAAAATTTTCAAAGTCCATTTCTTACTTGTGGATAAACATAGAGGAGGCATTCATTTTCTGATTTAAATTGGGGAATATAAATGTCTAAGTTCTAGGTAATGCGGAATTGATGGAAAAAGAATTTTCCCACATCACCATACATTGTTTCACAAGTAGGGCTCATTTTCATATTAAAGGGTCCATGGAGTCAGATACAACCATAGATAAAATATAGAAGACTATTGGGAAGGATGTGAGGATGACAGGGAGGTAAAAAATGACAATTTTCTCATCTCGCATTGGCTCAAATAGAAAATTATGGATTAAGGGATCCTCCTTTGACCCTTACCGATAATGGAACCGATCTTATGGGTTCTACCTATGATCAAATTATTTTCATTCCACTCCCTAGTATTTATTGGAGTAAAGGAGATGAAACTTCTCTAAATACCATGAATCAACCCATGTTGAGAAGAACTATGATGTGGTACGAGAACCAAATAGCCAATCCTCTCCCATTGTAGGCACATATTCCCAAAATATAGAAATCACCAATGAGGGGAGGACTCACATAGAAAAAGGTGGTGCAAACCTCTTCACAGAAGTTTGCACCAATATCATCACACACATCTCAAAGAAAAATTTGGTGGCTACCCAAATCTGTCTCTAATGAAGAAGCGGTGCCTCAAAGGTCAGTAAATAGTGTGCATTATAGAGAAGGAAGAGAACATGTTTAAGGTATTTCTACCCCAAAATCATCTATCCACATCACTGAGAGTTCCAATAGGCTCACTTAATATCCAAGTCATCAATGTTAGACACCTAAGTCTAAAAAAATCCCAATAGTACAAATATCCAATTCTTCCAAGCATCAAGGTGATGGGAATATTTCACAAGAACATAATGGTAGTCATGAATGTGTTGCAAATTCCATTTCACCAAGGATTGAGGATGCAAAACAATTTCTTACTGGTTTTAATCAAGAGGAAAGTAAAGAGGATATCCCTTCCAAATATTGACTTTGTTGTGTCGATTTAATTAACAAAACACCTGCCTGGGTTGATTCCAAAATCAAAAAGAGGAAGAGATTGATCAAAGTGGCCAACAATGATTTGGAACCTCTTTCTTCCCTTTCCAATGAAGTTGTTCTTAAAAATCCCAAGGTCTTATATACAGTAGTTATTGGTGATAGCGGAGATAAATTTGCAGAAATTGTAGTTTTAATAACGGAAAAGGATCATGGGGACATGACAATAACTGATTATGAAGTATCCAAAATATATCTTGGAAAGAATGCTTTTGAAAGTGATGTTTCCATCGAGAAATATTCAATTAACAATGTTCTTAAAAGGTTAGAGAGATACAAATCTCAAATTTCCCAACTCAAAGAAGAGAAGAATCAGTTGATCTCATACGTTCAACATTTGATCATTTCAATTGCATCTTATTTCCCTATTCCATAAATGGTGGCCATCCTAGATCAAGAAATTCTAAATCAATCAAAGGATGTGATCACTCTAGGGCACACTATAAGGTTTTGGGTTTATGAGATAGAAAATGGTGGGTTGAGAATAATTGATGAGGTGATAAAAATATCTAAGAATATTTATGCCTACCTTGATCCATTGTTTCCATTCAAGGAATACCTCATTGCAAAATTAATGGCTATGGATCAGATCTTTCCAAGTCTTCAGGATCTTACCTGTATGGAATCTACACTCTTAGCCTCAAAGGGAATCTTTGAGTTTGACCATCACTTGACAAGAATTCTATGGATAAATCATGTGTAGTCAAGGAAAATGAGTCTGGAACAATTAGTAATTCTTGATAGTTTGTGTGATGAAGCTTATACCACACTCTCTTCCATTCAAGCCTTCATCAAAGAGATTCCTTGTACCTTTATCAATGAACACAACCAAATGAATTCAATACAACATCTAGTGGAATAATTCATGAATTTGATACATGAAATGTACACTCCTGTTGATAATTTTTCCACTTCTTCTATGGGTCAATGTTACAAGATCAAACACCTTTGTGAAGGGATCCAGTCTAAAGTTACAGACCTGCATACCATACTAGGTAATATTCTTAAATTGTAGGTACTTTATGAGGCTTGTCTTCTTCCAGTTGTTTTCCGAAGGAAGAAAAGATGCACCAGAAATTGCATAAGCTCAAATCTTTTGAATTGGCGAAGGATCAGGACCCTTGTTTCGCCAACAGAATGGTGGGATAATTTCCTATGTTATCTAATGGGTATGCGTGTTCATTTCTCATATGAATGAGAATAGGAAAACCCTTCCCAATGCATAAGGCACTAGTTGTTTTACTTAATTTTCATCTGTTTTTCTACATGTGGTTCACATGTACCCAGTTCCCTTTATTTATGTACTTCTCCTAATGTGGCTTTCAAATTGTTACAAAGTGATGTTGACTTGTTTTAGTTAGTTCATTTAAAAGCAAGGTCACTTAAGGTGCCCTAATTTAATGTTCAACCCTAACTACCTTGTAACCAAATTTTGGGTTATAAAAGGAAGTTGGGGGCTCATTTGCAAGGGTGACTTTGAGAGAGGAGAAGAAATACTTTTGTGCAAGCTTTGTTTCAAGAAAGAAACTTTGGGTTCTTTTGTGAATACATCTTGAAGAGTTTATTAAATATGAAATTTGTGTCCCATTCATTATGTCTTATAGCATTTGATGTTCTTATGTTCATTAGATATTAGTGTTTAAATATTGCATGTAAATACTATCTTTGATCTTATTGTCAAAATTATTAATCTGTTGTTCTTGTTCACAGTGATCAAGCTTTGATATCTACTTGCTCATGGGTGTTCCCTTTCACTTATTTTTGTTTAGCTAATTCAAACTCTATTTTATTTGAGTTAGTTATTCATTGTTCTTTTTCTTCTCTATGCAATATTAGGCTCTATTTTTACCTAAATATTGTATACTCCTTCTATCCATTCCTTCCCATTTATTTCCTTCACTCCATTTCATCTCCCTCATTCACACTTCTTTCAAGTTGATGTCCCAAAACACCCCCCACATACAATATTTAATGTATAGATGTAAATATATTTTTTATTTTCAATAAAGGAAACCTCACCTTCATTGAGGAGGGAATTTGTCACCTGATAGTTGCATGTCATTTGCATGTGTGAAAATCCATTTGCTAACATGTTGATACACCTTTTTTTGAGAAACAATGAACTATATATCTTGGTTGGGTATATCAAGTTCAAGGAACTCAAGGAACAATGGAACCATTCCATGGTTCCTTTGAAATTTTGTTGAACTGATAAATTTGAACACGGGTTGGCAATAGAGATCTCTTGTAAGAAACCTTCTAAGAAACATTTTACAAATATTTCTCCATGATTTCCATTCATAAATGTGTTATCACATTTGACGAGCCCAATCCTTCATAACTATGATGTCTACTCACCTATGTTCAAAAATTATCATCAGGTGCATTAATAGCCAAGATAAACATAAACCAAGTGGTTTCAACATCGACCCCAGCTGATTCAAATATACTAAAGATATTATGTGATTCTGAAATCTGATATGTGGATCTGTCCCATGAACACAATTTGAAAGAATAGATCCATCTTTGGTATCATATATATTCAGATGGCAATTGTCCAATAACTATGGATAATTTGGAAATTGAGGTTATGTGCTAGGAACAATATCTTCACCAGTAGAATTACTACACACTTGAATTTCAAACTGATTCACAATATGCTCAACCAAACAAGTAGCATTTCCATTTTGAGTCAGAACCGAAGCTTCATGTCTTGTTTGAACTTGTTAATATTTTCCAAGAGTTTGTCTAAAAAATCATCATAATTACTATCTTTTGCAAATATGTGACTATGTATGGGCATGTGATCCGAGTTTACATTTATTCATCGTGTTTGGTTTAAAATTATTCCATGAGTAAAATGAGATTGATGGAAATGAATTTTGATTAAGAAGATTGTATACTTGAAACTGGGTGACACTGACACAACGGGACAATAATTATGAGGTTTCGGATTGTATGACCTTTTACGTGACAACAAGGTTTCAATGATATATAAGTCTCATGTGTTAGTCTTGTTAGCTCCAGAGATAACATGTACATATTATGTGTAATCAAACATAATGAGGAAGTATAAAGTAACCATAATGGAATAATAACACCTGTGTGTAGTGCATAATAGATGCTTCAAGATGTATAAGAAGTCTGGGTAAAGGGTTGACCAACACATATCATCGTGTAATGTTCTATGTATGTCTTGCATCAAGATCGATATACCACATGAACTCATGTGTGTAAAGATTAAAGATATATGTTATATATCAAAGAAAAATGACAAACAACGTGTATAATGTAAAGTGAAAACAACTCAAGCTAAGTGTATAGGTCCTCATTTTTTATTTTTGTAAATATATGAATATTTTTGTATTTTGAAACTATGCCAATATTCTTTGTATTTTTGCATGTCTAGCTATGTACAAGGAAGGTGGATATAAGGAATAATAAATAATATTATCATAAGTACATGATGTTCATGGGATTTTTCACAGACTTTCCATCAAGTGTTGTTAAATGATACCCACTAAGGAAAACTATTGGGTTCCAGAATATTGGCTAAGTACAAGAAGGCATGTGGGGGCATGGGACCTATTTGAAGAAGGGTGTGCGGGTTGAAGGTGTGCAAGGAAGGTTTCTAGCAGGGTTTTGAAGAACACACAACGTGTGCGCAAAGTGAGACAAGCTTTGGGACTTATCCATATTCGGAGTCCCAGACAACACACAATAAAAGCATGACCCATCTAGCATGCGGAATGGATAAGGTGCCAGCCTGACAGCTGTAGGATCCAAAAGTGAATATTCCATGCATGCGATGGAAGGTTCCAGAATAACATCATTGCACAGAGTGGAGAGCTCAGATCAAAGGAGGCATGCTCCATTGGAGGACCACTTGGAAACTTGACAGCCAATCTGTTACCTCAGAAGGCATGGCGGTGAAGGTAGAAAGCTATAAATAGAGGTGCACAGATAGCAAAAGGAGGGACAGATATACATAGGATCACCCTGAGAGAGTAGAGGTGGTGGAATAGGGGCGAAGCTATATAGAAATATAATAGAGGATTCCAAGGGTTGGGATTAGAGAAAACATAGGAGTGATGGCATATTTAGAGGGATGGGTCTATATTTATCCTTGTAATGTGAAGGACATAGCTTGGCTCCTCATGTATGACCTTGCTATACATTGTCATATTGGTCTGTTATGACCTTAGTGAATGTAATGTGGTTATTGAACATATGAATATAAGGCTCTGTTCTAAAGTATATTTGTGTTCATAAGCATAATGTCTTTCCTTGGTGTTATGAATCATTTCTATATGTTGTCTGTTAATTCTCTTTTATGGATGCATTGATGTGGTACTCATCCTAGGGTCTCAGAATGAACGCGTGGTTCTTTTCCATTCTGTTGCACTTATGTATCTATCATAGATGATGTATTCTCATAAGACTCACATAAAGGAGAGGTTTGGCACCCGCACGTGCCTCAGGTGAGTGCCCAACGTCCGTTGGGTGATAGGTTAGCCAGCATGTGATTAGACTGTTGTTCTAAGGGTATAAAAAATGACTACATCTTGGTTCCATTGTCGGGACCTCTTTTCGAATTTGTTGTGAGAAATGGCATGTATCTTAGTCCCTGTGATGTGTGATGACAATACAACGCCATCAAAAGTACATTTAAACAAATTCTTCTACATGGACATAATGTGTGACATCATGTCATAGATGGTGACCTTCTTGAGGTGAGACATTATCAGGCAGTTTTTAGTAGAGGTACTTGTGTCTATTAATGAACCATTCATGACTGTCGAAACTTCACACAGTAACTAATACATTAATGTAATGAAATTACTAGTATAATTCAGATTATGAGCAGTAATAGAACACCAAATAACACAATATTTCAGAATAATGATCTCAATATGAAATTATAATAGCTTCGCCACTTCGAGGGGGCAACCTCCAAACCATATAATAAGACTCAAATGCTCAAATGATGATGAACTACTACCTACAATCCCCTATATATACTATTCATATGTTATGGCCATCACCTATGCCGACCTATTAAGCATGAGAAAGTATAAATGATATGGTAAGCCACAAGTCAGCTACTCATATCCTAATACAAGTAATAGGTTAAGGGCATTACAATTAACAATGTCAATAGTATCGATAAAAATGGGGGCTTTACATAATTGTTGAATAGTGAAAGTGACATAGTCATAAATTATATCTAAAAGTATTAATGAAGTGGCACTTGATCCAAAATCATAAGATAAATGCAACGTTCATCCAATTTTTTTGCTTTAAATGATGATTTTATGGAGTGATTTATACATTACACCTTTTTCCTTATTTTTAAATTAAAATTAGAAAATCTGCGAGCTACTCGCGTATAAATCAGAGCAAAAACCAAAACTAAATTGACAAATGAATTTTACACTATCCATGAATAATGGATTTCTGACGTTTTGATCCTATGTCTCCAGGTCCATATTAAAGGGAACCGATCTATTAAAATCATGTAAAACTAGCACTTACAAAGAAGTATTACATGATTCATAGCTTACTCATCAATGTTCCTCTTGCAAAATTTAAGCCTTACTATCCCTTTTGGAAATTTTCGCCTAAAAATGTCTCCTAGCTCCCACAAATCAACCTTTACAAGTGTACACAGTACTTCTACAAATTAACTGGTCAAAATAACACATAACACCTTTGTATAACTATAGAATGCACCTATTTAGCGCATAACTGGTCAAGCCATATATTTTGTAGAAAGCATGAGGATAAGGGTTTGAAATCCCTTATCCCACCCTCTATCATTTAGGTTTTGAAATTGTGGGAAATAATCCCACATCTGATCGTGGGTTTTACATGAAGGTTATTGTTTAAATAAAGGTTGACAGTGGCTTATGCTAATTGGTCTTAAGACCGATATTTTTATGGCTGGTGGTTGTGTGGATGTTTGGGTAACATGACTAAGTTTGGCTGCATACAAGTGAGGATAGACTAAGTTGTTGGCCGAAGATGAGAATGAGTTGGCAACCGAAGTTATAAAGGAGATAATGGCGAGTTTGCAAAGGATAGATAAGAGTTGAGCTGAAGATCCACATGTAGTGAGCTAATGGCAGTTTAGAGCTGTGAGGTGGACAAGTCGAGCTCAGTCGGCTCGAGTTGAGGTAGCTCGACTAATCGAGTCAGGCTGTCCATCGAGCCATAGATTATAAAAACACCATGTTTACAATACATTTCAAAGCACTGAGTAAATTAGTCCCACATACATCTTGTTAATACAATCATGATCATATACATATAGAAGATCATTAATGGTAATATGAAGATCAGAGGCCAAGGTAGCCCTCTAAAAAAATAGTATGCTAAACCTAGGCTAAGGGCCCCTAGCTAGCAAATAGCGGGGGCCACTCGGTCCATAAACGAGTGTCGAAGACCAATGTCGCAAACCTATTTTTTTCTTCATACCATTTTTGCAACTTGTTGCAATGAATTTCATTAGCCCACTTGGCAGATGTGCACACGTCCATGTCACCTGCATGTAATCGATTAATTTTTCCAGTTGGTGAAAATTTTCAATGGGCTATATCTTTCGCATATGTGCTCCATTTTTAGTAAACAAGATACCATTAGAAAGCTCTCAATTTTATCTACACAATGCAGTTCCCTGTGACTAATTTTGAGAAGATTATAGATTGGCATTTCTCAATGAGGGTCCTTTGAATCACTCCTCCCAATTGACAGAAACTTTTAGACTTCTAAAAGTTATTTTAATTGGTAAAGAGATGAGGGTACTTCTCCCTCACCTTTCCATTTTCCATCCATTTCGCCTAATTCAGATGCATGCCTTTTAAACCCACAAAAAGATATTCAACATCTCCCATTCGTGAGGTTCTAAGCTTGCTTTCCAAAATGACATTTTCCTATAACTCATCCATATACTTAGGTGTAAAATCATCAACCGAATGTACAATATTAGTATCATGATCAATAGTCATAGGTGGTTCTTGTAACTTCAGATTTTCAACATTTACAACTGAATGAATTTTACATGTATGGAGGTAAATCCATCTGGAAAGCATTGTTATCAAATTTTTCTCCAAAATTCAGAATGGACCATATCGAATTAGTTTTAACTTCTTTACCTTCACTTGTGATGCCTTTCTTTGCTGATGTGAAGCAAAACAGAATCATGAACTTGGAACTTGTGATCAGTTCTATGTTTATCATGCCTAGATTTATATTTTTCTTGAATTTTCTCGAATTGTTCTTGGACATACTGATGGACTTGTTATATTCACTTCACAATTTTTTTAGCTTTTTTAGTATCACTAAGTCCACTAACAACAATTTCTTGTCCAAAAGAGAAATATAATGGAGACTTAGGTAGATAACCAAAACAAGTCTCTAAAGGAGAATTCATAGTAGAAGAATGTAGCGCACAGTTGCAAGCATGCTGCACATAATACAAATATTCATCCCACAATTTAGGATGTTTTTATCACAATAAATCATGAGCAGATGTACCATTGTGTGGTTCACAACTTCTGTTTGACCATCGGTCTATGGATGGAAAGTAGTTCCTTTCTTCCTTTTAGTTTCCATTAAATCCCACAAAGTTGACCAAAATTCCCTAAGAAACCTGAAAATCCTCAATCTTAAGTACAGTCGAAGTGGGAAAAACTAAAATGAACCCCACACAAACTGAAAGCATAAATGTGTACAATCCCTTCACCAGTTATTTATCTAGTACAAGGAATCAACACTTAAATTTTGCTAATTTTGTCCACAACCACATATAAATAGTCGTGTTTCCTTCGTGACATGGGAAAACCTCCTACAAATCCTTGGAAATAATTTCCCATGGATGTGTAGGGATAGGGAGAGGAGTCTAAAGTCCTAACTTCATGTTTCCAGGATTTCTCGTGGTACAAAGTAAACATCCTTTTATGTACTTGGTTATATGTTCCTTGTATTCTAGGCCAATAACAATACATCTGTAAATGTGCAACTGTTTTACTAACACAAAAAATTTCCAGATATAAGAGAAGTATGAGCTTCCCTCATCGTATTCACTCTTTCATTTTACAGAATGAAAATTTTACCAAAATGATACAAAAGTCCATCATGCACATGATAATCCAATTCTCCTTCTTCGTTTCCACTCATTAAGTCTTCATACACTTCTTTAAAATCAATATCATAAACATATTGTTCTTTATAACTATCATGATCCAAAGAACTATGTTGTAAAATAATAGATGCAACAACTAGAGGTCTAGATAACATATCAAGAACCTTTTTTTATATACCTTTTTTATACCTGATCACGAGGTGAAACTGCTGCAAGAATCCCATCCAGCTGAAGTGTCTAGATTGTTGTAGTTTGGTTTGTGTTTGTAAGTACTGGAGGGGATGATGATCTGTATGCACTTATTGTTTCTTTTCCCATCAAGTACTGTTTCCAACTTTTTACACTCTCTAAACAAATGCATACAAATCTTTATCACAGGTTAGGATAATTTCTCATTGCACTCGTGAAGGTCTTAGAATGGGTAATAAACAGAGCTTCCTGTTCTGCATCAAGACTTTCCCACATTGCATATTCACTGACATCCATCTTGATCTCAAATGATTATTGTAAATCTGGAAGTGCTAAGACATGAGCGGTACTAATTTTCTCTTTCAGTGCTTCAAAATCTCTCTAATGTTTGCCTCCACACTGAAAGACATGTTTAATATTAGTAAAAGAATGTAATAGAGATGCAATAAATGAGAATTTAGCAATAAATTTTATCTAGTATTTTAATGCACCAAGAAAGCTTCTAACTTCCGTTACATTATTGAGTTTAGGCCAGTTAATAATGACCTCAAATTTTATAGGATCAATTTTAAATTCACCGTGTCCCACAACATAACCCAGATAAACCACATATGTTTTCCCAAATTTAAATTTAGACATATTTAGATACAATTTCTCTTTTCTTAAAGCATCTAAGACGTTCTGAATATGAATGATATGATCGTCCCATGATTTACTGAAAACTAAAATATCATATAAGTAGACTATGACAAAATCATCCATGAATGGCCTCAAAACATAATTCATCACGCACACAAATGTGTAGACACAAAATCATGCACTTGGGTACATTCCTAGGTCCTAAAAGCTTACTTGAATTCATATGATTTCTAAGTGAAAAAACTAGTAATTGACAACTATCTTTGGCCTCTTTGCTTTGTTTCTTGTCTTCTTTTGGTCTTTCACACCCTACAGCCCAGTTGATACTTTACTAATTTATCTTTTATAACTCTAGACACCAACACCCAACCAAGACGCTAGTTTCCAGGCACCCTCGTCCCCTATAGATGCCCATGTCCTCTTTCCATCTTACTCGCTTCTTTTGGGCCTATTTTATATTTTTGGTATCTTATTTTCTTATGGGTTGACCTTCCAGTTGTCAATTATGAAATTAAACCAAGGAAATCATATAAATAAAATTTCATGTGACCAAAATAAAGGACCAAGCTCTAAGCATTTATTATTATCACCTAAGCTTGCATCCAAAGGAATCCATTCAAGGGACAAGGGACTGAATTTTCTGCATACACTACATAGGAAGGGTAAGTTCATTATTCCATCCACACATCTATTTACATTGGTACATCTAGCTATTTCCCAATATCAAGTGCACTTGCACAAGGGATTCCTAGGGCATGATTTTTTCACACACACAAGAACTACATGGAGTCTAAGATGTAGTGAAACACTTGGTCATAAGTTCACTTAGTCGGATGACCACCGGGGTCAGTCTGACTCCCCATATTACATCTTTTATATTTAGGATTTGATGTAGTTTGAAGGTTTTGTAGGTCAACATCTCTTTACGGGTTACAGGTGAACTCTGTGATCAAAGTGTGACATACAAGTGACTAACAATAACTACTAACGAAACTTGCACAAACACCAGAAAAACTAGGTTATGAGCTCCTGCGCAGTCACATTCCCCTAATAGAGGTCTTTAGCACCTAGGCGCCCTCGCCCCATTCCAAGTGCCCTGGTCCAACCTCATCTGATTGTCCCCAAATTTACTGAGCACTGTTGCTATAGTCTTCCCTTCCTATTCATCAGTTGTTCCAGTCCACATCACATTTAGGGAAGCGTAAATCAACTAAGTCACTATTTCTCTCTCTTGCACTTAGGTTTTCCTACTTATCTATCTTATTGCTTGTGTCATCTTGTATATATCAATTTTTTATCATAGTTTACATATGTTACTCTGTAATATCTAGGGATTAGCAATATTTTTTTAAAATCATTTAGTGAACCCATTCATTTGGACCCAAGCTTGCTTCTAGGAATTTTTGCACTATTTTTATCATGGCTCAATCTTATGAACCTTTTACTGAAGCTCACCTTCAAGAGCTCAATGATCATCTTGTTGAACCCACTCAAGATCTAGATCTACTCTTATTCGTTGCTCGTGAGGAGGCCACTAATCTAGTTGAGTTTAGTGTTCCTTCTTCCTCCACCAATTTTATTCCTATTACTACCTAACCTCCTAATTCCACCATTTCACTTATTTCCAATGTTCTTGTTTCTATGCCTACTCCCACTAATCATTTTACTTATCCTATTACTTCCCACACACAGAAATTTTCTTCTTCTAGAACTTAAGACCTAGCCTCTCTATTAGGATCTCCAAGTTCAAATCCACCAACTTTAGTAGGCTACTTCTCGTTCATACCCATCCCTTGATTCCACTTTACTCCTTCACACTTATTTTACACACACCATTTCCACGTATACACTTCCTTAAAAAAAATCACCCCTAAATTGTCCACCTTCAATCTCCATAGTGACCCTCAAGAGCATTATGTGGACGATCATACTTTACTAGTAAGTATCTTTCCTAGAAGTCTCCAAGATTATGTTATGCGTTGGTTTTACGATCTACCAGTTCATTTGGTAACATCATTTACACATTTAGTCAATGTTTTTCTCACTCATTTTCTATCAATATCGGTTCTAAGATATCCTATGCTCAACTTACATAAATAAAACAAGGATCTAATGAGAATCTAGATGACTATATACTACGTTATAAGAATAAATTAGCTAAGATGACCAATGTACTTGCTGAATCGGAAATCCAAGATCTGTTTGTTCAAAGTCTCCTACCACCTCTACAAGAGAGTGTCATTTTTGAGACATCTCCTTCATTTGATCAATTATGTCATACTCTTAAATTACATGAAGGAAAACTTATCTCTATGGGAAAAATTAAGTATCATGATCAGGCTTCATCATCTTCTAATCGGTTTCAAAGAAAATCAACTTTCCAGCCATCTCCTAAGCCTGCTGAAGCAAAATCTACTATTAATGTTGTCTCTACTCATGAAAAGATTCGATGGCAACCTCTAAAGCGTACATTCACCAAATTTCCTTGTGCTCCACACATTCTATTGCCACAACTTATTGAAAAAAATCTTAGTATGCTTCCACCACCACTAAATCTACATCCATCTTGTCCTAAAGGACGTAATTACGTCAAAAATACAAGATGTGACTATCATCAATGCATTGGGAATCATATTGATCGTTGCTTCAAACTCAGACATCGTATTTGTTGAGAAATAAAAATTCCTAAGTATGACCCACACGCAGAGTTTTGGTACGTGTCTGAGGGTGGCGCTTAGGAGCATGTGCAGACAAGATGGAATAACACGCGGATGTTCGCACCTAGATAGGTAGAATTCAAGACTTAGCCATTTTGCTGAGTAAGGGCTAAAAATTAACTTGGAGTGTTGATCAAGAAAGTGAGTAAATACCATGCAAAATACACATGAGGAGGTCTAATAATAGGATTAAAGCATGCTCTATCTTTAGGAATAATCTATTATTAGCTTTTTGTAAAAAGCATGCAAAAAATGTACGCATGGCTATTTTTAGGAATTTAATGCATGTAGTCTATTTTGAAAGCACGCCTATTTTTAAGAGAGTGTATGGGTGGTGAAGGGAAAGTACCCACCCCTATATATACATATTGTATGTCATTGTTGTAGTAGTTTTGAGTTTGAAGAGTTCTGTTATAGTCATGTTGTCTAGGATTTGATGATGGTGTGCATGAATCTATGTAGCCCTGTAATGATTGGTTTTGTAATATGCTTCTTTGTTATGTAGTGAATTCTAGTTTATGATGGACAATTGTGGATGGATTCTAATTTTTGACATGTCTGAATATGGTGATCTATTGGTGCAATTGATCTTGGTTATTATTTATAATGGTATCTTTCTTTATTATCTGTGTTTCATGAAATGGTTATTTATTTGTGAATAAACACTTGGTTAATCATCATGAAAACTATGCATGATAATATATTGAAAATAAAACACAAAGGAGGTACTTGGTAATTGTGTGTGCTTTGGGTGAGCATCCAGTTCTGATTGAATGAGGTGGCATCATGCATAGCGCCCTAGTGAAAATAAAAGCTACATCATTTAAGATCTTATTGACAATAATGCAATTGAAATCCCTGAGCCTTCAACATATCAGTCGGTCAATGAAAAAAAAAGCTCAAAATATTTAATGATCCTTTACCTAAGCATTAGAAGTAAGCTACCAATTTTTCTACCAATCATACATATTGTGTTGTGCCTCCTCCTTCATCGAGGCCTCTTGATTTTCTAGTTGTTAGTGTTGATGCATCTCCACCACTCATTACATTCTCTTATCACGATGATCATGCTACATTTTCTTATGATTCACTACACATCAATGCTTCTATTGGGCCTCATACTATCAATAACATGATGATCGGTCCATCGGTTTATAAGGGTGTGTGCTCTATTGCACTCATCGTTTCTATCAACTATCCACTATATCATATTTCATATCCAGTTCGAAAATATTATGGCTACATAAAGCTTCCAGTTATAATTGGGCATCTCACCATGCTTGTGTCATTCATTGTGGCACTAGTCATTAAAGGTCGTGACATGCTCTTAGGTCTTCCTTGGCTTCATATCGCTCGCGTTATCTTATCCATGAATCACTTGTGTCTTAAAATAATTCACAAAAAGCAAGTTATCACTATCAAAGGTATCCTGCTACATGTATCATGGCCTCAAACTCCTCTTGAAGTTTCCTTTTCACTCGCTAGAGAATCTAGGTCCCCTGGACCTCTCATACCTAAGGCACATTTTGTACCTAGCTCTCATATTTGTACATGACCTATTCATTCTCATCGGTCCACTAGTCCACTTCATCGGCATAAGTCTCCTACTCGGGAAGCCCCTTCACATAGGAGTTCACCACATCTTTCACCTCCTCGGTCTCCTACCCATAGGTGCGCATCACCTCCTCAATCTCCTTCACATAAGTGCTCATCACCTCCTTGGTCTCCTTCACACAGGTGATCATCACCTCCTCAGTCTCCTTCATATAGGTGCTCATCACCTCCCCATTCTCATTCACATAGGTGCTCATCACCTCCATGGTCTCATTCACATAGGTGCTCATCACCTCCTGAATCTCCTACACATAGGTTTTCATCACCTCCTGGGCTTCCATCACATGTACTTCAGTAGTCGCATACACTAATGATCTAAGAGAGTGGTCACACACCTTTATCACCTCAAACATATGGTGGAGGACCCTTGTCCTTCACTTTCATCAAATATCTTGTTCATCATCATACACTTGGAGGGCATCACACATTTTCTCCCCCCTCCTAGAATTATTAGGTGTTTCTCATTTCTACTATTACACTTCGTGCTTCATACTTCCTATTTCTAAGCATCAATTTTACACAACTTGACACACAACATATATCATCATTACCCTATAACGCACTCTAGTTTCACGGTTCATACTTGATTGCTGAGGGTATAAATCTAAAATGAACCTCACCCCATTCACTATTCATGTTTTATTCTTCATGATCTATCTATCTAGCGCACATTTTTCAAACCATTTCCTGATAACACACTCTTGTTCTATGGTTCATTTTTTATTGTCGAGGGTTCTTATATAAATGAACCTCATCTCATACATACACATCTGTTGGGGGGAACACTCCTTCCTATCACATTCAGACATTACATTCCATTCCATTCCATTCCATTCCACTCATTCATGACATATTGCATATATTGGTTGCACTTACTCTTGCTTTCTTATGCTTACATGTACACTTTATTTACTATGCTAGTCAGATATCCACTATGTCATTATCTTTTCTATATACACATGAGCGTTAACTTGGTCTTTATTTATGAATGTAGAATTCCTATAGATCCTTATATACAACAATGATGCTCAACATTGTATCCTTTTCAGTCCCACTGAGGCTCCTTGGTGCATCTACTTCTGACACATAATAGGTGTTATTGTTCTATTATATACTACTTCCTATTCTTACTAGCACATCACTTTACATTGATACATACACATCTTGACATAACTTTTATCTTTATAACATGCTAAAGGGTGATTCATATGCAACATTTACTTTGCAAGACTATATACCACCATGGTTCTCTGATTTATCTTGCTTTCCATTGTATTCTATTGTTTGCGGGCTATGCCCTTTGTCTTGTGTGCACACTGTATGCTTTTGGCCACTTTGGCCCTAATTTTCTTGTGACATTGTGAGCGATGTCCCATGTTTTAAACCCACTTTTCAAGATATATATTTTTTTATTGCTTGTTACATTATCTTCTATTACATGTTTTCTATCTTTTTCTACTAACCCATGCATCTAGACACTTTGTTTGCATGTGCATTGGTTTCTACCATGCACATTCCCCTCCCCCTACAGGGATACAATTTAGATCAGTTTCAGGTCCTCTCCTTTGGACTGCAAACTCCTATCAGCTTTGCATGCACCCCAAATGAGGGGGGCATACATTACGTGAAGCAATCACCTCTCATAGTAGCTCAAAGCTACATTTCATATATGCACAGTACAAAATCAGCACAAGCTACATTTAGAGAAACTCCCCATAATTTGACTTGGGTCCTCAGTTCAGGATAGACACCAATGCCTAGATACAGAAATTAGCACCTAGATGCTCCTGACCTTTCCTAGGCACCTATGACGTTCCTGGGCACCTATGATGAGGGTCAGTTACAGTTATTTTCACAGATCAACATAGTTCACATAACTGGTTTCATAGTACATGCATAGTTCTCCAATAAACAAAATGCATTCTTTCTCCATTTCAACTTGGAACAATACAAAACTAATACAATATAACTCAGAACAAAACAAGATTACACCATTTGTAGTGGTCTATAAGTAGGAAGTATTCATGAAAGGAGAGTAACACTGGACCTCTCTCCTAAACACTCTTCTTTTGTGGCATGAGATCACCCAAAAAATGGCTTGATATTACCCAAAAAACTCATTCTTGGCATGAGATCGCCCAAAAATCTCACTCTTGGTGTGAGATCGCCCAAAAAACTTGCTCTTCCATAGTATTTTCAGGACATTTTATATCCTTTACACTTATATACATCAGGTGCACACTTTTCTTTTTACATACTTTTACACACTTTTACATACTAATGCAATTTTTTCTCTGATTTATCATACACATGAATTTGACTACTCTTTTTCTCTTCTTTTGTAGGTTTGTCCTTAATACATAACAAGAAACAACCCTACATTAAGCAAAAACATAGGTACAATACAGTACAACACCATACGCTTCACCCCTAGGTTCACTTTCTCTTTCTTAGCTTCTGCACTTCATTTTTATTACTTCATGCTTTCACTTGTCCACTCAGCACGTATTTTGTCACCACACTCTACATGGTTATCAGGTACACATCTCTTATCTACTTTATGTGATCGAGTATTCACTCAACAACATAAATTGGGGGTAAATTTAGACACAAAATCATGCATTTAGGTACATTTCTATATACTAAAAGCATACTTGCATTTATATGATTCCTAAGCGAGAAAACTAGTAATTGACAGTTATCTTTGTCCTCTTTGCTTTGTTTCTTGTCTTCTTTCTGGTATTTCAAACCCTATAGCTCATTCGGTACTTTACTGCTTTATATTTTATGACTCTAGACACCAACACCCAGGCACCCTCATGCCCTCTTGGCGCCCCTGCCCTCTTTCCATCTTACTTGCTTCTTTTGGGTTTCTTTTATCTTTTGGGCATCTTATTTTCTTATGGGTCAACCTTCCAGTTGTCAATTACAAAATTCAACCAATGAAATCATATAAATGCAATGTTATGTGACCAAAATAAAGGACCAAGCTCTAAGCATCTATTATCATTACCTCAGCTTGCATCCAAAGGCATCTAAGAGCACTAAAGGCATCCATCTATCTAGCATTCATTCAAGGGATAAGGGACTACATTTTATGCATACATTACATAGGAAGGGAAAGTTCATTATTCCATCCACACATCTATTTACATTGGTAAATCTAGCTATCACCTTCTATCAAGTGCACTTGCATAAGGGCTTCGTAGGGCACAATTATTTCACACGTGTGTAAGAAATACATGGAGTTTGAGATGTAGTGCAAGTCTTGGTCATAAGTTCACTCAGTCAAGTGACCTCCGGGGGCAATTCGACTCCACATATTACATCTTTTATTTTTGGGATTTGATGTAAATTGATGGTTTTGTAGGTTACAGTTGAATTCTATGATCAAAGTGTGACATACAGACGACCAATAGTGACTACCATTGACACTTTTGTGACACCATAAAAACCAAACTTCAAGCTCATGTGTGGTCACAGGTGCCTAACAGAGGTCTCTGACGCCTAGGCAGCCTCGCCCCAATCTAGCCACAATGGTCCATCCTCATTCGACAAGTCCTAAATTTACTAAACATAATTGCAGTTGTCTACCCTTCCTGTTCATAAGTTGTTACAGTCCATATCACCTTCAGGGAAGCATAAATCAACTAAATCACTTTTTCCCTCTCTGACACTTAGTTTTTCCTATTTATCTAACTTATTGCTTGTGTCATCTTGTATCTAGAAGTTTCTTATCATAGTTTACATATGCTACTTTGCAATATATAGGGTTTAGCAATACATTCTATTTTTTTAAAATCAAAATGTAGTCGGTGCATTGCACGATCCAAAAGGCATAATAGACCATTCAAATAAACCCTATTTTGTTTTAAAAGTAGTTTTCCAAATATCACCTTCACTTATTCTTACTTGATGATATCCACTTCTTAAGTCTAAATTAGTGAAATAAATAACATGCTTTAACTGATCTAGTAAATTATCAATACGAGAAAGAGGGTAACGATTTTCATCGTGATTTTGTTCAAAGCATGAAAATCAACACACATCCACCACATGCCATCTTTCTTAGGCTTTAAAATGATTGGCAAACCATAAGGAGATGAACTTGGACAGATAATTCATTTTTCAAATAGTTCCATCTCTTGTTTCTTGATTGCCTCATTTTCAACCACAGACAATCTATACATACCAATGTTAGGAAGAGGTGCATCCTACAACAAATGTAACTCATGTTGAACCCCTGTTTTAGGATGTAGAGTTTGTGGATCCTAAAAAACATCATCATAGTTAGAAACAATTTTAACCAATTCATTACGATGTTTAGGATCACAATCCTCAAAATCATTTTCATGTTCTTTCTCTTTAGTTTTGATCACCATGAGTATAAAATTCTTGCTTGAATTTACAAGTCTTTTCATCTTCCCTATAGTAACCAAGGAAAGACTTTTTTTCACATGATGAACTCTAACAATATATTCAATCCCATCTTTAACAAGCAAGTATTTATTATCTTCCCTTTAGAATATTGATTTACAATCATATAGATAAGGACTTCCCAAAACCACACCATAAATATCTAAAGGAACACCATCCAAATCAACCTCATCAATAAGATTGTCTGTAATGGAAAATCTGAATCTACAAGTTTTTGTTACATGTTGTTTTTCATCATCACAAACCCAACCCAAAGGATAAGGCTCGGGATGTGGCTTGGTTTTGAGTCCCGATTTCTTCACAACCTCCTCTGAAATTATATTATCTTGAGATCCACTATCAAATAAAGTATATTTTTTATGTTTAGAAACAACTCTAAGGTGGAACAGATCATTTCTTTTCTTTTCATCATGCATAGATTGTTATTTAGAAGAAGATGCAACATTTGATGAACTATTTTTAGAAGAATATGAAGAATTAAAACCTTGAAAACTCATCACTATGATCTTGGTTTCATATTTTTAATCGGACCCGAGATCATGTACCACAATATTTGTTTGCTTCTCTTTTCCCTTCTTGTTATTAAACCATTTAGGCTGCATTTCATGATGTAATTTCCAACACTTAGGTTCATCATGATTCTTTTTAAAATGATCGAAAAATGGTTTTTCATCTTATTTCTTAACAATAGAGTTATTCTTTTGCTTACCCTTTCCTTTTCCTTGTTTTTTTAACCTTTTTCCTTGCCTTCAGATTGCTTGTTCTTGTGTTTTGAGGAGGAAGCATCCTTAGTCATTTTCCCTCTTGCTTCCAAATGTGTAGTTTGCACACACACCACATCAAGAGTAGTAGGATTTAGAATGAGAATCATATGTCTCAAATAACTATGTAATCCACCAATGTATTTAATTTCTCATGTATGGAGAGAAATACCAAGCATAAGATCCCTTTTCCTAAACTCATGTGTATAATCCTAAACAATATGTCCCTTAGTGCGTCTCAAATTTTTCCAATCCATCATAGCTTGTTGCATATATCCTAGATGATAAAATTGTTGTCTTATATCGTAAATAAAATCAGACCAAGAAGAGATTGCTTTACCTTTTTTCTCATCTACTTCCTGATTCTTACTCTCCCACCATATGAGTGTTGTACCACCCATTCGAAGAGTTACTAAATGAATTTTTTCTTCATCATCAACAATTTTCTGAACCCTACAATATACCTCAATATGTTTGATCCAATTATCCAACTTCTCTACATTAAGCTCCTCGTTATACATTGGCAATTCAAACTTGATATCTAGTTTTGATGAAGGAAGAAAATCATACTTTTATGCTTTACCTTTAGGTAAATTAGATTTTTGTTTCTCACCTTTAGGAGAATCAAAATAAGATGAAGGGCCATCTTTCTTTTTACCTCTTTTGGCTTCCTTTTCCATCTATCTTCTCCTATCTCGGTATAATTCCTCCACCATTTATTTCATCTAAAGGAATGATTGACGAAACTCTTCTTCTCGTTCCTCCATCACTGGACTTTGAGATATCCTTGAACCAATTTTTGGATCAACACCTATTAGTTCTCCTTGAGCCTTTCTAGAAAGGCATCTGGTTAACATTTAACACAACTTGCAATCCAAACACTCTTAAACTAATCATAGACCAACTATGATACCAAATGATCCAAAATCATAAGAAAAATGCAACGTTCATCCAAAAAAAATTGCTTTACATGATGATTTTATAGAGTGATTTCAACATTATGCCTTTTCCTTATTTTTAATTATTTTTAAAAATATGCAAGTATTGTGTAAAAACAGAGAAAAACCAGACTAAAAAGAGAAACAACGTCACCGTAATTGATAACAAAGTTCAATGTTAGAGTCTACGTCTCCAGGTCCATATAAATGCGACTAATCTATTAAATTAATGTCTTAATACACTTATAATGCTTCAAAAATCATAACCAAATCTTCTATAATCGCCACAATATTCCTCTTGAAAAGTTAAGCCTAATCCCTTTTGGAAATTTTCTCCAATTTGTCTCCTAGCTCTCACAAATGGCCTTTACAATACATTGTCTTTTGTCGATTCCTCCTCAAATAACACATAGCGCCTTATATAATATGTTGCAACTACTTGGCACAACGATCAAGCCTATATTTTTGGAAAGCATAGGATAAGTTTTGAATCCCTTATCCCTCCTCTGTCGCTTTGGTTTTCTTTTGTGGGAATTGTAGACAAAAATCACACACTTGCGACTATTTACTATATCGCCAAGTATGTTGTTTTATACATGGATCTTGCGTAAGAAAATTATTCACTAGTGACCCATTCCCTAGTCCATATGTTTATCTTGTTGGTTTCTATTCCTTTTTGTCTTTTACATCTGTCACTCATACACCTGGTTTTGGTCAGGTTGCAGGGATCCCTATCTGTCTGTCCTCACTCATTTTTCATCACTTGTCTCTGGACATTAGCACCCAGATGCTCCTGTCCATCCTAGGTGTCTGTGCCCTCTCTGTGTTTGATCTTATTTTTGGAATTTGAGGTCATTCTTTTTTATTTTCCCTCTCATATCCCGAGGTACTCGTCAACATGTTCGGTCATTAATGTCAAAATTCAAGCAAGAGATCCCTATATAAACATAACATACACACCATACTAATGGCAGAAAATTCTTATCAAGGGCTATATATATATATATATATATATATATATATATATATATATATATATATATATATATATATATATATATATATATATATATATATATCAAGGGACTTCATTTTGGCACATTATTCTGCATACACAATGCATAAGAAGGTGATTTCATTCTATTCCACACATACACACACACACACACACACACACAAAATTTGCATTTTATCTAGTTATCGCTCGCTATCTTGACGTCATTGGTGTGAGGGAGAACCAGGAATAGTATTGCACACACAAGCACATAAAACTACATTAGGTCTAAGATGTTGTGCACCACTCATTCATAAGTTCACCATTGTGATAGATGAGGACAGTCTAACCCCTTGTTTTACATCTTTATTTTTTAGGATTTCGCAGGAGCATATTTGTGTGCAGGTTTACAGGTACCTCGGAAGTATAAGTGCGACATACAAGTGACCAAAGGTGAATAAGTGCAAAACCATAGCGACCATATCAGAAAAAAGTTCCGACCTTTTCTACAAACTCCAGCGCCCCCACAGAGGTCCTAGGTGCCCCTGTCCTTCCCCAAGCACCCGTGTTCAAACATTTCCACCTCTGTTGTATTTTTTTGAGGTTCATTACAATGACCTGTGTTTCTATTTCATCACATTATTCAGCCTAGATATACTTTAGGATAAGAAAAATCAAGGTAAGTTCCTTATCTCTCTCAATTCCTTTCATAATTAAAATCAAATAAATTATCTAGCATTTATATTTCATTATATGTCATTTATAACAGTCATTACTTTTAGATTTTAATAAAATAATTTAGATTTTATTAAATCATTTTTGTGAACCTGTGGCTCAGAACTCATTTCCGTAGGATACACTAAAACCCTAATGGGTAAGAGTAGTTGTTTTCCTCCTACCCAGGTTATGCCTCATGAGAGTATTAAACCCATCTATGTTGAAGTAGTTATCCCTAAACTTTGTGCTCTCTATTGTGATATTACTCTTCATGAGTCAATTTTCTTCACATCTTCTTGGTCTCTCAATGTTTCTTTCCCTTCTCTATTCTACCTACTCTTTCGTCTTTTTTCACTTCTTTGTCTTACTCATCCCCTTCCATTTTCCATCCTTCTCTCCCTTTTTCCTTATTTTACCGCGTACTCTCATCTAATCTTCTTGTTTGTCTCTCCTATAATCCTTCTCTCATATTCTCTTCCACCTATTTTTTTGTCTTCTTCACCTCTTCCTTTTCTCAGCTCTATCATCTCTTTCATGTTCCAACATTTCTCTCCCTTCATCCCTATCGCCTTTCTTCACTCCCTTAATTTTTGATCTCCTTCCCCCCCCTTTTTTTGCTTTCACCCTCTTCTCTATCATTTTCTATTCCTCTTCTTGTTTTCTCCTTCATCATTTCCTTTCGCCCCTATCATCCATATCTATTATATCCTTCTCCATCTTCCATCATTTGTCTCCTTCACTCGTGACTTTTCTTTCTCTTCTCATAATCAACCATTCCTTTTTATTATATTTCTATTATGAATCCCAACTTCTTCCCCACCTTTCATTCATTTTTTCCTAGTTTCACTTCCAATACTCTTCTCCACCTCTCCCTCCTCCACCGTATTTTCCTTCTTTTTCTCTGCATTGTCTTCTCTTTTGTCTTGATTACATTCATATCCATCCCTCTCCATTTTTTTCCATTTCTCTCCATCATCTTCTACATGTTGTCTATTTCTTGGTTTCCACTACTTTCATATTGCACATCTCTCTTCTATTTTCACCCTCTACTCTATCCTCCCCTCTCTTCTCTTTCCCTTTCCCTTTTCCTTGCTCCTTCACCATCTGTTCTATCATTTTCTTGTCCTCTTCTTATTTTTCCTTCATCATTTATTTCTTTCAATGTCTTCCCTCTTTATTAACTCTGTTGTTTCTTTCATACAACACATCTCATCCCTCTTCTGTCATCTCTCTACTTTCGTTTCTTCCCTCTTCTCATCTTGTCTTCTCCTTCTTGTTCGTCCTTCCTCATCATTTTCTTTTCCTATCCTCTTTCTCTATTTTATTTTTCTCCAGGCCCATCCCACCCTCTCTATTTCTTCTCCTCTTATCTTTTCCCACTACCTTCATACACATCTTTCTCCCTCTTCTATGATTTCATCTATCTTCTCTCTTCTCTTATTGTCCTTCTCTATTATTCTCTTCCTCTTCTTTCCATCACATTCAAGCATAGTTCACACTCCTTATTTTCGAAAAATGATGGTTTCTCCATCCTATTAAACCCCATCCTATTCCTCCTCTTTCATTCCTCTTTTTCCTCCTCCACCACGTCCACTCTATTCTATATCCCTATCTTATTCAATGTCCTCTTCCCCCTCTCTATAAAATTTCTCTCTTCTTTTGGGAGTGGTGTCGTCTCTTCCATTCTTGTCAAACCTCTCAAGGATACATCATCACATATGTCCCTCATCACAGCTTCCCTTGACATTTTCATTTTGGAGGATATTGTTATCTAAATTCTGCAGCTAGAAAGATTCCTACGTTTTTGAATCCCATTCGAAGTCGAATCTTCACCAATGGAAAAGACTTGGCCAAATCACAAAGAAAGAAGTAGGCTCGCGAATGATGCCAAGTCTCCAACCATCGCAACTTCAAGATTCAAAGGAGGGAGTAAATTCTCTAAATCCTATGGGTTTTCCACGTGGAGCTAACTACAAAGGTTCCACCCAAAAAGGTGTTTTGACATTATATGCAGTGGGGTCATTTACTTGCCCAAAGGAATGAAACGGTGTGCTCATAGATGATGCCAAGTGTCGGGACAATGCATTCCCAAACCCCTAAAGAGTAGAAAAAATCTTAAGGATGCATGACCTCCCATGTGGATCTTGCAAAAAATGGACTCTAGGTTCGAATCAGGTCACAAAAGGTGACAAGCCATGTATCACGTATGAGTAATTATGAGACTTATCTGCAAGATCTAAATACTCAAGACTTTTTCAAAAGATCGGAGGTAAAGGGTCATTTAGCTTGTCACTTCAATAATGAGTTAATGTGTAGCTCCATGCGAAGAGTTCCAACCTGTGAAGACTCAAGTTATTCATTTGCATTCAAAGGGTCATTTCAGTATAATGATAAAATACGCACCGCTTGAGTCATGAGGCCGGGAACCAATGCACAAGGGATCGAAATATCTGGTTATGTAATAAAGAGCCGAAGGGATGTTCCTCAAAAGGTAATTCCATCGCAAATAAGTCAGTTGTAGGATGGTTAAAGATGCATTAAATAGGCATGGCTCTCACTCTTTAGAAAGGGGAAGATAATGGGAAAGTGTGATAAAGATTTTGAAAAAATTGTTCCTTTCACTTCGCTCCATTTATCATAATTAAAAGCAGTTGGAAAGGAGTAAAGGATGGTTTCTTATGTCCTCTTCCTCCTCTTATATATATTGTACGCAAAAGAGATAGAAATATATATATATAGTTAGAGATAAAATATGAGAGTCAGTCAGTTTTCTTCTCTGTCTCAAGTCCCTCTTCTATAAAGGACAGGAGCCTAGAGCTCTAGCATTCTTCCTGGGTTTTGTAACAACAATCTTGCCTCTTTTCTAATGTAATACTGTGCATAATTATTGGAGTAATATATATGCCATGTGGTGCATTCTGTTCATCATTTGAATATCTTTGTTGTCTTTTATTGCCTTTATTTACACGTAGAAATTGTGCATCTTCCAATGTTGTTATTATATTTGAAGTTATGCTTAAGTAGTTTGAGGTAGTGTTCTATGTGATCTTTTCTGGCCTATGGTGCTATTTTGTCCACCCTTTTCATTCGTTCACCTTTTCCTTTTTCAGATAGTTGCGGTATCGATTGATCTCTTAGAAGGCTCATTTGGTGCATTGCCCCCATTTAGATTCATGTTTTGTCTCACTTTTCTAACCTTTCTAACCCTCATCTCACACTGGAGAGAAGAGACAACTTCTTTAAAATTTGGAAGTCTCCTTAGGGTGCACGTCCAACTAACCTAAGGATTCCCACGACTCTGACAGTCCAATCTGCAAAGGATGATCCTCAACAAATACCATAACGGTCATCACCTATTTAATTTTGTTCTCTTCCATGAATGTTTGCTCTACTTTTAATTCTTCAAAAAAGTAGCTTGACTCCTCCTATTTTCTGACAAAGTGGGATTGCTTTCTCTTTTATTTTCCTATGCATCTGTCGTCAACTGTGAACCTTTCTTATGAAACATGTATTCAACATCATATTTACCACCCTCTTGGGGAATTTTATCTCACACTTCTATCCCATCTGATCTTCATGTCCACATTTGTGACCATACTCGTTCCCCCTAGGGCATGTTATTTACACATTCATCTTCCACTTTTCTTGGTTATTTTTGTGCCCTATGTTGGGCCATCATTATCTTCATCCTCGTCCTTTTTGCAGACACATGATTTTTCACTCAATCCCTCGCATATGAAGGATTTTGCATACCATTTGCATTTAGTTGTGCATACTTTGATGTTTTCCTATGACCCACTGGTCATCATGGTTTGCATCTATATTTCAGTGGTCTTCACCCACTCACTGGTCTGTATAACATAGTCATCTATCTCCGTTGAGACCGCAATTGTCCTCTACCGATGTGATATTGGACTCACCGACATATTTTACATTTTTATTGTGATCCTTTTTGTCTAGGGCATCTTGCCTTAGTTATGCATCTCTTCCATCTTTTCAAACTCGTGATCGACATCCCTTCATTTTTCCATCCCAAGTTTGAGGGGGAACACTCAATCAACAATCTTTTCATCATTTTTGTCTCATGGCTTTCTATTGCAAATCACTCAACAAAAAGGGGAAAATGTAGACACTAGTTTTTAGTATCCTTCCTCTCCTTCACCCCGTATTCACTCTTCCTCATCATGTTCACCCATTTGAATCCCTTTTTCTCCCCTAAATGTAAGCGGATATTTGAATAATTCCCATTCCCACCAACAATAGACATTTCCTTAATCACTCTTAATCAATTGATTAATTCCCTGTAATTCTTAATCCTCATTATATGTTAGTGGGCTCCATTTGATAACTAATATTTTACATCACCTCACCTAATAATCAATACTCCAAAATTGTTCAATTCATGAACCCCAACCATGAATTGAATAATTATATACCCCAAATTCATTCAACTCTGACATCCCACTCATAAATTCAATAAATCCACATGGGATTCATTATTGCACCTAACCATTTCAATCATGTTCCCCACTCAATATCATATCCTTTTTATTTCACCTAACAATTCAAATCATGAGCCCCACTCAATCAAATCAAATCCATATCAAATCTATTATCACTCAAATCATGTCCCTTAATCAAGGTTACTTTTGTAAACCAGGGTTACCTGATAACCCCTCAGTTAACCTCACTCCAGGCTATAAATACAGGCCTTCCCTCCTTCTTTCAAAGAATTTGGAAGCCATAATGAACCTTTGTTATCATAGCTCTCCTTTTTTCATACCTTAATGTCATTATAATGCCATTTGTATCACCCTTGATCATCTCCATGATTTTGTAGTCCTTGTAACAAGTCCACCATAACATCATTCAAGTGCCCTTGTAATGCCAATAGAATTCCCACAGTACTCTTCTCATGCTTTGGTGGTTCACTTAGCTTGGTTCACATTGCATTTTCTTGGATCAGATCAGTAGCTCATCTACATACTGACATTTTCAATTTTCTTTGTTTATCAGTTTGCACGTTATCTTTTTATCTCACATTTCTATTATTTTTCTTTATCACATGGAGGTTGACAACCACCGAGGAAGTGAACGCTTCTCGGGTTCGCTTCATCGGGTAACCCCCACATAAAATATCTAATTAGTTTTCTTTAGTGTCTTTGAGTTGTAGGTTTATCAAGATCAGACCAAGAATCTCATCATCCACTTTGTGGCCATCAACCATCTTCTCCCAAGGTACTAAGCCTTGTCATATTGGAGGTTGTTTGGCCTTCTTTGATTTCTAGCTCACTTATCTGAACAAGAAGGAGAAAACACTGATCAACAGGAGCTCATCCCTATTCTCAATGGGCCATGGGGCCGAGTATAATAATTGATGGCCAAAGGCATGTCATGATTCTTAGCTAGTGACATTCAGTTCGTGTTCAGTGTTGTTTCTCATGAGGAGTTATGGCACCGCATGGATAAGCTTCTAGCGCACATCCCACTACTCCCCAAAGAGACCATGAATGTAGATAATTAATCCCTTAATCATATATAAACTTTGTTTCTTTTTTTGTATACATACTATCGAGGGTAGAATCCCCTTAATATAACCCATTTTGTTAAAAAAAAACATTGTTTCAATCCGTTCATTTTACTTTATGTTTTGTGAAGTGTTATTCTCTTCTGATTTAGTACTCTTAAAAGATAATAATTCACTACAAACTTGTATACATTTTATCATAAAGTGAACTTGCGCAATCCACTTCTCTGAACAATACCCATTACTGCATGCACCACTTAACAAATTTGAATCATTCTACAAGGATAATTCACCATTGCCTACTCCATTAATTTTAGGCCTTGTCATGGAGAATAAGGCATTCTTTTACACTTGCAATATATGGCAAAACATACGAAAAGATGTCAACTACTAACCAATGACAAGATCGGGAAGCCATGTTCAGACTAAAATTTTCATTTAGCACACAAAGACACAAGGCAAGGAAAAAATGAAAATTTAACTCCAAGTCCCGAATAATTGCCACATGTCAGGTTAGACCAAATACACCTTTCCAGGCTTCAGATTCAAACCAAAAATTTGCAAATTCTTAGGCACATAAAACAACTTCATTTCACCACCTCTTTTCCTGACCACTCATTAAATGTCTTCCTTTAATAACCAAACCGTGGGGTCAGAAAATTCATCTGCATCCTACATAAATACCTACAAGATACAAATTACATCTTTGTAATTTTATCACGGCCTCTGGAGCTTCTAAAATATTTCCATTTCATAAGCACTGGGGAGGAAACTACATTTTTCATAAAACATATTGGTCCTGCAAATGTGATCAAATGTCTTGGTAAGACATGAAGATATCATTCATCATTCCTTTTAATTTTTCAAAGCAATAATTTTTTAGGTAGATACATAAACAAATAAGTCGATAACTCACAAATGAGCAAGAGGGATTGCACTAAGTTTTGAAAACATGGTCATTGAACAAGGAACTAATCTTGAAAATGGGAACAAAACCAGTGACATGGTGCCTAAATATGGCATGAAAATTATGGGCACAACACCGACTCTAGCTCAGGGATGGACTCCCCCAATGGGTGCCTAAAGAATGCCAGAAGTAACCTTAGGAGAAGAGGCCAAATGCCTATCTATTGGGAAATGAAGTCCAATAAGTGAACCCATGACTGTAGCATACCACAAGAAGGGTGAGCAACACAAACCACCAAAACAACAATAAACAGGAACAAACAAAGGAACATAAAAATAAAACAAGAGAACTATACATTATACAACTGAACCACTGCGATCTAGAGGGGCCCAAAATTTCCACTAAAAACCACCCGGAATCCCATAATATGCATAGATTCTTGATTAATATGTAATAAGTGAGCCAAGTTTTGGTAGTAACAGAATTTAAGGTGCTTACTGAAACAAGAACCAACATTTGCATGTTCTTTCTTTCAATACATATCTCATCTAGGGTCCCAATGAAAATACTATTTAACAAATCAAAAAATAGGTCATATTTAACTGGTGAGGCATGTTGATTGATAATTTTCTCTTCTTCGTGTATCTTAGAATATGAAAAATTCAAAAAGTTATGGTATACGTCGAAATGCTTGATATACTTATTCTCTTCATGTTTTGTAAATTACCCACTCAACAAAACTCTTTTAATTTTAAATAAATCATTAAGACTGAAATCAACATCCTTGCCATCAATTAGAATTCATACAACTATATCTACCACATCCTCTATTGAGGGGAAATTGTTCATTTCACAAGACACATGTTCACCAATTAAATAATGGGCACCAAAAATCAATCACTCCTATCCTTCTTGTATCAAAGAGATAGGGTTTGTTGGAAATTGTATATCACTCATAAGACATGAACCTCCCTTTTGTTACATAAATATTTCTGTTAAAGATATAAAATCAATCAACTGATCCAGAAAATGAGGGGGTACAATCATACAAGGATGGCTTCATAAGAAATTTGACACATGCTTTATTATAAGATAGAGACATGCCACCATACTCTTTATTTCTGCAATCTGATACAAGATTTTTAGACCTACCAATATCCATTATGGAATATTTATGAAGGTTTCCAATACAAACATATAACTCCTTAATTTTGGGATAAAATTGGATAGTTGAAACATGTATTCCAAGGCTAATAGAGAAGTCCTAGTCTCTCCTTAGATGAATCAAAATAGGTTCACTTGATAACTTACTCCATAATTTATATTCCTTTTCCTTCTCTACCAATCTATCAAACAATAAACACCTATCTTCCCATGAGGGAAACCACTCTTCATATTTGGTAATAATCTCATTTCTCATCTGAGAAAATTCATGAGTGAGAGAAATTAGACCCTAGCCTAGCTCCATTTTATTGTTACCCTCCAAGGGAGAGAAATATATCTCTATGAGGGCTGTCCATAACTCATTTGTTGTTTTAGTGGAAAAAACATCAGTCAAAGATACCTCATTCTAAAAAACTATATAATTACATAAAATGTGGTTTCCTTCAAGGATTAACTCACATTTTGCACCATTAAGCCATCCATCCCACTTACAAGGAGCATGAAGCATAAAGCACTTATCACACCATAAACCAACATAAGCATCATAATCAAATTTCAATATAACACTACCTATAAAAGCATGATCCATGATTACCTTTTCCAAGTTCATTGATTCCTCACTAGATAAAACCTCACTACTTCAGCCAATAACCTTACCAACTACTTCAAAATCATACTCATCTAGCTTACCTGTAACATTGATTATCTCACGACTCTAATCTCTTCACCTCTAAATGGTCAAGTATCTTTTTCATTAACTGAGTTTCTTACACTACTATCATACTCAGAGAAAAGAAAAATAGGTTCATCACCAAATGGATTCTTAAACATCCTTATCATCTTATCCCAATAATTCAATGAACCCCGAGGTAGATAGTTAAACCACTCCCTGATATCCTCTTTCGATATATGTATAGATAATTTCATGAAAAAATCTTCGTGTCTTATCTCATATTCTTACATTATTTCTTTAAAAAAACAAAGATGTTGGTCTACATTAATATTGCCATACCCTTGAAAAATAGGTATCTTGAGCCTAATTCCATCATGGATCTTTTTTGGGTACCCAGGCACCCCCTAAAGTCTATAGGCATGAGAGTATTAGTTCTAAAATGGATTTTAGGAGAAGGGAATGCCATACTATTATTAAAAACTTCCAGGCACGGATTCACTGAGGACAAACCTATATCGATAAGGCTTTATCCCATAAATTTTGAATAAGATTGATAATCTGAAATTACTAAAAACCTAGGAGGGTAAACCATCTATAAAATATATCCATGAATAACACCGGTCAAACCTAGACATATGACAATGTAGTCACCACTAGAGCCAGTATTACTCTAGAAAAGTAAGATATCCTTTGAATATCGAAGGAGATTTAATTCAACCCATAAGCCTCAAGATCACTGAAAACTTAAATACCAAAAATAAAACTGAAAACCCTGGTGAATACTATAATTGATCATCGACAATGACACCAATGAATGTGTTGGCTCCCAATCTAGCACCCCCAAGGGGAAAAAGATGGGGGATAATGTCCCTGTATGGATGGAAGGGGTGAGGGAAAGGGGGAAAGCCACTAGTTTTTTCATTATATATCTAGGGACATGGTATTCCTCTTCGCACCCGACCAATTATCCTTTAGGGTGACAAGGAGGAACATAACTGAGGGTGTGGTTCTCTGCGTGTTACTTTTATCTCTACCCATACTAGGGTGAGAGAACTTGAGGTACATCCTAAGAGAAACAGAGGTATAATATGAGCCCCAATACCTCCAAACTCAGTTGGGTGGATAAATTGGAGGCCATGTGCAATCCCTAGATGTAATGCTCAGTCAAAAGAGTGATCATGAAGCACTTAAAATACCTAGAATCTATTACACAAGTTGTTAGAGACAGATCTTGTGTGATCTCAAAATCAACCCAAAAGA
Source organism: Taxus chinensis (assembly GCA_019776745.2). Taxonomy (NCBI): domain Eukaryota; kingdom Viridiplantae; phylum Streptophyta; class Pinopsida; order Cupressales; family Taxaceae; genus Taxus; species Taxus chinensis. The sequence goes on along the minus strand of CM034148.1, from coordinate 34,864,256 downwards.
GTTTTTATGTATTCTTATATATTGATGCTTGAGACCATTTTTATATAGTGAACAAAAAATCAGACACACTTGAGGTATGCACTTTTAATGTGTGTCGCATCAGTAGATCTCATGCAGGATATTACATAAGGATGAAATCTACATGATGTATAAGGTATATAGGGTAATTTTTGAGAGATTACTAAGTGGGGATGGATTTGTAAAGAAGAAGAACCCAAACAAAAATCAAAGGATACAGGGGGATTAGATAGTATGCTGACCATTACACCATGACATCTTTATCATCTCTTGACATAGTAATGAGACAAAGAAAGATTTCCTAGAATAATCAGTCACAAGGAACCTCCAAGGAAGATAAACAACCCAAAAAATCCTTTATATTCGATCCCAAGTCCCCTAAGAGTGAAACATCATGTATGAGTTATGATAAATGTTCAAGAAAAAAGGAACCCCCAAGATCAACAAACATATCATCCACTCATATTGATAGCAAGGAATTTTATAGGATTTAAGGATGATATCCAAAAGTACCACTAAAAGAAATCATTATATTCACCATCCAAACCAGTTAACCATCAATAAGGTGTTAGCACATAATTTCTTAGTCATAACACACACAAGATTCATAAGGAAATCATACATCACCCAACTTCCAAATCAGTTAGCAAAAGAGAATGACAAAATAATTGTGACAAATTTCTTGAACATATCCATTGATAAGGAAAGATAAGGGAAACATATAAAAATGCTCTTAAAGCCTAGTAATGGTTGTACAACTGCAACTATCTTATCATGAACCACAAAGCAATGAATATTTTAAAAATCCTTACACAAGAAGTATGAATTCCCATATCCAAAGAACATATCTTATCCTCGCATAGCACCTCCGAAGAGTTCTCCCCTCTCCCGAAAAACCATCTCTTTCTCCCTAAAACCTCATATCTCTTTATACAACATTATCCATATAAGGGGTTTAGCAAATATTCTAGCATATTCTTGAATCATTCACGTCTAGGCCATCCTTCTAAGCCTTTGAGGAATAATAGGGAATATTCCTCTTTGATGGCCTTCAAATTTGTTTAACCTTGCCCTATTACCATCGTGCCAACACAACTAAGCGAAATCTTTTAGACGTCATATCCATTATTGATTTGATTTTCCACTTAAGACCAAATTGTGAGAGAGAAAATAAAGACATTAAATAGATAAGACCTTTATTCAAATACATTAACATTTAATCACCTCCGTGAGGCTATGCTTTTTCATGAATGATTTGATTTAATTTACTTCATATCATGCCAACTGATCCCAGGATGGGATATGAGAATTAATGGTGACACAATGGCTTACACACATCACTCCAAATAAATTCACCTATCCAAATGCAACTTACTATTCTAATGGGTCACAAACCATTAGCAAAACTCACAGAGATCTTTCATAATTAATTTCTACACATTATCTTCCTATCATGGCATCACCAATTTTAGGAGAAAACCCCTCAGGTTTATAACTTGAGAACCTGGATTAGTTATTTTAATTAACCAAGCCAAAAAAGGCCTTCATATAAGTTGGTGTTTATCATCCCAAACACTTGAGACAATCCTCTAAAAGGATCTTCCCAAAATGTGTTAGTTTTATCATTCATGAATAGACTTACTGAGATGTGATCCTCTTTCCCCATCTTTTAGACTTCTGTATTTCCATCTCCTTATCCCCCAACATCACATAAATGTAGAAAAATTGATGCATCAATGGTCCCATCACTTTCCCATGCTCTATGATGAGAATATGCACATATATAGGGCATACTATGCTCCTCCTCTATTAGAAATGAATATTCCCCACTAGGACAAAACCTATACATCAAGAGGGGAAAATTGCCCTTTAGTTGGTGATTGGTTGAAGGTAGAAGAATGACTCTCTGCACTAGAGGTCTTCGTGGATAGATTTTAAACTGATGGGATAACAGTCGATGATTATTCCCTGAATAAGCAAAATATGGCTCTGAATGAATCAATTGGTAAAGTCACATATGGGTTCATAAAGGTCATCCATCAACAAGTCAGGGTTCAAAAAATTAATTGAAAGGGGTCCCCAACCTCCACGAGTGGGTGAACTCACTTGAGGAAAAAATGGAGCTCATCCAGATTATTAATGGGCCATGGGTCAAAGTATAATAACTGATGGCCAAAGGAATGTCACAGGGCTTATCCAGTGACATTCAGTTCGTGTTCAACGTTGTTTCTCATGAAGAGTTCCGGCATCATAGGGATAACCTTTTGACATGCATCCCAGTGATCCTGGATATACCATGAATGTAGATAATTAACCCCTTAATTATATGTTAACTTTGTTTCTTTTTTGTATAATACTATCGAGGGTAGGGGCCCCTTAATAGAACCCTGTTTTGTTCACAGAAAACACTATTTCGATCCATTCATTTTGTTATATGTTTTGTGAAGTGTTATTTTATTTGGATTTAGTACACTCTTAAAGATAATAATTTACTTCAAACTTCTACACATTTTATCATAAAGTTAACTTATGCAATCTACTTATTCAAACAATACCCATTACTGCATGCACCACTTAATGATTTTGAATCATTCCGCAAGGAGAGTTCACCACTGACTGTTCCATTAATTTTGGGTCTTTCCATGGATAATAATGCATCTCTTTACACCTGCAATATGTGATGGAAACATAACAAAATATGTCCATGTAATAAGTAGCGAAAAGACTGGGAAACTAAGTACGGGATAAATTTTTCATTTTGCACACAAAGGCACAAGGCGAAGAAAAAATGTAAATTTAAATCCATGTCTTGAATAATTTCCATGTGTTAGGTTGGAAAAAACACACCTTTCTAATCTTTAGAGTAAAACAAACACTTTGCACATTCTTGGGCATATATAAATTAATTTGACTTTATTACCTTTTTTCTTGACCACCTACTTAATGCCTTCCTTTAACAAACCAAAACCACGAGGTTGGGAACTTAACCTGCATCCAACATAAATACCTGAAATATGCAAATTGCATCTTTGTGATTTTCTCATGACCTCTAGAGCTTCTGAAACATTTCCTTTTCACAGGCGCCGAGGAGGAAACTACATTTTGCACAAAACATATCAGTTTTGCAAAGGCGATCAAATGTCCCAGTAATAAATGAAGATATCGACCGCCATTCCTTTCAATTTTTCAAAGCAATATTTTTTGAGTAGGTACACAAATAGATAAGCCAATATCTCACACCAGTAAGAGTGATCACTCCAATATTTGAAAACATGGATATTGAACAAGGAACCAATCTTGAAAACGGGAACAAAACCAATGACATGGTGCCTAAATATGACATGACAATTATGGGCACCGACAACCACATTACCAAGTGTTTGATTGAGTGCTTAAGAACACTATTGTGAATAACATAAAATGAAATGGGTATGATTTATCATTCTTACATTCATGGTGTCACACATGAATATCACCTATTTACCCTTCAAGACTCTAGAGTACTTAAATGAAATCAAACTTGGGATGCTTATATACTTTCATGCTTAGATGTTTCTGATGGGAAGATATGATTCCTTGATACTTTGCACATTATGATTTTGAGTTCCTAGATAGCTTCATTAGCTCACTTCATCTACTTCTCAGAGATATGATGGTAGATTTAGGACACGATGACCCTCAACTTATTACACAAGCTTCACATTTCTCTCTTTAACATGATGACACCCTTTTTCACTTCACAACTCACCTCCTCGATCAAGATACTACTTGAGTGGAAACATGCCTACAACATATGGAAACACTTTTGATAAATTGTATCCTTATGGAAGTATAACTTTAAGATGAATCACATGTTCCTTACCTCCACAATGTACTCAACTCATTACCAAGCATTGATTAAGTGTTTAGAAACACTCTCGGGAGGTATGCATTGCTTGAGAGTATGAGATGATTTCTAGAATCATCTTCATTGGCCTTATATCAAAATGGAAGCTCCCACAATGTAAAGGATTTTTCAAGATTTCTCGTGCCTAATTTTTTTCCTCCTCACTCGTTATGGAGCTCCTAGAATGAGCCGAAGAAGTCAAGGTTCATAATTTGATTGCTCATTCCTTGCACCTGAAATCTGATTTTGAATAGATTGTCCCTGAAAGGTCAAACATTTCATAAATATTCTTAAAATAATTCCAACACCTTCAAGGCTCTCTAATACCACCTCTAGATACTTAAGACCTTTTCAAAACCCTCTTTGAAGATGTGCACAAACTTCGAAATGGCCAAAATTGGCCTTTTTAGGATTTCTGGAGAATTTGTCTTTTATTGCACTTCATTGAATAGGATAATGGACCTTGTTGCATATTTTTTCAAACTTATACATGTTCACCCAATGCATTAGGACCACCTTCAAGGATAAGGTGATCATGACACAAGAGGCAGGTTAGCCCGAAGAGGGATTAAGGAAGATTTGGGAGCAAGATTTCATATTGTGTCTTGGTTGTCATTGTTTAAGTTTTACATATTTGGATTAGTCAATTCACATGACAACATCTCCATATGAATATCATCCTCTTACCCTTCCTACATTCAAAATCCTCCTTGAATGAAATCAGATTTAGGATGCTTATACACTTCTTGTTCATATCCCTCTCATGAGAATAAGTGACTTCTTGATCCTTCACACATGATGGTCCTAGATGCCTCGGTAGCCTAACTAGCTCATTTTGATTTATTTCTCAAAGATATATGGACACAACGGAATAATCAAGATATGATGATCATCAACTCATTCCTTGAGCCTAAAATTTCACCTTTGAACATGACGATCTCTTCTTAATCTCACAATTCACCTCCCTAACCAAGATGTCACCTAAGTGGAAGCATGTTTATGATGTTTAAACACATTCTTTCAAATTTATCATCATTGAGATAGGATTCCTCCTCTCGATAGAAGGATTAATCCCTACATGAAACTTAGAGGAATGTTCGAGAATGAATTTCATGTTCTTGACCTCCACACTACATTGAAACAAGATGTGAATTCATTACCAAACATTAATTAAATGTTTAGAAACAATCTCATGAAATATGCATTGCTTATGATCCTAAGATGATTGCCACTATCACTCATGATGAGCTTCTCTTATCATGCTCCTGATGACCATTCCCTTGATGATTTGAATCTTGGTGAAGCTCTTAATGTTTCAGATCCTTCACAGACCTCATGATTTTCTTGATTGCACCCATTTCTCAAGTGATTATGTTTTACAAATATTGATCCACTCTGATATGGGAAATAATATTTTTCACACACACTTTTCCATTCTGGGAAAACATATTTTTGCTTGCATGTCCAAATTTGGACACTGGACTTGATTTTTTCATCTTGGAATTGTAGGAAGGTTTTCTAAGGGTCAAATTGTAGACACAAAATCATGAACTTTAGGCATTATTCAGCCCAAACTTATACTACTATTTAAAGGGTTATCAAGTGAAGAAATTACTAATTAATCCCACCTTTTGGTCATCTTATTATTATATTTTATTTTGTCATTCCCGCGTATTTTCCTATACATTCCACTTATTTCACAATTGTCCCATCATTTCAGCCTAAACCGGGGTGCCCAGACCTATATTGGGGCACCATGGTTCCATCTGGGGCACCCTAGTCCCACTTGAGGTGCCCCAATCATGTTCCACTTTCCCGCTTCTTTTTGGGGTCTTTCTAGCCATTTTTCAACCTTATCTTTTCCTAGTCAACCATGTCGGGGTTAATTACGAAATTATAGTAAGAGAACCCTATAACTACAAAGTTATGAGACCGTAGTGAGGGTCCTATCGTCACATAATACTATCAGTTTATCTAGAGTTGCATCCTAGCCTCACTTACATCCACATAGTGTCATGCATCAAGGCTAGGAGATCTACATCAACACACACAATATAGGGGGAGGATTCTATTTTATTTCATGCACAAATGCTATTACATTTTCTATAGTTATTATTGCTTGCTACTTCACAAAGTGTAACTGGCACAAGAACACCTAGGGAACGACATGGAAACACACACACCAAAAATACATTTGGGTCCTAAATGTAGTGCAACACTTAGTTAAGTAAGCCCACTATTGTGGCAGTTGTGGTCAGTCCGACCCATTCATTTTACATATTTCATTTTTAGGATTTTATACTTCTTTGTCTTTTATAGGTCATTCCTCCATCTTGAGTTATTTCACACACTCGATATAGCTCTGTAGATCTAGTGCAAAAAACATACAATATTCTAGATCATCTTGTGACCCTGTGAAAACCAGATTTTGAGCTTTTATAAAAACCAAGGTGCTTATTCTGCAGACCAGGGCACCCCGAAGCACCCCAATTTTTTCCAGGGTGCTATAGTCTTCTCAGATCCTCTAGATCTAGTCTTTTCAGGACTTATGAGTGATCGTATCTACTTCTAGGACCCATAGCCAGACATGCAAAAACTTGTGACAGTCTCCAACAATCAACTAAGTCCTTTCCTTTTACATCCATCCATAGCTAGGGTTTTATTTCATTAGACAAAATTATTTAAATCCTCTCATATTGTTTTAGCATAACTTACAACATTTTGGTCCTCCTATATTAGATTAACTAGTTGTTATACTTCCCATAGTATTAGTCTAATTTTAGTTAATCATTTTAGTGAACCCCACGTCTCCACCACCTCCTTCTCTGCATGTCATCCCCTTATCAAGTTATGGCTCAATCTTCGTATCCTACCTATGCACATACTAAGGTCACCGCTATAGTTACTATCATCATTGATTTCAGGCGTGTGCATACCCAACACCCTCCTCACTTTGTCACAGCTCGACCTGATCCATCTATCAATGTAGTCACTACTCGTTGTGCTCACCTTAATCCACCAACAACCCTACATGTGTCTCTTCCACCACCCATTACACCGGCAATGCCACCTACAACTTCTAAAGGCTATGACATTATTGAGCATTTCAAATATATGCCCACTAAGATCTCTCTCTATGAATTATTGTGTAATGCACTAGATTGAGGCTTCCCTGCATGTTATTCATGTTGAGCGTGATAACTCTACGAAATCCTTTGCACATCTCATTCAATATCTCATTAATTTACCATGTTCTATCTCCTTATACAAAAATTAACTCACGTGCTCTATTGCTCATTATCATCGTTGTTTGTACTACTTGTATCAAATGTGTTCTCATTGATGATAGATCTATAATTAACCTTTTTTGTCACTCTCTCTTACAAAAATTAGGTATACACAACCATCTCATCTCTCAAAACTCCACCCTCATTCACGGTTATGACTCTACCACTCACACATGCATAGGAACCATCTCCTTACATATTCGGGTTGGACCTAAAACTGTTCTCACTAAATTCTACATCCTTGATGTTTCCTTTCAATTTAATATTCTCTTAGGCAGGCCTTCGATTCACGCAATGCAATTCATGTCATCCACTATACATTAATGTGTCAAGTTCCTCCATGACAGCTATGCACACACTATTATTGCTGATTTGAAACCATTCAAATATGTCGCATTGATCCTGTTACCTCTATGCCCATTCCGCCTCCACGACATATTTCATACGCTAATCTTGATAAATATGATGTTGGCCAATCCAGTGCCTCTTCCTCCACCACTCATGCTATTACTTCGACTATATCACTAACACTTTGACTATCCTTTCACCTATGGTGTTTGTCCCTACTAGTACTCCACCTCTGTCTTCTGGTAGTTCTTCTACCCCTCCCACTCCAACATCACCTACCAATATCCTAGATCACGCTACCCAAACCAATGATGTACACACTCATGCTTCCCAAGAGTCCGATGATGATGTTTATGTAATAGAATTCACAAATGATTCATTACGACAACTTTATTTTACTCCTCTTTGCGTAGACAATTCTTATTTTGAAAACACCTTTGTTATTGATGACCCAGGTGAATACCGGTTCAAAAACCCTCCATCCACTAATGTTATGGTCTTATATAAGGGATTTGTTCATAGTGTTGACGCCATTTCATCTTCTCCTCCATTGGTGGCCACTCCACGACCTCCATTTATGTTCACCTTATTCATCACTACGTCCTTTTGGCAGCACATTCCTATTGATCCCACTTGTTTAGATACTATTTGTACACGTGATAGTTTACCTAGGTTTGGTATGACACTTAACGACATCTTACCCCCTCTTTATTCGCCACATCTTTATCACATATATTTTGACATCACATCAACTTATGGCTTACGGGTTTTTCATTTGATAATCCTCGTTACACATGCCTCTCATGATTTTCCACTCACATTAAGACAATTTTGGTTAGACTACATTAGCGGTACAATAGACACCCTTCACTCTTCACTCACGTTTCCCATGCCTTTCAGTCCTATCTCTATTCCTAATGATTATTCTACTACTTATGTTCCAAACATCTCTCATTGGTATGCTCATGGTTTTCCACCAATCACCTTTACTGACGAAGAATACGTGATGACCGTTTATACACTCCGTCGCAATGGGTCCTTATATGACCCTCCCCATTCTATAGCTTATCAAGTTTTTGATGTTGCACCAATAGGTTTCAATCATGACAAAGATGATCTTCTTGATAACATCTCTTAGCTACCTTCACTATATATATACTTGGGGGCATAACATTTTCCCCCTCTGCTCATGCACATTTATCATTTATTAAGTTTTCATGAAGGCATATCAATCACACATTCTAGCGCGATCGTTACCCGATGATGCACTCTTGTGTTTTGATTCACACTTGACTATTGAGGGATTACCATTACATTGAACCCCACACACCACATCATAGGCACTACAAATTACATTTAATCCTATATTGTGCATTATACACCATTCATTATACGATTATTCTACATTATACTAGTCCTCATCCACACACTACATTATTCCGATATCTACGCACTTAGTCACGTTATACACTACACATTTTCATACATTTTCCATATACTAGACCAATCATCATTACATACGAGTCTATTTTTACATTCCATCCCTACATTCTACATTTATGCTAGGTTAAATTATATATGGGTTAGCTTTAAATTTTATTACTACACATTCTATTTCCTATCTACACCTATCATTGCATCTTACATATTCTACACACTCCACACATCCTACATTGAATGGTTCACGTGGTGCATTTAGACACAATCTATATTCTACATACTATGCTAGATTACATTTCATATGGGTCTAGCTTTACATTTTATCATTATGCACTCTATTTCTATATACACCTATAATTACACTTCACACATTCCACATCCTACACACACTACACATCCTATATTACATTTCCCACATCATGCATGTACATACCCTATTCATCACTTGGTCATTTATACTATGTTATATTATATGTGTTATCATCACCACCCTATGACGCACTTTAGTCCCTTGGTCCATACTTGACTATCGAGGGTTTACCAATCAAATGGACCTTACATTCACCATGCGACATTTCCTCATGCGACATTTCAAGCGTTAGTGACATACACCTTAGGTTAAATAGTCACCTATACTATCATCTTGTAGTGGTATACACCTTAAGTTGCATCACCACTCATTGTTTCCATCTTGTAGTGACATATGCTTTAGGCTAAATTGTCACCAATCTCCATCCTTTCATCATATATTGATATACGCTTAGGGATAAATCATCACTCACCCATTCAACAAGTCATGATATACGATTTGGCTATGGGGTTCACGTACATCTCTCCACATGGCGCATCTCCTCACCACTAAACATACACACTCATCACAGCGCGCTAGAAACAACCGATACTACTCGACCATTTCCCGATGACACAGTCTTGTTTATGATTCATTCTTGACTATCGAGGGGGGAAAAAATGAACCTCACTGCATACACTTCCATCCACTCGGGGGACACACTGCTCCTAGCATTCCATCTTGCACTTCTATTCCATCCATCCACATCACATCGCATTATCTTGGGGGCATTTACTTTTGTTTGCTAGTGTTTTGCATGATCACTTCACTACTACCCATGTTAGATTGCTTTCTTATATGTCATTATGATACACACATGCACGTTCACGCCTTTATTTAGCGTGATCGCAAATACAGGACTCTACACGCGGCATGGATGCTCACCTACCCTTCCTATACCAGTCACTGGGGGCATCCACATTCATCTTATCCAGGGGCTATTGTTTCATTTTGTACTTACCATCTTATATTATTTGGTCATACACGCTTTGACATATTGGTTATCACTCTTACATGTTAACGGGTGTCCCATGTACAACACTTGTTTTAAAAGGTTTCATGTTTCCATGACTACTTGTTTATCTATTTCTACTTGTTTTCTTTGTTTGTCATTATATGTTTGCTTATGTGCACACTTGTTTGTTGTTTATGGACATGACGACCTTGTGTGTCTTGCGATATTGTGAGTGATATCCCATGTTTGCAACCCAATTTTTGCGGTCTACTTTTTTTCTTACATGTTTACACTACTTTGTTTGGTAATACCTACATTGTCTACGTATTTTACACTTGTCTTATTACATACATGTGTTTTCAGACTAACACTTGCTTTGGCTAGCCATCCCCTTTTGTGTGTGCCTTGGTTTATACCAAGCGCTTTCCCTTTCCCCTTGCAAGGAAGATTTCTACAGGTAAGAGTGTGGTAGATCCTCGTTTTGGGCCACATTCTCCTTTCGAAGATGTCTCATGCACCCCCAAATAGGGGGCATCATTGAGGGTTTTACATACTAACACAATGTATTTACACCGGTTTAGTACAGTGCACTTTCCGCCCTTGGCATTGTGGGTTTACATACAACGAGTGAGTTTAGATTAGTCTATGAACTCCGTACATGACAACCTCTATAGGACATGGTGTCCTTTGCAATTTATATGGAGCAGTTACATGTTTGGAGGTTATAGTGGGTGTGTCTCTCTACACTACTTCGTCCAGTGGTGTTGGATCACCCAAAAAACTAAGACAATACATAGATCTCTTCACACATTTCAACAAAAGTGGTTAAAGGTTGGAGGACATAGAGCATTTCCTCCCTATACTTCTTCAGCCAGGGTGGCATGAGATCACCCAAAAAACTCGTGATAGTACAGGATATCCTTCTACACCCTTTCTCTTGACATGGATCAGGTGCACATGTTGCATTTACACCTTTCTTTTCACATATTTTACATTTATGTACTTTACATATTTCTATATACATGCGTATTTTACACAAGTGTTTTTACATACATACATATTTGACTACTTGATCGTTTTCTCCTTACAGGTCCGACCGTATGAAAAATAAGTAGTGAAATCAGGGGCAACAACAAAAATACCACCAACAACAATGAAAATGACAACGACAACACACCGCGACAACACTTACGTTTACTAACCATGTAGGTACACTACACACTATAACAACTACACACGCGTTCCGCCCTAGGTCTACTCTCATCACTTTTTATGCACATTTTTCATCATTAGAATCCATGCTACTCCACATTTTTATTTTTTGTCATTCCACACTTGAGTCTAGTCCATCGGCATGTCTCTTCTACACTCTACATTGATATCAGGTACACATCTCTATCTGCTTTATGTTACCGAGCGTTCCGCTCACCTGGTCTTATACTACTATTTAGAGGGTTCTCAAGTGAATAAAGTACTAATTAATCCCACCTTTTGGACATCTTATTTTTATCTTTTATTTCGTCATTCCTGCATATTTTCCTATACATATCCACTTATTTTGCTATTGTCGTGTCATTTTAGTCTAAACCAGGGCGCCTAAGCCTGTACTGGGGCACCCCAATCCATGTTCCACTTTCCCACTTATTTTTGGGGTCTTTCTAGCCATTTTTTATCCTTATCTTTTTCCTAGTCAGCCATGTCAGGGTCAATTATGAAATTAGAGCAAGAGAACCCTATAAATACAAAGTTATGAGACCATAATGAGGGTCCTAACATCACATACTACTATCACTCCATATAGAGTTACATCCATTGCATCTATATAGTGTCATGCTTCAAGGTTAGGAGATTTGCATCAACACACACAACATAGGGGGGAATTCTATTATATTGCATGCACACATGCTATTACATTTTCTATAGTTATTATTGGTTGCTACTTCACAAAGTGTAACTGACACAAGAGCACCTAGGGAACGATATGCACACACACACCATAACTACATTTGGGTCCGAAATGTAGTGCAACATTCAGTTTAGTAAGCCCACTATTGTGGCAGCTGAGCTCAGTTTGACCCATTCATTTTACATATTTTATTTTTAGGGTTTGATTCTTCTTTTTCTTTTGCAGGTCATTCCTCCATCTTGAGTTATTTCACACACTCGGCATAGCTCGGCAGATCCAGTGTGATAAATAAACAATATTTTATATCATCTTGTGACCTTTTGAAAACTAGATTATGAGATTTTATAGAAACTAGGGTGCCTATTTTGTAGACCAGGGCGCCCTGGGGCACCCCAGTACTTTCCTGGGCACTACAGTTTACTCAGATCCTCTAGATCTGGTCTATTCAAGACTTCTAGGTTATCCTCTCTACTTCTAGGACCCACACCCAAACCTGTGACAACCTGGGATAGTCTCCAGCAATCAGCTAAGTCATTTCCTTTTACATCCTTACATAGCTAGGGTTTTATTTCATTAGACATAATTATTTAAATCCTTTCATACTATTTTAGCATAGCTTACAACATTTAAGTCCTCCCATATTAGATTAACAAGTTGTTATACTTCCCATAGTATTAGTCTAATTTTAGTTAATCACAAACCTTATATGATTTTGACTCCAAAACACTGAATGAGATCAATGGATCCATTATTGAGAGATAATTCTTCATTTAACTCAAAATTTAGGGCCTATTCCATCTTGAACTAAGAGGGGAAGTTACAGAGTTTTGAAATATCTCAGGAAAACTTTGAGCCTTGGTGTAAAGTTGATGTTTCCACCTTGTAGAGGATTCCAATAGATTTTTTATTCCTATTTGGTGTCCTCCTAACTCCTTCTGGAACTCTCGGAATCATCTAGAGAAGTCAACTTTCATCATTTTAGCCCTCATTCCTTATACCCTGAATTACTCGATGCTGAACAAATTATTTCCGAATCAAATTTTCTTCCCTAAACTTTCCTAAATTATTTTAGAAACCTTCAATGTTATCCGAAATCAACCTTAGATTCTTTATATTTTCCCTAAACTTTTTCGGAGGGTGTTCAATTAGCTGCAGAATGGCCAGAATGGCCTTTTTTGACCTCTAGAGGAAATAGTCTTTCATCAGATCTTGACGAGTTCATCATTCCTGTTAGGTATCTCCCCTGCACACTAAAGCAAAATAAAAAAACTTGTTATGAATTTCCTCTAAGGTGGGGCAAGGGTTAAACTGAGGGCTAGTTGGACACGGGAAGGATTCACAGTGATAGGAAAACATGATTTTCAATCATGGGCTTAGTTATCATGCTCAAAGTTTCAATTTTTCATACTATACATTTTGCATGATAACAAGCCCCTTACTTTTGTGCATGAGGAGAGTGTTCTTAGATTTGGTGCTTGTGATAGATAGCCTGAAAAGTATCATTTTCATGTGAGAAAAATTTGTAATGAGATAAATATATTGGTGTAGATAAGGTTGAGTGGATTCTTTTGTTGATCTCTCCTAGCCTTCACTTTGATTTTCTTCATATGTCATTCGTTGGTGCAACAATCTTAAATATCATGCCCAATAGCTTCAAGTCATGTGCAATATGGTTCACATATAGGAGGGTGAGGGTGATAATGAAGAGAAGAGTTGGATGCGATCTCACAGATGGAATAGTTTTAGAAACATGCAGAGAAATAGAAGGGGGAGAAGGTAGATATGTCACAATAGGTGTCGTGACAGTAGATAATATAACCAAGGGACCATGTTTTGGCTCAAGCATTAGGTTTATATCTAAAGGAGTATGGTTATAGAATCTAAGAAAACATAAAGTGAGTCAAGTCCATCATTTGAGTGGCTAGAGACGGCTGACCTACATCTTTGATATCATAAACCTATTTTCAACTCCTTGGAATAGTCAGCCTACATGATCTAATGATTCTTCATTGATTAGTGACCTTTGGCCTCTCAATGACCACTCAACCTATAGATAAAGTACATACTTTACTCACAATCCTCATGATCATGAATCTTCACATAACCAGGTCATATATTTTCTCAAACATGATAAACATGTCGCTCTATATGTATCAATGTGGTCCATACTCAATTTTCAACTTGTAGCTTATTACTCATAGTCTTGTATTATTATCATTCCAGATGAATTGACCAATGAGGCTTTAGATCATTTAAGTGTGGCTCCAGATCAATACTATGTGCTGCTAGCTATGGACCAATCATAATTCTAACTCTGAACGAGCAACATTCTTAGGAAATCTCCAAAAAAACTCTACTATGAGCTCCAGACTACAAACATTGGGTCAAACAAGTTATGCTAGCTCTAGATGACCAACACTACTCTGAGCTTCAATCCATTTATAATCCTAGTTCCAAATGACATACATTGTGACCGAGCTCCAGATGAGCTACACTACGAGCTCCGAACGAAACACATTGTGACTGAGCTCCAGACCAACTCTACAACAAGATTTAGATGGTGATTGTTATAACCATCTCGGCTCTGGAAGATAAACGCTAAACCTTTGACATCAGTGACGATAAATTCTAACATAAAAATTTTCTGTTGTAGTTGCTAGCTTCCTTTGAAATCAATGATGATTATTCAAACAACTTGTATGTGTTTTGATTTGTTATGTGTTATAAGGAATTTCATAAGTCCATATATTCGAGCAACTATTGCTACCTTTACAGAGTTGTGAGATTTATAAAAATATAATTTTGACACATCTAAAACTCCTATAAATGTCAATAACCAATCGAGAAGGCCCTAAAACCTGAACAATGACTATATCTTTTCCCAAATCAAATATCGATTTTCGAATTTAAACCCTACAAGATTTAGGTTGAATGTTGAAATCGTGAAAAATACCTATGTACTGACTAGATTAGAATATGAAAAACTATCTTCTAAACCATGACTTATGGATTTGTGAGACTAGTTCCATAAGGTACAAAACGACCCTAATTTCGTATATTTACTAAAATAAATTTAAAACATAAGATTTTCATTGATTAATATTTATAATTTATTATTTCTTAATATTTATTATACTTAAACAATTATTTGTGTAGATATATAACTTCCAAATGCACATATACTACATTAATAATAGGAATGTGAACGAGTTATACCGTGAGTGCGTTATATCGCGAGTGAATTTTAACCCGCTTACATTTTAGGCTTGGTAATTACTAATCCTAGTAATTCAAAATGCACTTGTGTTTCACTTCAAATAAAAAATTTGGTCGATTTTTTATCCCCCATCTTTGTGTACTTACCCTATCAGGACCTTATCAAATAACTCTTGTGTGAATAGAATTTGATCTAATAAGAAAATATGAGAGAAGAAATATTTTATAGAATCTTTAAGATAAACAAAATAGAGAAATGATGTAACAAACGGTTACACCAAAACCTTAAGGCATTAGTGAATATGCAAAATAAGATCATAACAATCATAACATCCCACCACGCTTCGTAGCTCAGAACCCAGGCTAGATTTGTGCATGTATAGTGGGACCATGCCTAGCCCTACATGAGCCCTGGGCGAACACTACAATGCTGATATAAAAATCCGTGCTACGACTTGAACTTGGGTGGTATCTCTGATACCAAATGTAGCAAACCATTACACCAAAACCTTGAGGCATTAGTGAATCCCCACATTAGGATCATAACACTCATAACAAATGACATACACAAAATAACACAACACACACATGATATATCCTAAGGAACCCTTTCAGGAAAAACCCTAGCGCAATAACTTATCTCCTTGTTGTATTCACTAAATCGCTTTACTATACAATAATGAACTCTCAATTATGCTCTATCCTAAGACATGTTCAACTATATGTAAGCACATTAATAGGTAACTGTCACGACGATATTACAAAAAAATGGGTACTAAAACCATGGGCCAATAATACAACCCATAATGGCTCCCCACAAACATAAGTGATCTAACCCACCCATAATTAACATAGGCTAAAAATAACTACAACATGGCCCGAAAAAAAAGGGAACCCCAAAAAACATCTTGGGGGCCAGCCCCCAACCTCCATAGTCGCGGCAATGCCCCAAACCCCCACAACCATGCTAGGTTGTACAATCTAGATGAATAAAACTTATGGAAAATATACAACACATTTCCAACATTGTGTTATCCCCTTTCTTATACATAATTATTTTCAAAACACTGTAAAAACATTGAAATAATCACATAATACAAAAATCATTCAAATATGAGCAAAAATATAAATCATGACCTATTCTCGTTTGCTTGGATAGCTTGTTACTATACACGTGATGTTTTTCACATTTATTTTGTAAATAACACATATTTTCTTTAAACACATGCATTCATGAGGTATCTTGAGCTTAATGCAAGACACTCACAGATTGTTACATGATGATCAAAGTCAGATTAGTTCCTTACACTACTCCCTTGGGGGCATCTCCCCACCCTACACACGTGTTTTTGTTTCATTATATGTTACTTTACACCTTCCGCATCATGTTTATTTACATGCATAATGTTTGTTAATATTTATTGGATTAATGGGACTTATGTATGTTTCATGCAATGTTAACCTTTTATATCTCCATTATTACTATTATTATTTGTTATAAATACTTTCAATTTTTTTGTCACTACTTGTTTACACAAATTCATTTCCTTGATTGTTTACTACCTGAATTTTCTTGATTTTTTAAAAAGATGCTATGATTATATACTTTATATGGCCCAAGGGTCTTGCTTGTCTCGTGACACCGTGGGTGTCTCGTTTTTGTGGATTCATTCCTAGTTTGCATGTATGCACTTGTTTCTTTTAATATGACACATTATGCCTTCTTCTATAATTGTCTTGTGACATCACGAGTGTCCCATGTTTGCAGCTCCGTGCTTTCATATAACTATGCTTCTACATGTTATTATTTACTTGACTGTACACTACTATTAATGTTACTTTATTACTACTCACTTACTCTAATGATTACACTACTATCTTTGTTATGACTTTTGACATGTTTACCATGTTGATTCTCTACTTGTTTATACTATGGAGTAAGACATGATTTCTATTATTCTATACTATTACTAGTTGTTTTACTAATGTATTTTTGTTTGTTACTTGTTGCATGTTGCTTCTTCTCCATGCCATAATTGCCACCGTGTGCAACCCCTTTTACAGATAAAAGTTCTCAAAGTTGGCCACCATTAGAGTCTTCTATGTGTCCCTAACTAGATTATTAGACATATTGTACATGGGTACACATATATTCTTTCGAGCCACACACTCAAATATTTAATCACACATGCCTCAAAAGAGGTGGCATTCAACAAAGGTATTTATATAGCTATAAGAAGATTACATGATACAAGAATAAATGTTAAAAGAGATTAGATCCTTTAAAAAGGCCATGAATACTAAAATGTGGCATAATTTAAACAAGGTCAAAACTATGCATCATAGTCAGATCGTGTTGCGGTCTTGACCATTCCATACATTCGTAGAGAGATGGTAGTTTCACTCAAGTTTTCAATTTCTACACATTCTACTAGTTGTTTACATGATTTTTACACAATTATAGATATAAATGACACAATTAGAGTAGGTTAGAGGGGGCATGAGTACTTCATTCCTTCTTCAAAAGGATATTTTAGATGTAATTACAAAACATGGTTTAGGGCATAGGCTTCCTTCTCCCCTTCAATATTTCAAAATTCTACATAACTAATTTAGAGGTAGTAGCACCTTATGGGGGCATGACAATGTCCATTCCTTCTAAGGTCCATTTTTTTCAATTTGGAGAAAATTGGGCCTAGATTTGTTTGTATCGGTGTGGTCCATGGGTGTAGTGACAAACATTAAAGAAACACTATGAGCTTCGTAGATTGATCTTTCTTCCTCTCATCACATTCCCAAATAAGGAAAATGTTGAAGCAAAATCACGAGCTTCGTAAACTGCTCTTTCCCTCTCTCTCATCAAATTCTCAAATAGGAAAGGCATTGAAGCACATGGGTTCTTCGTAGTCTAATACTTCCTCTTCTCTACTAACTCCTCTAATCCTCCAACATCTCTAAGAAAATTCTGACTCTCCAAGACATGAAAACAATGGGAACTCCTCCCTCTACGAAATGAGCAATTGTATTCCTTCCATGTTTTGCATCTCCTTTTCTTACTTTTTGTAATGTATAAAAGTACAATAATAATCTATATTTTTAGTTAAAGTTAAGTGTTTATCATAAAAATTGACTACACTTTGTGTTGTAGGTTTTTCCATGGAGCATGCCAACACTGGAATACATCGCAAAAGTCCCTTTGAGCAAAGGGAAAGTGTGTGTGCACAATCAGGTATGTTTTTCCTTTAATTATGTAATTTTCAATTGCACTCTTAAAGGAGGGTAAATGTAGATGATAAATTTGGTAACTTATCCTTGTGCAATACCAAGTTTGACCTTGTATCCTTGTTAAGACAAATTCTTACATTCAGAATCCAATCTCCTCATCTCTCTAGCCATTCTACAACTTTCTTATCTTTACACTTTTCTTTGTCATCAATTATGGTGGGAATATTATTTCATCAAAGTAGCATAAAACGCATGGTATTCATGATAAAACTTTTAATTTTGATGTTTTTCTATCTGGTCCGAAATTGTATGGAAGGGTCGAGATGTAGGGTCAACTCTTGGTCAACCTGTGCAGTCTCGCCACTTTAAAAACACCAACTCTGCTTTCAATTTAAAATCATTTTTTTGGTCCTTTCATCTTCCT